>CM040128.1:9610831-9996582 GCA_022559845.1 Amorphophallus konjac | reverse complement strand
AGCGAAGGGCCATGGAGGCCCAACTATTCGAACTCCGAATCAGCCTTGGTCTTGCTGAACAGTGGCTGAGAGAAGGTGAGGAGCGCTACCGAAGAGCACGAGAGCGTGGCTTTCGTGTTGGTAGCTTCTCTGCTGCTTCCGCGGATCAACGCCGGGATGTGGGAATAGGAAGAGGAGTACAGAGCGGCAGGAGTACCGCTTTTCGTAGTTGGGTAGCACCTTTGAGAGTGTTTTGCCCGGAGAGTAGTGGGACGAGTAATGCAGAGAGAGAGGGCGGAACTTGATGTAATTTTTTTGGTTTTTGGAATAAAACACAAGGTTTGGTTTGTTTGTTTTTTTACCTTTGCTTCAGTTACCTGAATCCCTGCACATATCACTGAAACAAACAAATCAGAATTTCTGTTCTGACTTGGCCCCTTGCTCAATAGGCAAATGGTCACTGTGACTGTCCTTGATAACTGGTCAAGGGGCCAAGCCTTTATTTAACGAAGGCAAGGGAAAGATGCGGTGATGATAAATGCGACAGGCAAGCACACGAATGCAAGCGGTATTAAAGTGAGATGATACACGTAAATGCAATCATGCAAAATTGATTTATTTTCTTTTTTATGATTGACATTTTTTTTGTTTTATCATAAAAAGATTTTTTTTGTTTGCAAATATGTACATTTCTCTTTTCTATTTTTTTTTTGCTTTTATCATTTCAATTTTTTTATTGCTAACGCCCGGCAAGCACCCAAATGGCACCTAACCTGCGTGAGACAGGGGTTTCTTACTAACCTCCCAGGTATCTTAAGTGCACGTCTAGGTTGATTTGGGCCTCTAGACCCCTCGAATGACGATCCCGCCGGCTAAGACTTACCCTGATGACAATACCGTCATGCCATGCTTAGGCTCCCAGTTGCTTCCGACCACAGGGATTCACCCAAAAGGTGTTTGAGGTAGATGATTTGCCCGACCCGGGTCTGTTTTCTCACAACTCTAGATGGTAAAAGATGGAACACCCTGGAACCCTAACGACCAACCGCGCGACGCTGACCCGGAATCAGACGCCGTCGCACCCATAGGTGACGCGCTTGCATTGGCCTAAGCCCGAGGTTAAACAAGAAAACATCAAGGTGGTAAACAGGGGTCTTGACCAGCCAGAAACACAGAGACTCCTTCGCAGCGATAGCTTTTGCTTTTCAAAGTAGGCAACCAAAATGTGTATATTAAAATAAGGTCGCAGAACCTGGGCAGTTTTCACCTTTCCGAAACTCCATCGAACCTTCATCTTTAGAGGGAGAAGGAAGAGCGTAGGGGATAAACCTCCTGAGAGGACCGGCAAAGCCGTTAACTCGGCGAGCGAATAAGGGCCCATTAACTCTTTCCTTTCGGACAACTTCGGACCAAATCTCGAGCATTTACATTCCACGGCCCCCCTTTGTGGATTCAGACTTTTGCTTTGAGGGGTTCCGTTTATCGTACCAGGCACGGTCACGACCAGGCTTTTCTCTTGATTTTGATTTTGTATTTCTTTCTGTGAGGGAGATATAGTCGTTTGACGTTTGTGGGCTCCCTCTTCGTATGCCTGCGGGGACACTGCCCTCTTCTCGTGCTCTGATCGATGCTCGAGGAAATGGGTCCTACTCTTGCCTTTGGGGTTTGAGTTTCGGTTTCTCATGCTCAGCGTTTTAAGGGCGCCGACTGTCTCATTTGGTCGAAGAGAAAAGAATAAAGATTACAGCTTCCGGAGATCTTCTGGGTGGAGCCCCACCGTAAGTGATGCTACCGATTTTTTTTGAATAAAATACATAAGTGAGCACATGTTAGCTTCCTTCGAGCGAGCATAGGCCGACGTGGTCGGACAGGGATCTCCACTGTTCTGGCAAACCAAGACCCGGTGCCTACCAAGCCTTAATGGGCCCTATCCTAACATGAAGATTAGATGCAGGGACTTAACTACATGGTGCCTGCCAGGCATCGGCATTTTGAATTTTCCATATTTTTAGTGGTTTTCAATATTTCCTTGTTTTTGATGTTTTTTATCTTTTCATCATTATTTTTTTTGTTTTGTGCTAAGGGTAGTATTTCTTAAGATAAAGCCCATTCCAAGGGTGGGATAACTCGGTCCCTTCGGCGTTGATTAGCTTGTAGGCGTTGCCAGGGTACACGGCTTGAATTACAAATGGTCCTTCCCAATTGGGTTGGAGCTTAGAACGCGGCCCTCCAGGTTTGACAAAAATTCTTTTTACGACCATCTCACCGACTTTGAATTTTCTCTCAATGACTTTCTTTTGGTAAAAGCGAGCGAGTCTATTTTGATACACACGCGCGTGTTCGGCGGCGGCCAGCCGCTTCTCATCCAAAAGTTCCAACTGGGCGAGGAGTGAATTACGACGATCGTCGAGGGGAAATTCCTCATCCAATTGTACCCTGAGAGAAGGGATCAGAGTCTCGTACGGGACTACCGCTTCCATACCATAAGTGAGGGCAAATGGAGTCTGCCCGGTGGGGGTACGGATTGAGGTGCGATAGGCCCATAGGGCTTCGATAAGCTTTTCTGGCCAGTCTGAAAACTTACTAGACTCGCAGGTTTTTTTGATGATTTTGAGCAATGTTTTATTGGTGGCCTCCGCTTGACCGTTACCTTGTGGGTAATAAGGCGATGAATGATGCAACGCAATTGCGTACCTTTTGCAGAGGTCCTGTAGGTCCTGAGAAATGAATTGTGGCCCATTGTCGGTGACGATCGTGCTTGGGACGCCGAATCTGGCGAGAATGTTCTTCATGATGAACTTGCAGACTGTTGACGCCTTGATCTCCGCGTAAGCTTCGGCTTCGGCCCATTTGGTGAAGTATTCCATCGCAGTAAGGATGAAAGATTTCTGCTTGGTGAGGGAATTGGGATCACCTAAGGGACCAATGATGTCGAATGCCCACATGGAGAAAGGCCATGGGGAGGATATTGGATGAAGTGAGGAAGATGGTGAATGGATTTTATCGGCGTGAAGTTGACACTTGACACACCTACGGACATAGACAGCACAATCCTCTTCCATAGTGGGCCAATAAAAGCCTTGACGAATGATCTTCTTGGCGAGCATCTGACTATTCACGTGGCCACCGCACACACCCGAGTGTGTCTCTTCTACACATTTCCAAACCTCATCGTCACCAAGACATCTTAACAGAATACCAGTAAGGCTCCTCCTATAGAGTAGACCTCCAATCAATGTGTATTTCTGAGCCACCCTTCTTATGGCTTTCTTGTCCTCTGTGGTGGCCCCTTCAGGATAAGACTGATCTTGGCAATATTTGACAATTTCATAGAACCATGGTTTCTCTTCATCAGCCAATTCTTCTTCGGCCTCTGCCAACATGAGCTCCCTCTTCTCAAGGATATCTTCCTGCAGGATCTTCCTTGCTATCCTGTCTTTGATGTTTACGTAGGAAGCATCATCGACTGCAGGGGCGTGAAGTTTGTAGATGGAAATGGACTTAAACCATCTTCCTAGAGGGAACCTTATGGATGATGCCAATGAGGCGAGGGCATCGGCGAGAATATTCTGATGATGAGGGATATGAACAAAGATCAGTTTTGTGAACAGTTTGGCAAAGGCAGCAGTGAGTTCTTGGTATGGCTTGAGTTTGGGATCGCGAGTGCGATACTTAGTGAGTACCTAGCGAAGGATGAGTTGACTATCACCTACGACTCGCAACTCAGTGATACGAAAAGAATGAGCGAGTCCTAGGCCAGCTAGAAGAGCTTCATATTCGGCTATATTGTTGGTGACTGGAAATTTGAGCTGGTATGCCAATGGGAATGTGAGGCCTTCCGGTGACAGGAGGGCGATGCCGATTCCTCTCCCTTGAGAATTCAGAGCTCCATCAAAATATAGTGTCCACATTGGCTCATCTGGTTGGTTGATGGACATTAGTTCCTCATCTGGAAACTCTGATTGGACGGGATCGAACTTGGGAAGAGGATGGTGAGCGAGATGCTCGACTATGGCATAACCTTTAATCGCCTTTTGCTGGATGTAGGTGATGTCGAACTGAGAGAGAAAACTTTGCCAGCGTGCTAGCCTATCCGTAAGGACGGCTTTCTCCAGAAGGAATTTGATAGGATTCATTCGAGCAATCAAGTGGACTTCGTGAGCCAAGAAGTAGTGCTTCAATTTCTGCACTACCCAAACGAGGGCAGCACAGGTTTTCTCCATGCCGGTGTACTTCTGCTCACAGGGATTGAGAAGTTTGGACAAGTAATAGGTTGCCCGTTCCTTGCCTTCTTCATCAGCTTGTGCGAGGACGGCTCCCACGGAGTCATCCAAGACTGAGATGTAAAGGATCAGAGGTTTTTCTGGTTTAGGTGGAATGAGAACGGGTGGACTAGCCAGATATTCCTTCAACCCTTCAAAAGCTTTCTGACATTTAGAATTTCAGTGGAATTCTACTCCTGGCTTGGTCAACTCGTAGAGAGATCTACACCTTTGTGAATGTTGAGACACAAACCGATGAATAAACTGTAACCTGCCGATTAAACCTCGGACTTCCCTCAAATTCTTGGGAGGCGGCATATCCCTGATAGCCTTGGCTTTGTCGGGATCTATCTCGATCCCTCTTTTACTCACAATGAACCCCAGCAATTTACCTGACGACACACCAAACACACACTTTTTCGGGTTCATTTTCAATTGGAATTCTCTTGACCTTTGCACGACCTTAGCCAAAACTTCTGGATGTTCCATCCTGGTCCTTGATTTCACCAATAAGTCATCCACATACACTTCCAGATATATGTGCATCATGTCATGAAATATGGCCATCATCGCTCTTTGGTAAGTAGCTCCAGCATTCTTTAACCCAAACGGCATGACCACGTAACAATATGTTCCCCAAGGGGTAGTGAATGACGTCTTTTCCTGATCTTCTTCTGCCAAACGAATTTGATTGTATCCTGAAAATCCATCCATGAAAGAGAGGGTTTCAAAACCTGCCGTGTTATCAATCAACACATCAATGTGAGGTAAGGGAAAATCATCCTTTGGACACGCGCGGTTAAGGTCCCGGAAGTCGATGCAAATCCTGACTTTCCCATCTTTCTTCATGACCGGGACAATGTTCGCCACCCATTGAGGATAAAGAACGACTCTAATGAACCTGGCTTTGTGGAGCTTATCGACCTCTTCTTTCATTTTCAAAGCCATCTGAGGGTGGAAACGCCTTAACCTTTGTTTTACCGAGATGGACCCTGGTTTTAGGGTTAAACGGTGTTCGACCAAGGTTGAATCCAAACCCGGCATATCCTCGTAGCTCCATGCAAACGTGTCCTTATATTCCTTGAGGACCTCAATTAATGCCTCTTCTTCAGAGGGTGGTAGGTTGTCACTTATGAGGATGATCCTAGGGTCTTCCTCAGTCCCCAAGTTGACTTCTTTGGTGGATTCTTCTACGGCGGTTGACGGCTCGTCGAATCTCCTCATTCCGCTAGCGTATGCGCTCGCCGCATCCTCATATTCTTCACCCTCATCTTCAGTGGGGCATTCTTCATTCGTGATCTCGTAGACTCCATACCCTTCATCAGATGCACAGTCGCCCTCGCATTCTATTTCGGGTAGCTGGATGGGATTTTCTAACAACTGGGGGATGGCAAGAAGGGCCTGACACCTGGCGGCCAAATCCAGAAGGAATCGACGAGGGATCTGCCTACCCTTGGATTTCTTCCTAGGTACTACCCTTGGCCTATCATTCCTAGATTGACTGACAATATTTACAGACGAAGAGGAAGATGAGGAGGATGGTGTAGAATGTACAGGAGAAGACCCCTCAGAGGAGGGGTAGAGAAGG
Organism: Amorphophallus konjac; assembly: GCA_022559845.1. Classification (NCBI taxonomy): domain Eukaryota; kingdom Viridiplantae; phylum Streptophyta; class Magnoliopsida; order Alismatales; family Araceae; genus Amorphophallus; species Amorphophallus konjac. The sequence goes on along the minus strand of CM040128.1, from coordinate 9,990,753 downwards.
TCGCTCATCCGACCTTGGACGGGTGGTCCGCAAGGCGGTACGCACCCGTGGGAGATGTAGGAGGTTTCCTCAACGAAGATGTGTTGTTGGAGAGTTTGAAAATTGACGTTTTTTTTTCGTTTTCATTTTTAATGACAAAGCAGTGAAAAGAGATTGGAGGAGAGAGGAAAGTGGTTATGGCTAGAGGATTGTGGGGCTCGTAGAGCAAATCATGGTTGAAGACCTGGCGCGGGTTGAAAAGCCCGCGTAGGTATGTAAGCAAAGAAGGGGACCTGGGAAGATCATCAGACAATTGTCTGGCCCAGGAAGAAGATATCAGCAAAGGCTGAGACGAGTGGATGGAGAGGATGGCGGCTAATGAGCCGTCGACGGCAATGTTGAGGACGGATGAAGATCCGTCGATGACAGAGTCCTTCTGGCGAGGACGAGGATAGTTTGGAACCTTGGCAAGAGTGGTAATATTCTCTGGTATTTCGGAGATCAATGGTGGTCCTTCAAGCTGTGGAGATGAGAACATCCTTTCCTGTGCAACGGAAATGTCCCATATGTCGAACCATTTGTCCCACTCACATTCCGGATCTTTGATCTTGCCTCTTTTGGTGATCGTCGGACATTTTTCAGCCAAATATACAGCATGTGATCCTCCATATGCTTCTCGTGGGTGATCTCCCATCTGAACAACGGGCCCTCTGTTGAAGTGGTTTGATAGAGTCCACGTGAGGGGCTTCCAATCTGCCTTGAACGGTCCTTTGAAGCCTAGACCAAACCTACGGTTCGGCCTAATTTCTTTTGGCGGCTTGAGCATACCCTGTAACTGTGCGCCCAGACCTTTTCCCTGTTGATAGCCGATATTCCTCATAATCTCCCAACCTTTGGAGTGAAAAGGGAGACAGGATGTTGCGGTTGCCCTGACCGGCTCCTGTGGTGCTAGTGGAACATGAGATGGATCACGTACGTCCAGCAGTGACAATATGGGCCGATGAGACGGCCAAACAGAAGGCAAAGAGGTGTTGATAGCATCCACTGTGTGAAGGACAGGTGTACTGACCACTTTAATAATTCTCCCGTTGTAAGGAAACTTCAGGCACTGATGGTTGGTGGAAGGCACAGCGTCCATGGCTTCAATGTAAGGACGACCCAGTATAGCCTTGAATGTGGGGTCCATGTCGAGGACATGGAATTCCGTAAGAATTGCCATGGGGCCTAGTTCTGCCTTCAGAATAATCATCCCCTGCGGCGGCCTTTTGCTATTGTCATAGGCCGTGACCGTGATCGAGGAAGGTCTTATTTGTTCCTCGTCAACCCCACACAACTGAAGAGTGCTCATGGAGATCACATTTATGGACGCACCCGTGTCGACAAGACACGGGTTTATGGATACCCCATTAATTTTTATTGAAACGCACAATGCATATTTCCGAGATTCCTTGGGAGCGAGCTCGTAGTTGTGAAACATGATGACTGATTGTGTGTCTGTTGGGGTTAGGACGGTCGAAATCTTCTCCACGGGGAGGTCTTCATTAACCATGACCTTTTGAAGATATTCCATCAAGGCCGCCTGGTGGGATGTGGATCTTTGAAGTAGCTCTAGGATGGAGATCCGGGCAGGCGTCTTGTCCAAGTGTTTCAGTAGATCATACTGTGTTCCAGGGATAGCTCTTTCTGGTTGTTCTGCATCATCCTTCTCTGGCTGAGATTGCTCGGGATTCTGACTGTTGTGGGGGAAAACCTTGTGGAAAATCCTTCCACTCCGGAGTACCATTGCCTGCGGCTTTTGTACCTCTGTGGGGGTAACAGTGGGTTTTAACAGGGGTTTGAGGGGTAGTAGTGGAGGAATGGTTGATGAAGCAGGGGTGATGACGGGAGCAGGGATTCTGATGAGGGGTTTGTTAGGTGGAGGCATGGCGGAGGTAGAGGGGATATCGCGCGGATTATGAAGGATAAGGGGTTTGGAAGGTGGAGGTGGAGGTAAGGTTTGAAACGGGTAAAGGTTTTGAGGTGGATGGTGGGTGATGAGTGGTTTTGAAGGCATTAGTGGTGATGTGGTGGAGAAAGACGGGGTTATGTATGGTGGACGGATGATAAGGGGTTTAGAAGGCGTAGGGGTAAATGTGGTAGAGGTGGATGGTAAAGTGGGGGAGTGGGAGAAGGTGAGAGGGTGTGAAGGCGTAGTAGAAAGTGTTGGTTGATATGAGGTCGGGGTGCGGATGAGAGGGCGTAATGGTAGTGGAAATGGTGAAGGCGATACCGATGCGGGTTGATGAGAGAGAGGTGCTACCCGGGCAAGGTGAGGGGGTTGCATGACGATAGGGTTGGAGGTATAAAGAATGGAGGTACTTTCCTGGTGCCACACCTGCTCTCTCCCGACTTCCGGGAAGGAGGAGATGGGGTTAACCTGATGATTGGGCTGTTGGTGCTCCGGTAGTGGATTCTGGATTATGCCCATGTCGGGCTGTTGTTGTGGGGCCTGCTGAGGCTGCTGTTGTTGTTGTGGTTGCTGCTGCTGCTGCTGTTGTAACTGCTGCTGTGGCCTCTGAGGAGGTCTCCTAGCCTTGAGAGCCGCGACGTACCGTCTCATCTCATCCCAATCTATTTGATGTTCATCATTCATATCATGGATGTAATCTTTGAAATGGAAGCAGTAATCCACTGTGTGTCCCGGCTGCCTGTGGTAGACGCAGTATTTGGAGGTATCAACATTTGGGGGCCAGGCGGGCCTTTCTCTGGGTAGGGCGAGTTGGTTCGATGCCATGAGGGCATTAAAAATATCTGCTAAGGTTTCTGGCAATGGTGGATAGTAGGCTCTCTTAGGACCGAGCGGCCTCCTTTGTTGCTGTTGGGGACCATAGTTCCCCGGGGGTGGAACTTGGTTGTACTGAAGCGGTGGTTGTTGTTGTTGAGGTTGTGGTTGTTGTTGCTGGGGTTGGCGTAATGGAGGCATATTATCCTGGGGTGGATTATTTTGGGGTGGAGGACAGAGAGGGAAAGGACCTGATTGAAGGGGTAGTCGGGGCATTTGTTGAGGCCTTGGGTTGACTGCATAGTTGGCATTGTTGACCGCACTGACTTGCTCATTTGTCACAACCCCTTCTGTGGCTCCGCCCGGGACACCAGCGCCTGTCTTTCTGACCACTTTGGGCTTCGGCGACTCAAACATGTTCATGATGGGGGAGTCTTTTAGCTGGGTTTGGATGTATCGGGCCCTTTCATAGAGTTCCTCCATTGTAGTAAGTTTATTCATGGCGAGGACGTGTCTGAACTGCGGGGTTGCATTAGACACAATCATCTTCACTTGTTCAGGCTCGGAGAGGGTATCCCTTATTCTTTCCGCCAGAGACCTCCATCTATCAGCATATCGGACAAAATCCTCGTCGGGTTTCATCTTTTCGGCCACTAGGTCGGTAATGGAGAGTGAGGGACCGACCCTATCCCTATATTTCTGCAAGAACCTTCTCTGCACTATTTCAAAATTCTCGGCCTCGCGGGGCTCCAGAGAATAGAACCACTCAAGCGCGGGACCATCCAATGATCTCCGAAAGAGGTATGCCAGGGACCTCTGATCGTTTTGCCAATAAGAGGACTCATACATGAAGTCCTTGAGGTGAATGAAGGGGTTGCCGGTACCATTGTATCTGCGGTACGTGGGCATTTCGGAGGGAGGGAGATGAATGACGGGGAGGATTGGCAAAGCAACCTCCGGGGTGGCTTTCACGTCCACCATTCTTCTCAGATTTTGAAACTGCTCGTCCATGCGATTGAACCTATTGAGGAGCGATTGGGCGAGCTCCTCTGGGGGTGAAGGTGGCACTTGCCATTGGGGGAGAAACTGTCTCCCGGAGACTTGAGGGGGGAACCCGGAATGAGAGGGAACTGTCGGACCACCGACAGTTGGCCCTGGCTGAAACGGTGTGTGAGGAACACCAGGAGTTTGAGATTGTGACGGGAATTGGAATGAGGGAGGTTGTTGGCTCGCTTGTCCTTGAAGCGAGGGAGACTGGATGGCTTGCGCCAATGACGGAGATGGAATGGCCTGCACGGACTCGTGGAGAGGTGCGATAGCCGGAGTTGACTCCTGGGGCGTGGGGGAAACAGATTTCCCCTTTAGAATGGCCTGGAAGGTCCGGAGCTGTTCAGAGGTAAGCTCCGTGTTGGCGAGGACGCCCAGTAAGGAAGTGATATCCTGTGGCGGGGACGTGTCCCCGGCAATAACCTGCACCTCATGCGGGGGGTCATGAGAAGGACCCAAGTCCATAGCATAGACTCGCGGGTCGGCTGTCAAACCACGGCTAGGGTGGTTCTCCTCAGAAGACTCGTGAGACATGCTCACAGTTCTCCCAGAACGCAAAAACATACACTAGCAAGTAGGTAGCAGAGATTATCAAACAAGTGGATGCCTTTACGCCCTTTTTTTTGTTTTGATTTTAATGATTTTTTTGTGTGTTTTTAGCGAGATCCGAAGTTCACACAAGATAGGGACCCTAGTTTATTTTTTGTTTCACCGCCGTGTCAGCTAGGGTCTCTCGTCTCACCACGAATGAAATGACTAACTTCGGGGAACTTCAATGGTACAACCAGCCCAGTGAACGAAGAGGAGATTCTTCGATGTCGGGGACTTACGGAGGTCCCAGTGTAGGAGATTCTAGTCCGTTGAGAGGAATTCCCAAACGGAGAGTCCTTCCTTCACCGGGAAAGGGTGATCCTCAAAAAAAATGAAAAAAAAGGATAGAAAAGAGGAATGGATGTATGCAATGGAATGCTGACAGATATATGGAGTGGGAAAACAACAGAAATAACAAACATGTAATAAACAAAGAACCAATCAGAACTGACGGTGCTGCCGTGAGCACAACGGGGGCGCGCGTGGGCGCCAAGGTGGAGAGGCACGGGTGGTGCCGAACTTGCAAGGGTAGCCGAGAGGAAGCAGTAGAAGTCCCACCGTGATCGTCAATCTGTGAGCGACGTCACGCGGTTCGGAGTTTGATGGTGCGGGGAAGAGGATGCGGAGAGCGCGCGGGCTCCTCTTTTTGTTTGTTTTGCTGTTTGCTGCAACACAGAAATGATAGAGAAGAGAGAAGGGGCCACCACGGGAGATTGCTCCGGTGGGGCGAGCGGGACAAGTATAATATGGCAAGATATGGGGTTCAAACGGCCATAGCGGGAAGTGACTCGCCGCGGCCTCGGGGGGACGGGAATGGTGCAGAAATTAAATAACAAGAATTGAAACGGCCATTGGGGAAGTGACTCGCCGCGGCCTCGAGAATATGAGCAGAATATAGCAGAATATAAAAGAGAATATAAGAACAGAGATTTAAACGGCCATTGGGGAAGTGACTCGCCGCGGCCTCGAGAATATGAGCAGAATATAACGGAATATAGAGAGAGTATAAGAACGGAAATTTAAACAGCCATTGGGGAAGTGACTCGCCGCGGCCTCGATGATATGAGCAGAATATAACAGAATATAGAGATAATGTAAGAACGAAAATTTAAACGGCCATTGGGGAAGTGACTCGCCGCGGCCTCGATGATATGAGCAGAATATAACATGATATAAAGAGAATATGAGAACAGAAATTTAAACGGCCATTGGGGAAGTGACTCGCCGCGGCCTCGATGATATGAACGAAATATAACAGGATATAAAGAGAATATGAGAACAAAAATTTAAACGGCCATTGGGGAAGTGACTCGCCGCGGCCTCGATGAAAAGATGTGATCGCCAGGGGCCGAAAGACCCCAAAATAAGAAAGTGATCGCGCCTACCTCAAGAGCGGGAGATGGCGGGTTGCTTCTTCCTCTCCTTTCGGCCGGCCGACGGAGAGGGCTTTCCTCGGCTACCCTTGCAAAAGAACGACAAACAAATGACAAGTGACTTAGAAAGATGAATGTGTAGTATTCATATCCTTGCAATAAAAATGACGAAATAACGGGAAGACACACACCTGGTTGGTGTTATCTTTTAAACCCCTCTCGGACTCGAGTAGGAGGAAAATGAGATGATGGATGCGAGATGATGAATGCAAAAGAACTACGAAGAAAAGGAAAGAGTTGGCTTATTGGATGTGCCGGTGGTGAAATTCGGCGGAGCTCCGACAGCGTGGGGACGACGTAGAAGCGCGGTGGATGAAGACGACCTTCCTCTCGCGAGCGTGGGCACCTGAGAAGCCGGCAGAACCTCCACCTACAAAAGACCCCACGGGTTAGAAAAATGACTCCGTAGCCTCTGGGCTCCGGCAGCCTATCGGATCACTGCTTAGCTTTCCCAGAACTGAGGGGGTGGGTCTCTATTTATAGAGCTCCGGAAGGTGGAGGCGTCCAGGACCCTGGACACCTCCATCAGGGCCGAAATAATATTTTATTCTATTTTTATTGATTTTTTTAGAATACTTTTATGGGGGCGTCCAGGGTCCCGGACGCCTCTAACAGGTCCACCAAAAACCGACGACGGCCGCACGCGGTTTGGCACAACGCGTGGTTTTGTGAGCGGCGCCTCGTGATTCAGAAATGGGCGCGTCCAGTCAGCTGGACGTCTCTAAATTTGGCTTTTTTTCACACACGACAAACCGTCGTTCGGTGGCCGGCGCCCGTGAGTGAGTTGATGGAGGCGTCCAGGGGCCTGGACGCCTCCAAAAGTTTATTATTTTTTATTGTTTCTTTGTCTTTTTATGCTAGGGCTGGCATTTTATATTTTTTATTTGTTTTTATGGAGGCGTCCAGGGGCTTGGACGCCTCCATTAATATGTATTTTTTTATTTATTTTATTTGTTTTTGTATGCCAACTGGCATTTTACACTTATTTTTTTTATTTTTGTTTTTATGGAGGCGTCCAGGGTCCTGGACGCCTCCATAAATATATATATTTTTTATATTTTTATATTTGGTTTTGGGCCCTGAGAAAAGAATAAAACAAATTAAAATAATGGGGGCGTCCAGGGGCCTGGACGCCCCCATTAAGACCCACCCGGGTCCTCAAATCAGGCGTCGGCGGCCGCCCGGCAGACCCCCTTCTTGATTCCGGAATCTCTTGATGCGTCTGACTGGTGTTGATGCCGTCCGAATGCCGTGACGAGACGATTTCGGATGCCGAAAAAGGCAGAAGAAGATCCGAGAAAAGGAAGCACTCGAGTGATTCAGAATGCGTAAGCCGTTGCGGGGCGTTGTATAGTAATATGGGGCGTGGTATAGTAATATGAGACTTTCTCAGGAGGCGTCAAGAATGGCGTGTCTACACCGGTGTACAAGGTTGTGCTTCTATTTCAGATACATCCTGTATCTTATCATTCACATCATCTTGTGAAATTTCTTCTAGCTCAACCTGTCCACTATTCTTATTTTGTTTCCCTGCACTGTCAGATTCTACAACAGCCCTGTCTTTGTACAAAACATTTTCATTGAATATGACATTTTTCCTTCTGAGAATTTTTTGATTTTCATCATCCCAAAATCGATATCCAAACTCATCAGAACCATATCCAATAAAAAAGCACTTTATAGACTTAGCATCTAGCTTATTCCTGTCATTAGAATCTACATGAACATATGAAACACAGCCAAATACTCTCAAGTGTGAAAGATTTACCTCTTTCCCTGTCCAGGCCTCCTCTGGAATTTCACCATCCAAAGGGACAGATGGTCCTCGGTTTATCAAGAAAGCTGCTGTGTTAATTGCATCTGCCCAAAATATTTTAGGCAGTCCAGCATGTATCCTCATGCTTCTAGCCCGTTCATTCAAGGTTCTATTCATGCGCTCGGCAACTCCATTCTGCTGTGGTGTTCTTGGAACAGTTCTTTCCATCCTAATACCACTAGCTGCACAAAAGTCCTTGAATTCTTTGTTGTCATACTCTCCACCATTGTCTGATATCAGACACTTCACCTTCAAACCTGTCTCATTCTCTACAAGGGTCTTCCAATTTTTGAAAGTAACAAATACATCAGATTTCCTTTTCAAAAAATAAACCCATACCTTGCGAGTAGAGTCATCAATGAAAGTGACATAGTAGAGTGAGCCTCCAAGAGATGGTACTGGTGAAGGACCCCATACATCTGTATGTACAAGCTCTAGCTTCTGTGTCTTCAAAGTTCTAACTGTCTTTGAGAATGTGACCTTCTTTTGCTTCCCAAAAATGCAGTCTTCACAAAGATCAACTTCCACAGATTTCAAGTCAGACAATTTTCCTTTTGACAGCAATACCTTCATCCCTTTCTCACTCATGTGACCAAGCCTGCAGTGCCATATATTGGAGTCAACTCCTGAATTTGCCACTGCCACTATATCTTTGTTGTTGCTAGTCATGTAGAGAGTACCCATCTTGTTGCCTCGTGCTATAATCATAGCACCTTTGGTGATCTTCCAAGATCCACCCATAAAGGTTGTGACATAACCTTCATCATCAAGCTGTCCAACAGATATCAAGTTCCTCTTCAAGCCAGGTACATGCCTTACGTTCTTTAACTTCCACAAAGTGCCATTTGTGGTCCTTACATTGACATCACCCTTCCCCACAATATCTAAAGGCTCATCATCAGCAAGATAAACCTTCCCAAAGTTTCCAGCAACATAATTTTGCATACTTTCTTTATGTGAGGTAGAGTGAAATGACGCACCTGAGTCAAGAATCCATGACTCTAAAGGAGTGTCAACATAAAGAACTAAAGCATCTTGAACTTGCTCTGCTGCAGCTGCATTGGCGGACTCTTCATTATGATTTTTCTTCTTTGGAGCCTTGCAATCTTTCTTTAAGTGCCCCTTTTTACCACAATTCCAGCACCCATCACCATCAAACTTTGATTAACCTTTCTTCTTGGACCTAGATCTGCTCCTATTTTGACCCCGTTGTTTTGTTCTTCCCCTGCTCTCTGTATTCAAGGCAGAACCTGAGACTTCACCTGATTCCCTTCTGCGAATATCTTCGCTTAGAATCAAGTCTCGAACCTCGTTGAGCTTCAATTTATTTGAACCGGAAGAGCTACTTACAGCCGTCACAGTTGCACCCCAACTTTCAGGTAAGGAGGATAAAATAATCAAGGCCCTAACCTCATCATCAAAGTTTATTTCTACAGAACTCAACTGAGTTGTAATCACATTGAATTCATTGATGTGGTCTGTAACAGAAGCACATTCGGCCATCTTCAGATTAAATAAACGACGCATCAAATATACATTGTTTGAAGCTGAGGGCTTTTCATACATATTTGATAGCGCCTTCATCAATCCTGCCGTGGTCTTCTCGTTCACGATGTTGAAGGCGACGTTTCTGGTCAACGTCAAGCGAACAACTCCGAGTGCTTGTCTGTCTAGTAGATCCCAATCTTCCTTCTTCATCCCTGTCGGCATCGTTCCAAGAAGCGGCTCATGCAGCTTCTTCTGATACAAGTAGTCTTCGATCTGCATCTTCCAGAAACCAAAGTCCTTGCCATCGAACTTGTCGATCCTCACCTTTCCTTCATCTGCCGCCATTACTCCCACTATTCCCTCGAACCAGAACAAGGCTCTGATACCAGTTGTTGGGAGAAATAGGGAGTATCGGAGAACAGGAGTACCCAGATAAGGAGGACAAACAGCAGAGGAGGAAGAAGAGAAAAAACCAATCACAAGAACACGCACAGGGATTTTTACGTGGTTCGGAGGCAAGATGCCTTCCTACGTCCACGGCCGCAGCAGGATTCCACTAGATAACCACAAAACCAGATTACAATACAAAGAGACAGCCCACCCTTTTATACTAGGAGATTCGGGCGTCACTAATCAGGGCATTAAGGACAATAATACCCCTGATAAACAGAAACCCTCTTCCGGGATACATTAGACGTGCATGCTCGCCTGTCCCACCGGATTCTCTCCTAGGACCGAGTCTGCCCTTCAGTGGCTGCAGATGCTCCCCTAGCATCAGTCAGGTTAATGCATTGTCAGAACCAGGTCGACACTTCTTCATGCAGGTCGACTTGCCTTGAGCCCGCAATACATGCTCTCTTGATGCCAGTGATGCTCTCCTGAGGCAATGAATGCCCTCCAGAGATAGCATATGTTTCCCTGCTAGAACCCGGACAGCATATGCTCCCCTGGAGTAGCGGTTGCTCCCCTGGAGCAGTGGATGCTCCCCTGGTGCAGAAGGATGCTCCCCTGGTGCAGAAGGATGCTCCCCTGGAGACAGCATGTGCTCGCCATGCTCACCTGACGCTGAGAATGCTCCCCTGAAGCAGCGGTTGCTCCCCTGGAGCAGTGGATGCTCCCCTGGAGATGGCATAAGCTCGCCATGCTTCCCTGATGCTGTGAATGCTCCCCTGGAGCAGTGAGTGCGCTCCTGAGGCAGAGTGTGATCCCGTGCAAGGGCGCATGAGTTCTGACTCCACACTCTAACAGGTTTTAGGAAAACATGACATCATAAAGTCCATTGATACCATCATAATTAGATACATGCATGCAGCCCCCCAGAAAAAAAGAATTTTTTTCTATAAAAAATAGCTTATACATAAGACCGTAATGTATAGCTTCACCATATTTGTTTAATATTAATTTGTGCAGGAATCATTTGCCTGTAAAAAAAAAGACGTCGATATGCGTAAATTTCCTTTTTCAAGTATTGTTATTGTAGAGGTGATGTTTGATAAATAATTACTAGCGTAGACTTCACATGCATGGTTGCCGTTTCTGAGAAGAAGACTTATATATATATATATATCACTAGCACATTCAAAAAAAAGGTTCAGAAAACTTCTCATTAAATGTGTTACTCGTATAGAAAAAATCGCGTTGAATATATCTGTGAACAATTTGATTGGATAATTGTTTTATCACCCATTCTTATACATTACCGTTTCTCGAGTCATCAAAGCCGGCGGGGTTGTTGGAGCCAACAAAGCTGGTGTGGTCACAAGACATATCGGACATGCAAAGATACAGCAAATCGCCGCAGAAAAAACGTACGACGCTGTACGTAAAATCTGCGAATGATGCTGCTTCCCACGCCCATTCCTCCTCTGACTTCTCCCGTACGTAAGGGAGGGAGGACACCGAGTTGAGCCCCGCGCATCCAGTCTCCATGGTCTATAAATACCTGAACTGAGCGCCACGGCAGGCACCATCGACCTGCACCACTACTGTCCTGTTCTAGCTACTGTTCGGCGTTCCTCTCTCCACTCCGCCCATGGCTCCCATTCCTACCACTGCTTCTGGCTCAGTCGCCCTCCTGTCCTTCTTCGTCATCTCTTCCCTGGTCGTCCTCGCAGCCGGCAGGACGACCCAGCTTCACTTCTACTTCCACGAGATCAGCGCCGGCGCCAACCCGTCGGTGGTGCGCGTGGCGCAGGCGAGCACCACCGACGCGTCGCCCAACCTGTTCGGCGCCGTTGCCGTCGCCGACAACCCGCTGACGGCGGGGCCGGAGCTGACGTCGAGACCCGTGGGGAGGGCGCAGGGGATATACCCGGCGGCGGCGCAGCAGGAGTTCGCGACGTTGATGGCCATCAACTTCGTGTTCTCGGAGGGAGAGTACAACGGCAGCGTGCTGACCATGCTGGGGAGGAACCCCATCGCCAGCCCCGTGAGGGAGATGCCCATCGTCGGGGGCAGCGGCTACTTCCGGCTCGCCCAGGGCTACGCGCTCCTCCGCACCCACACCTTCGACCAGAGCGCCGGGCTCGTCACAGTGGAATACAATACCACCGTCACCCACCCCTGAGGTGTTTCCAGCTTCTGCTTCGTCCATAAATGGTGGGGGCTTTCTTCTGTTCATGGGGAGGGAATAAAAATTCTTTGCGGTAGACAAGAGAATAACTGGGAAAAATGTCCGGATGGTACTGTCAGTTTTTTCCCTTCTTCCCTGGATTGTTCTAGGTTTTGTTTGTGTTCTCTTAAACCCCACTCAGCCCTCGGGTTGAGATTTTGTTGTTAAAATAAAGGGATACAGCTGTTATTTTTTTAATTTTTTGTTGGTAATGAGAAACCTGACCAATCAAACAATTCAGAGCCCCGCACCCCTCGACCTGTTCTTAAAAGTTGTCACTTTATTAACGAAATAAAGGGAGACGTACAGTCACACTATATCTATTTGTATTTCTATGAATTTATTGATGGAAACCTCTCCCTCCACGTGTGTTTTGAAAAAAAATAATAAACTGAGACTGTTCTATTCGTGACCGCGATATACTAATGAACTATGCTGAGATTGAGATCTTTGTCTATACCTAACGACCCATTTGACATATAACTTTGGAGATTTTATGCTTCTAATTAAAAGCTTTCTCAAATGTCTTTTCGAAAGATAACATGAAATATTTGTTGCACACCTTCACGTTGGTACACCGCACATCCATTGACCTACACCAGATGATGGGACTCGTAATAGAACCCAAACTGTCCGCTCGATTTCAATCGCATCGCGGATCTAGTCACCCATAGTGGATCAATTGATGGATCACAAGCAGCAAGTATTACTCAAGGACAATACGTTTAGATGCTCTTCTTTTACATCACAATTTTAAAATATTACCTTTACAAAACTTAGGTGAAACTCTAATCCTAATCAAATAATTCTTGTTTAAAAGTTAGCATTGCGTTCAGATGGAGGGACATCCATAACGTATCAAAATTTTTAAACAAATTAGAAAATTAGATTGAGTTAGGGGCTGACCCATCTAATCCAGAACTCGAGTGTTCCGTGGATGCGCGTGTCTTCTTCTTCGATCTCTTTCCTTTTTTATGCTTTTTTGATACGATAGTTAGAATTTTACGACGCAACAGGCAGCCGGTTATTTTGCTTACTTGAGTTGGTGCCGTATCTTTCACATTCCGGAGTAGCTATGGCAATATATAAGTCTGCATGGTAGATGTCATGTATCAAAAGATCCATTCTTCTGCCATATATGGAATTTATATATAGATATCCTTGTATCAAAAGAAAGAAAAATGTAGATCTTGAGAATACAGATGCTTATTTGGTTGCGAGATGCCATGTTCAGAAACTTAGACAAAATTCGCTGGGTGGGCTTTTACCGGGCTGTTAAAAGTTATGGGCTGAGAATTCGGGACTTCGAAAACAAGCCCACTGGTTGGGCTGGGCCTGAGTTGGGGCCAAATTAGTCGCAGGCTGTTGAGCTGGTCTAAACACAGCGACACTGTTACACTGTGGCTCCGATTACATTTGAGAGTAGAGTTTATTCATGTAATTGGGACCAATGGAAGGAGAGATTGATGTAGTGTGAGCTATAATTCAACGAGGCCCACCTTGATAATAGAATAGAAAAAATCGAGTTAGCTTAAACTCAGATAAGTTATTCTTACTTTTTCACTTTTTAACTTTGAAATCTATCCAAGTTAAGGTGGAATAACTATGTCTACCTTTTGATTCTAGGAAAACTCAGCTTAAGGGTGAGAAAACCTACCCACCTTACCAAATTATATTTTTACTTATTCTCCGAGTTAAGGTCTCTTATTCCACTCTTATTATGTTATCAAAGAAGCCATAAGAGTCGAGAGAGATAACGGGACACAGAGAGAATAGAGGAAAAGAGGGGACCGAGAGAAACCAAAAACTAGTGAGGAAAAAAAGGGTAAAATTGCTTTAATATTAAATAATCATTTAATCTTAAAGACATAGATATTATTATGAATATTCTTCTTTCATTGGAATAAATTATACAAATGTTATAACCGCATAGTTTTGCTTATGTTTCAATCTAATGCAGTTACTATAATATTGGTAAATATATATTGAGGAGGGTAAATTCGGTTTGACCTAAGACCGGCCCAACAACGGGGAACCCAGTCCGAGCCCACGACTACAGTACGCCCAAGAGGCGTCCCAACAGTCATGGCCCATCAGGGTGCAGCCCAATCCGACCTGGCATTAGATTCTACAGCGCGTGAGGGCTACAGCCCAGGCGCAGTAATCGCCAGAAGATCATCCGACGACCAACCGTTGCCCCCCACGACGTCGACCTTAACCCCATAACGAGCGAGCACGTCCCACGAGCACCGTAAGACTCGCCCCAGAATCAGTCGACGCCGAGGTTATCGCCCTTCAACGGGAAACTCCCGCCGCTATAGCGGGAAAGTATTACTCCACTACTCACGCCTTACCCTATCAAGGCATGAGGCTTCCCGCTCCAGGACAACCCCTATAAGAAGAGCATCAACAGAGAAGACGAACACGGTGCATACTTCTGCCAAACCATGACATTAGAGAATAGAGCCGCTAAACCTGCTGCACAGAGAGAAAACAGCGACAACAATCCATCCAGGAAGGAAGGCCCCCTCCGGCGACCTTACCGCCCAGCGAGCACTCACCAAGTGAGTACTGGGAGCGGTGAGCACTCGTCTGGCAGATCTACACGGCTCCTTGGCCTCCTACCTCGACCCCTTTTTCTCTCTCATTTGCTCTTATCTGCTCCTTCTTAGTCCATTTGCTGAGTTAAGCATCAAAGGGTTGTCCCCTGGGGTAACACCCGGGACTCCTTCTGACTCATCCTATTTTCTTGTGTTTGCAGACTTCCACGGGTGCCGAACCACTTTCCCATTAAACAAATAGAGAAGGTGGTACGTGACGTATAAACCAGATTTCTGTCTCTACATATACATAAAAATATACTTAACGTAAGGGCATATGTGCAATGATTTCACTCTTAGGCCGCATTGGAATAGTTCGGTGAAAAATAATTATTTTAAAAAAAAAATTTAAAAAAATTATCCTGAAACATCTTTTGAAAATTTGGAAAAGATCACCTTTTTATCCATCTCTCTCTCTACCCCCCAAATCTCTCCATAAAAAAATCTAATAGCATGTGTGGACATTTAGATGCCCTCTTTAACGGACAATAAATACATCTCTTACACAAACTTATATAAGGAGGGCAAAATTGTTATACCGCCGTCATATAAAATCTTTTTATCATAATGATTTGTGTTAGATGTATGTTGTTATCTTTTCATATGTGTTTGAGTGTAGAATTTTTTTCATTGTATGTTTATGTTTTCAAAAGATTCAGAGTATTCTCACCGAAAGAAATATATGTTTAATTTCATCAATATGTGGTTGAAAACATTCATGACAATGATAGAGGTCAAAACTATCTGCAAAGACAATAAGCTCAATCAATCTCAATATAAGTGTGGAGTTTTGTCCAAGTTGACCACCCAACGGTTTTAAACTTTCGGAATGTTCAGACACCAAATCAACTCAAAAGTCAATGGGCTAAGTTATTCATATGAACTCAACTTTATACACAGGGAGAAGGAAAACAAAGGAAGAGTTATGTCATTGTACGTACCCATATGTCAAAAGAAATTCTTTTGTACTTACAACTCCAAATGTCTATGAAATATTCTTAGTCACCGATACCATATAATCCAATGTACAACATTATAAAGGGTCGGTTATGGATCCTAACTCTCGTACTGTGATGTGAGAAAGATATTAAAGGGTACATCAATCACCCTTTTAAAATGTTGGTTGCATTTTTATTCCATTGGTCAGATATTGCCGTCAAAATCCAAATATATGGTTTCCATTTAGGTTGAGTGACAAGTATCATTTTCTTATATTTGTGGTGAAAGTCTGATTAATACATCTTTTATATAATTCAAAAATAAATATCTAAAAGTAATAATATAATATGTCCTCAATCTAAGGTGCATGTGTCCGAGAAATAGGTGTTGATTTGGGTATTAATTAACAATATAAGAATGATATGGCAAGCTTTTTAACATATATGAGATAGGTGTCTCAACAAATGATATTGTTAAATTGTTGAAAAAAATACACATATACTCTTTAAATCTTTCAAATTTATCTTTATATCTCTACCTTCATCGTATTTACTGTAATATCCTTGAAATCCTTACGAAAATAGTCATTATCCACTTCTGTAGAGGTATAAGGATAATTTTTTTTATTTTAAGGACAGGGGCACAATGACTCTTTTTTAAAAATTTCAAAAGTATTACAGTAAATATGATAAAAATATGGGTATAGAGATAATTTTAAAAAAATTTTAAAGTATAGGGGTAATTTCTCCTAACTTGTTTTTTAATAATAAATGTAATTCTAAATTTATACTAATACTAATATACCCTTATGCTTCTAATTACTAAAAGTTATTATTACATTGACTCCAAAGCCTTGTTAATTTTAATAAAAGAAAGTGTGACTTAAACATCTAATGTCATTGGTTTTAAAATAACAAAATTTATTTCACTTATATCTACACATGACGGTTTTTTTTCAAGTCTACTTTTATTTTTACATTTTTCCATAGATTATTCACATAATAAAACTATATGTTTATCATTAAAATTTACAAACATATATTTTTCTTTTTGATAAAGTAATTCTAAAAACTATTTATCACTCAAAAAATATTTTATTTTTATTTGTTTAAAAATGGGATCGTATAAATATATTTTGTAACTTGTCCCCTAACTTAGAATGATATTGTCTCGTAAAAAACTCACTCACATTTTGACTTAATTGACTTCGAGTCGTTGAAATCTACCAAAAATGAGTTCAACATATTAAATAATAATATTTTAATTAAGCTCATTTTTAGATGGCATTATCAACTTACATTTAATTAAAATATTTAATAATAGGGATATAGATATATATTGATGATGCAATCTTTATTTCTCTCTCTATCTCTTTTAACTTTGTCAACTAAAAAATAGTAATTTGTCTTGAGCTTGTGATTCAGTGGACATCGACCTCCCTAATGGGAAGGCCGTGGTGATGCAGATCGGAAGCGAAAAATACATTGCACTCTTTGATTGGTGAAGAGAGATACAAGGTAAGAAGAAGAACATATTGATAGATCTTTAAATAGAACCAATTTTTATTTAACAAAGGATCATCCCCTCAAAACACCACAGTGTCCTCGATCTCTTAACAAGACTAATAAAATCTTTAGGCTCCTTTTGATAACCGGGTGGGGGTAGGTTAATCGACCCCGAAGGGTCGATTAAGTCACCCAGGGTCGATTAGCTTCAGTTGTGTGAGGGGGATGCGGGGCCACCGTAACCGCGGTTGCGTTATTTACCGACAGCTACCCGACCAAGCCGCTATCAAAGCGGGCCTTAATAAAAATATTTAACTTCTACGTGGGAAAGAACTCCATGCAATTATTCTAATGAAGAACCAGTAAGCGAGAAAATCCAAAATGCAGAAAAGACAAAAAGTCCACAGTCCAAAAGCCATCGTCTATGTGCTCCCATTGTCTTAAATATATCGCCTAATTGCACAACGTCTAAAAGGCATCGCCTATGTGCTCCCATCGTCTAAGTCTTTAGAAGGATCATCATCTATTTTTAGAGAAAAAAAAAGTCAAAACCTATCATCCAACTTTTCACCCATCATTTATTTTAAGAAAAAGTCAAAACTCATCGTCCAACTTTTCACCTATCATCTGCTTTTCAGAAAAAGTAAAAACTCATCGTCCAACTTTTCACCTATCATTTACTTTTAGGAAACTCCAAAACCCATTATCCAACTCCATGATCTAACTTTTATTATACACATCTAAGTCTCTTTCCATTGCTCCATCATCCAAGTCTCTTCTCATCGTTCATTATATCATACAGTTTCAAGTCTTGCTTCTCTAATGTTTAGAAGCAGGACCAACCGTCGTGTCTTAGGTATCTCGCACTTACGTATGTTCAGATTCAATCTCTCCCCCTTGTGTTCCTAGAGTGTCTAACCACTAGCCAGTTATCTGAGAAAAAATAATTTGACTATTTTTTTATTATTTTTAATATAAGATGATAATTACAAAAGTAACTCATATTTTCACTTTACAATAACATCATTCTATGTCACAGTGCAAATTTTCTATAACTAAAGATAGATCAAACTTAGTCTATATATGGTCAAAATTACCGTCTCCACCGATTGTTATCACCGTCTATCATCATTGTTAGACTTCTATTGCCAATGACCACTATTTGATAATGTCAATTACCTCTTGTCATCACATTTATCTTCTATAAATTTTGAGCATGAATGTGACAATACTTCTAATATCTAAAATTCATATGAGACAATAAATGATATAGATGGTGGGGAACAACAAGAGGAGTCGTAGTTGCAACAATCAATAGAGTCATTGATTTTAAGTATAGAGTCATTGATTTTAAGTACAAATAAATCAAATATGATCTATATATGGCTGAAGAAGACCTACACTCATTATGTCATGGTACTCTTTACTTAAAAAATAGAGATATATCACATCTTTACAAATAAAAATTTACAATGTTTTTATATAATTTAAGTACTTTACACAAATTCTCAAATAAAGAGCAAATAAAGTACTATTCAATATATATATATTCACGAAAAAATATTTTTTTACATATTTTTAATAATATATCATAATTATCTTTATACCCTTTAGTTTCATGAATTATAAAAAATATTATAAATATTTTTAAATTAGTACAATTATATGCTAATTGTGATTTGAGTATAATTTAAATGTTGAAATGATAAAACTACTCTCAAGTCAAATTTTATGAGAAGGATATGATCACACGAATGATAATAACTGTAACACCCCAACATGTCTGAAACTGAAAGATAGTTAAATATCTTATAGTTAGTCCATATAAAGTTTATGTTACTTTAATTAAAGTCTAATACCTTGAACGGTATTGTTTAACGAACCTTATTAAGAAAATTATATAGCTATCACACTTTAATAATGTATAACTTTTTATAGGAATGTCAGAATAGGATCAATATTAGGTCCGTTGGATAGAGAATTCAAAGATCTACAAGTTTCATGTTGAACACTTTTTCAAATTTTGACATTTGAAAGGCCAAAAATAAGATAGAGTAAATCAATTCTTAAGAATCCTGTTATTGTTTATTTCTTTAGGAGTTTTCATATAAAATTACAAAACAAAACAAAAAAAAACCTAAAATATCTACCCACGTTCTTCTCCCCACCCCCTCCTCTCCAACCTTATCCCCCCTCCTTCTTATCCTCTTCCTCTCATCCCCTCCCCTCATCCTTATCCCCTCCTCCTCTTCTTATCTTCTACTCCCCTCCCCCTATATATACCCCCTCTCCCCCTCTTTCCCTTCCACTCCAACACCCCCCTCTCCCCCTCCAACTCTCTCTCTCTCTCTCTCTCTCTCTCTCTCTCTCTCTCTCTCTCTCTCACACACACACACACACACTCTCTCTCTCTCTCACACACTCTCTCTCTCCCATCTCTATCTCTCTCTTAAATATTTTTATTTTCTCTTTTTTATTCTCTCTCTACTCTATCTCTCTACTCTTTCTTTACTTTCTCTCTCTATTTTCTCTCTCTACACTCTCTACACTCTCGTAATCTTTTCTCGCTCTATTTTCTCTCTCTACACCCTCTTTATTTTCTCTCTCTAATCTATTTATTTTCTCTCTTTCTAACTACTTTCTCTCTATTCTCTCTACTCTCTACTTTCTCTCTCTATTTTCTCTCCCTAGTTTTTCTCTTTAAATCTCTCACTACTTCTTTCTCTACTCTCTTTATTTTCTCTCTCTAACTTTCTCTCTCTATTTTCTCTCTCTAATTTCTCTCTCTACTTCTCTCTACTCTCTCCACTTTCTCTCTCTACCCTCTCCACTTTCTCTCTCTACTTTCTCTCTCTAAATTTTTCTTTCACTACCATTCTCTTATTAATAAACGGAGAAGATAATACAGTATTAGAATAATATAAATAATTAATAAACACTTGGACGAAGGATTTGAAATCTATTTGGATAATTTCGTTCTTCTATACGCATCTAGGATTGGACAATTATCTTTTCCTACGCAAGGACTTTTACGGGAGCTCGAGTGAGATACTAAAGTCAATTCGGAAGTCCATTTTAAAGGTAGGCACGATAAACCGAGTGCATGTTATTTGTTAATTACATTTATTTAATTTGATGTTGTTTGAAAGGTAATTTAAGTCATTGATTTATTTAACCCAATGATCTATGTTTAGAATCAGTTATTTATTTAGTTATCATTCTGTAAATTATTTTTCTCTCTAATCTCTCTCTAATTTCTCTCTAATCTCTTTCTACGTTCTCCCTCTACTTTCTCTCTCTACTTTCTCTCTCTACTCTCTCTCTACTCTAATCTCTTCGAATGTTATATATATATTTAGTTAGTAATATTAAAATACGATCCAATTATTTTGTAAAGTTTACTGACAAGTTTTAAGTATTGAGACGACTATGTAATAAGTATTATAATAAGAATAAAAATTTGATTAAGCATATGGACTGTGTCACTTTAAGGAGGTGTGGGGCGATAAATCGTAGTTAGCTTCCGTTACGGGATTAGGCCCATTTCCGAGGACAAACGGACTTCTGAAAAATCCGGAACCCAGAATAAGAAAATTATCTGGGAAATGGTGGAGTATTAACTCTCGATCCTGCGTGGTTAATCAAGGCCGACAGGCTCCAGCGTTTAGACCTTTTGTCTTTATGTCGACGTATGGATGTCTAGGTATGTGTTTGCTACTGCTTTTAGTGACGGGATACCTGTCCAATATATGCTGCCAAATAATATAAAGTTCAGATTTGATATATGACTTTGATATGATCTGAAATTAAGTTCATCTGTATAAGCTCTGATTTAGCTAAGATATGTATTATGCCATATATATATAAGTCAAATAAGATTTGTTATACGCATCTGTTTATAAACCTGAAAATTTCTTTACTCTTTATATTTCCTTCGCATTCATAATATATGTACAATTCAGTGAAATTGTGATTAGCTTTATATATATCATGGATTTGCACAGTTTAGTATATGATAAGCATGTGATTGGTTTTAATGCCTACTGAGTCTTTGGACTCATATCTGTTGCCTAACCATTTCAGGAAATTGACCAGTGTGCGTCTTGGCTCCTTCGGGCAGTAGGTCGGAAGTTGATCCCGGGTTGAATTTGGATTCCGCTGCGTAGAATAAATAGTTTTGGTTTTCTTTTGAATAATGAATGTAAATGTGACTTTTAAGTAGAGATATGTAGTACTCTGTATACGATGTAAATTATGAGTGTTTTATCTTATGGAAATGGTTATATTTCTTTTGGAATATGTGATGGTTTGGCCTTCAACGCCTTGCAAATATTCGGCCCACAACACTTCCGTACATCCGCTGTGACGTCCCCGGACACGATACGGGATCGCGGGAAGGGGGCGCCACAGAGAGTGGTATCAGAGCAAGGTTGTGAGGCTTGAAATTATTTACAGCCATCTGAATTTATATACCATACCAGAAGATCGTAGGAATTTATTTTAGAATTTGATGTCAAACCTAGAATCATACTAATTCGGATTAGTTCTCCCTCGCAGGAGATGGCAGGGAGTGATAGGGTTGAGGTTAATACTTCTCCCGAGGAGTCTGCGCCCTCAAATGGAACATCACAAGGGGTTGTCGGGGAAATAATTCATGGCGAGCTTGCTCCCGGTGGGCAAGGTGCGTTACCTATTCAGGGTGTGCCAGATTTATGAGGTTTCACACAAGCTTTTCAAGGGTTAGTGCAGACTATGCAATTACAAGCCCAAACTCATGCAATGATGCAAGCCCAGTTACAAACCCGTGTGCAAGAACAACCGAATATGGCAGCAGGCGCTACCCTAATGGAGAAATTCAGACATATGAGTCCTCCTCCTTTTAAGGGGGAGAGTCACCCGGAGATTGTGGAAAACTGGGTGAGAGAGATTGAGAAGATTTTCACGGCCATTAGATGTGCAGAGCAGGATAAGGTGATATTAGATACATTTATGTTGAAGGACCGTGCGGACGAGTGGTGGAGGTCTGCACTTAGAACCACTTTCAGAAATAGAGAGACGGAGATTGGCTGGAATGAATTTCTTGATGTGTTTCATGCAAAATTTTTACCTCAGCATGTGAAGGATAGGAAAGAAGTAGAATTTTTAAATTTGACTCAAGGAGGTATGTCAGTTGCCGATTATGAAGTAAAATTTACTGAATTAGAAAAGTATGCCCCTCATATTTGTTCTGATGAGCTTAGAAGGGTGAAGAAATTTGTTAGAGGTTTAAGAAGCAACATTAGAAGTAGAGTTGCAATCCTTGAGTCTCAGACTATGGCAGCACCTTTGAGGAATGCTTTTATTGCAGAAACTGAATATGAGGAATTCTTAGTAGAAAGACAAAGGGATATTGTAAAAAGGGGTAATCTTGGTTCAATTGTGAGGAAAGATAAGAAGCCAAAAATGACTTTTCCAGAGAGAGTTCAACCAGTTAAGAGAGATAATATGCCAGCTTGCCAACAGTGCGGGATGCAGCATAGAGGTAATGAATGTTGGCGGGCTGCAGGTAAATATTTTTCATGTGGTCAGATAGGGCATATGATAAGGGATTGTCCCACAAGGCCAAGACAATATCAGCAACCACAACAGCAGCGGAGAGTTCAAGCCAGAGTATATGCACTAACAAGGGAAGACACCCGAGATGCCAATGCAGTAGCTGAAGGTATTCTTCTTATCGATGATATGCATGCAAAAGTTTTATTTGATCCGGGTGCTACACATTCATTTATTTCTCTGAGATTTGCTGAATCATTGAAAGATAAATAAATTGTGAACACTGATGAGATGTCCATTAATACACCAACTGGGGAGATAGCTAGAACGACTTCTGTTATTCCTACCATTGATGTGGTGATTCAGGGGAGGATTATGCCAGCATGTGTGTATCTGCTGAAAATGACTGATTTTGATGTCATCTTGGGAATGGATTGGTTAGATACAAATTTTACCCTTCTAGATTGTCATGGAAAGAAAGTAATTTTTTAAAAACCTGGGGAGCAGACATTTCACTATCAATGTCCAAGGCACCGTTCTAGCAAAACATTAGTTTCAGCACTTAAAGCTTTGAAATTACTTAGAAGTGGATGTCAAGGTTATTTAGCTAGTGTAATGGCTATTCCTTCTAATGAAAATCAGAAAACTCCCTCGGATATCGATGTGGTCAGAGAATTTTCAGATGTATTCCCCGATGAACTTCCGGGTTTGCCACCACACCGAGAGGTGGAGTTCACCATTGAGCTCTCACCGGGTACTTTACCTATTTCCATTCCTCCCTACAGAATGGCACCAGCCGAACTGACAGAGTTGAAGAAACAATTGCAAGAACTGCTAGATAAGGGGCTTATTCGACCAAGTGTATCCCCTTGGGGCGCACATGTTCTATTTGTTAGAAAGAAAGATGGGTCGCTTAGATTATGTATTGATTATAGGAAATTGAATCAACTGACCATTAAGAATAAGTACCCTTTGCCAAGGATTGATGATTTATTTGATCAGCTACGAACTGCCACAATATTTTCAAAGATTGATCTCAGATCTGGATACCATCAACTAAGGATAAGAGAAGAAGATATATCAAAAACTACTTTCAGAACACGATATGGGCATTATGAATTTTTGGTTATGCCATTTGGGTTAACTAATGCACCAGCAGCATTTATGGATTTGATGAACAGAGTTTTTCAACCATATCTGGACACATTTGTAGTGGTGTTTATTGATGATGTGTTGATCTATTCTCCTACTGTTGAAACTCATCAATAACATTTGAGAATTGTGTTGGAAACTTTAAGGAAACATCAACTCTATGCGAAATTCAGTAAATGTGAATTCTGGTTGGGTAAGGTCCAATTCTTAGGGCATATCATTTCTGGAGATGGAGTGTCTGTTGATCCAGCTAAGGTTGAGGCAGTTTTGCATTGGGAAAGGCCGAAGAATGTCAGTGAGATTAGGAGCTTTTTGGGTCTTACGGGTTACTATCGCAGGTTTATTGAAGGTTTTTCTTCTATTGCAGCTCCTATGACAAAATTGACTAGGAAAGGGGTTCCTTTTGAATGGTCAGATAAATATGAAATGAGCTTTCAAGAATTAAAAATAAGGTTAACTACAGCCCCAGTGCTTACTTTACCTTGTGGGTCAGGAGGATTTGTGATATATACAGATGTCTCTAGAAAAGGATTAGGATGTGTTCTAATGCAGAATGGCAAAGTAGTAGCTTATGCATCTAGACAACTAAAGAATCATGAGGTGAATTATCCAACACATGATTTGGAGTTAGCAGCGGTGGTACATGCTCTAAATATTTGGTGACATTATTTGTATGGTGAGCAGTTTGAAGTATTTATAGACCATCAGAGTTTAAGATATATTTTCTCTCAGAAAGAATTAAATTTAAGACAGAGAAGGTGGATCGAATTTTTGAAGGATTATGACTTCACCTTGAATTACCACCCAGAAAAAGTAAATGTGGTAGCAGATGCACTCAGCAAGAAGAGACTAATGGCAATCCAGTTGCGCTAAACTTGGAGAATGACATCTGATGTAGTGGAATATTCTCCGATATGCAAAGGGAGAAACTCATTTCTGGCCCAACTAACTATTCAGTCTACAATAGTTGAGCGAATTGTGCAAGAACAACCGAACGATCAGCAATTACAAAAATTGATTGGCACACCGAGATTTACTCAAAGTGCAGACGGGGCAATCAGATTTCAGGGAAGATTATGTGTACCTCGGAATGAAGAAATAAAGAAAGATCTATTGACCGAGGCACATAAATCACAATATTCTATTCATCCAGGTAGTACAAAAATGTATAAAAATATGAAAAGACAGTTTTGGTGGATGGGTATGAAGAAAGATATAGCAGACTTTGTCAGCAAGTGTCTCACTTGTCAACAAGTAAAGGCGGAGCATCATAGGCCAGCGGGACCATTACAATTGATGGAAATTCCACAGTGGAAATGGGAGCATATCATTATGGATTTTGTGATGGGATTACCAATGACTAGGAGAAAACATGATTCCATTTGGGTAATTGTTGACAGGCTTACTAAGTCAGCCCATTTTCTGGCAATTACAAAAACACAATCATTAGAGGATTTAGCCCATTTATATATCAGAGAGATTGTGAGACTTCATGGTATATCTGTGTCTATTATTTCAGATAGGGATACAAGGTTTACAGCAAAATTTTAGAGGAGTTTACAACAAGCGCTTGGTACACAGTTGAAATTTAGTTCAGCTTTTCACCCTCAAACAGATGGACAATCAGAGAGAACCATTCAAACACTAGAAGATATGTTGAGGGCGTGCAGTTTAGACTGGAAAGGCAGTTGGGATGAACATTTGGCCTTAATTGAGTTTGCATATAACAACAGCCATCATGCAATCATAGGAATGGCACCATATGAAGTATTATATGGTAGACCGTGTAGGTCACCTATTTGTTGGGATGAGGTTAGTGAGCGGAGATTGATTGGGCCACAGATTGTACAGGATTGTGTAGAAAATGTTGAGTTGATTAGAAAAAGATTACTTACAGCTCAGAGTAGGCAGAAAAGCTATGCTGATCAAAGAAGGAGAGATCTACAATTTGCTGTCGGGGATTACGTATTTCTGAAATTTTCGCCTACTATGGGAGTAATGAGATTTGGCAAGAAAGGTAAACTCAGTTCAAGGTATGTTGGACCATTTGAAATTGTAAGAAGGATTGGAGAGGTGGCATATAAACTGGCTTTACCACCATCATTGACAGGAGTTCATGATGTATTCCATGTGTCCATGTTAAGAAAATACATGCCAGACTCATCACACGTTATAGATCATGAACAGTTAGAAATTCAGCCGGATCTTACATATGAGGAAAAGCTAGTTCGCATTCTCGATCGGAAGGAACAAGTGCTGAGAACGAAGATAATTCCATTGGTGAAGGTATTGTGGAAAAGTACCTCAACAGAAGAAGCCACTTGGGAGATGGAAGATGATATGAGGAACAAATATCCGCAGCTATTCGGTACGTATTGAGTATATTTTTAAATTTCGAGGATGAAATTTGTTTAAGGGGGAGAGATTTGTAACACCCCAACATGTCTGAAACTGAAAGATAGTTAAATATCTTATAGTTAGTCCATATAAATTTTATGTTACTTTAATTAAAGTCTAATACCTTGAACGGTATTGTTTAACGAACCTTATTAAGAAAATTAAATAGCTATCACACTTTAATAATGTATAACTTTTTATAGGAATGTCAGAATAGGATCAATTTTAGGTCCGTTGGATAGAGAATTCAAAGATCTACAAGTTTCATGTTGAACACTTTTTTCAAATTTTGACGTTTGGAAGGTCAAAAATAAGATAGAGTAAATCAATTCTTAAGAATCATGTTATTGTTAATTTCTTTAGGGGTTTTCATATAAAATTACAAAACAAAACAAAACAAAAAAACCTAAAATATCTACCCACGTTCTTCTCCCCACCCTCTCCTCTCCAACCTTATCCCCCCTCCTTCTTATCCTCTTCCTCTCATCCCCTCCCCTCATCCTTATCCCCTCCTCCTCTTCTTATCTTCTCCTCCCCTCCCCCTATATATACCCCCCTCTCCCCCTCTTTCCCTTCCACTCCAACACCCCCCTCTCCCCCTCCAACTCTCTCTCTCTCTCTCTCTCTCTCTCTCACACACACACACACACACACACTCTCTCTCTCTCTCTCTCTCTCACACACACACACACACACTCTCTCTCTCTCTCTCTCACACTCTCTCTCTCCCATCTCTATCTCTCTCTTAAATATTTTTATTTTCTCTTTTTTATTCTCTCTCTACTCTCTCTCTACTTTACCTCTCTACTCTTTCTTTACTTTCTCTCTCTATTTTCTCTCTCTACACTCTCTACACTCTCGTAATCTTTTCTCGCTCTACTTTCTCTCTCTACACCCTCTTTATTTTCTCTCTCTAATCTATTTATTTTCTCTCTTTCTATCTACTTTCTCTCTATTCTCTCTACTCTCTACTTTCTCTCTCTACTTTCTCTCTCTATTTTCTCTCCCTAATTTTTCTCTTTAAATATCTCTCACAACTTCTTTCTCTACTCTCTCTTTACTTTCTCTCTCTAACTTTCTCTCTCTACATTCTCTCTAGTTTCTCTCTCTATTTCTCTCTACTCTCTCCACTTTCTCTCTCTACCCTCTCCACTTTCTCTCTATACTTTCTCTCTACTTTCTCTCTCCACTTTCTCTCTCTAAATTTTTATCTCACTACAATTCTCTTATTAATAAACGGAGAAGATAATACAGTATTAGAATAATATAAATAATTAATAAACACTTGGACGAAGGATTTGAAATCTATTTGGACAATTTCGCCCTTCTATACGCATCTAGGATTGGACAATTATCTTTTCCTACGCAATGACTTTTACGGGAGCTCGAGTGAGATACTAAAGTCAATTCGGAAGTCCATTTTAAAGGTAGGCACGATAAACCGAGTGCATGTTATTTGTTAATTACATTTATTTGATTTGATTTTGTTTGAAAGGTAATTTAAGTCATTGATTTATTTAACCCAATAATCTATGTTTAGAATCAGTTATTTATTTAGTTATCATTCTGTAAATTATTTTTTCTCTCTAATCTCTCTCTAATTTCTCTCTAATCTATTTCTACGTTCTCCCTCTACTTTCTCTCTCTACTTTCTCTCTCTACTCTCTCTACTCTAATCTCTTCGAATGTTATATATATATTTAGTTAGTAATATTAAAATACGATCCAGTTATTTTGTAAAGTTTAATGGCAAGTTTTAAGTATTGAGACGACTATGTAATAAGTATTATAATATGAATAAAAATTTGATTAAGCATATAGACTGTGTCACTTTAAGGAGGTGTGGGGCGATAAACCGTAGTTAGCTTCCGCTACGGGATTAGGCCCATTTCCGAGGACAAACGGACTTCTGAAAAATCCGGAACCCAGAATAAGAAAATTATCTGGGGAATGGTGGAGTATTAACTCCCGATCCTGCGTGGTTGATCAAGGCCGACAGGCTCCAGCGTTTAGACCTTTTGTCTTTATGTCGACGTATGGATGCCTAGGTATGTGTTTGCTACTGCTTTTAGTGACGGGATGCCTGTCCAATATATGCTGTCAAATAATATGAAGTTCAGATTTGATATATGACTTTGATATGATCTGAAATTAAGTTCATCTGTATAAGCTCTGATTTAGCTAAGATATGTATTATGCCATATATATATAAGTAAGATAAGATTTATTATACGCATCTGTTTATAAACCTGAAAATTTCTTTACTCTTTATATTTCCTTCGCATTCATAATATATGTACAATTCAGTGAAATTGTGATTAGCTTTATATATATCATGGATTTGCACAGTTTAGTATATGATAAGCATGTGATTGGTTTTAATGCCTACTGAGTCTTTGGACTCATATCTGTTACCTAACCATATTTCAGGAAATTGACCAGTGTGCGTCTTGGCTCCTTCGGGCAGTAGGTCGGAAGTTGATCCCGGGTTGAATTTGGATTCCGCTGCGTAGAATAAATAGTTTTGGTTTTCTTTTGAATAATGAATGTAAATGTGACTTTTAAGTAGAGATATGTAGTATTCTGTATACGATGTAAATTATGAGTGTTTTATCTTATGGAAATGGTTATATTTCTTTTGGAATATGTGATGGTTTGGCCTTCAACGCCTTGCAAATATTCGGCCCACAACACTTCCGTACATCAGCTGTGACGTCTCCGGACACGATACGGGATCGCGGGAAGGGGGCGCCACAATAACATCTTTAATTTTTTATATTTATTAATAATCTGCATAACATCATCTAATAATATTCTTTCAAAATTGTGACATAAGAATTAAAAGTATATAATTATGATTATTTAGTATATTTATCGTGAGATATTTTGACTATCGATGAAAGTTATATATTACAAAAATTAAAAATAGTTATATTATTTGAATAATTGTAGAATTATTACTCTCACTCTCAGATAGTTCTTTATTATAAATGAATTTATTATATTACAATATGTTGGACTGTGTCCAATCCATCAATGGTGGGATACTTTTGGGACTCGAAATATGATATGAGAATCGAGACTAAGGGTGTATTATACCATGCCTCTAATCTAAAACACTATACACAATATAACATGAATTATAAAAAAATATCATGACAATAGTAATAGCGAGTTCGGTTGCGACATTTTATAGCGTAAGAAGAGAGATAGAGAAGAATAGGGAAAACAAGAAGAAGAGAAAAAGAGAAAAAAAGAAAAAAAGAAGAGGAGTTTGACGCGAGCTCGACTTCGGTATTTTTTATTCTCCTAGGATTGTGCTTACTTCTATCTACTTCTCATTTAGACATTTATCCTGTGTGAGATAATATCGTATTTCTTCATATTTTTTATTATATTCCTCAAGAGATTTGAGTCGATCTTGAGAGATAAAAAATTAGATTATTATTTTAATATAATGGATTGTTGTTATTTTGTCCCGTGATTTATACTCTCTAACTCATGGGAGGATTTTTCACGTTAAAATCTGATGTATCTTATGTGGTTGGACTTTTTATTCAGTTTGATGATTATATTCTATTCAGATAATTGTGTGTGAATACCGTTGATATTATTATAGTTATGTTGACTTTACAAAGTTATACGAATAAATTCATTTCTATATTGATTTTTAATTACGTATATATATTTATAAAAAATTTATTTTATAACTTCCTATCACAATACTTACAAAATATTATTATCTGTTAATTGTCGTTAGTATTCTATTAATTTATCTTATTTAATATTTGGTTAAATTTAAAAGAATAAAATATTCTCAATCTCTCTTAAATTCTCTCTCTCTTCACATATGTATCCCTTTATCTATCTCTCGCTCTTTTTTTGACACAACATGTTGGTAACATTTTTTACGGGACTCTCTAAATTTTAAAAATAAATATCACATGGATATTTTTAGAATTTTTTTTATATAAGAGTGTTATTTATAACAATAGCCATATAAATATGTCAATTCTATAATTGTTCAACTAAAATAGGTATTTTTGTAATTTTTATGTTAAAATATAAAAAAATATAGGTAGAAATTCATAAAAAATTGAACTCCTCTCGGTGTCATCGTCAACATGTTATTACCATCGGCAATACAAACTGCCCGGCTGTCTGCGACCCGAGCAACACCGAAGTTATGATTCCTCGCGAGTGCCCGTAACGCGCTTCAGGCCTCATTCCAGGGTATTTGCGTTTGCCTCCCTTCACCCCCTCCTCCTGCTACCACAGTGGAAGTGTAGAACAAATCTGCAGGAAGCGAGGCAGCGAGCAAGAGTCCCGGGGAGGGAGGAGAGGTGTGCGGCGACGACGACAACAAGAAGCAGAAGAAGCGGAAGAGGAGGCGGTGGTGGGGAGAGGGTTACAGAGAGGGTGTGCTGGTTCGACGGAGGAAGAAGAGATGTGGTTCCTGTGTGTGTTCCTCCACAGGCTGCTGGATTACCGGAGACCGGAGGTCGAATCGCTCTCGGAGCTCTTCGGGGCGTTCGACCAGGGCGAGGGGGAGAAGGGTTGCGCGGTGCGGCACCTGGAGTGGAAGCTCCCGGAGAACCACCACATGGACTCTCCTTTCCACTTCGTCTTCCTACCCTCCGAGGAGATCGCTCGGAAGATCGCCAACAGAAGTGAGTGAGCGCCTAACCCATCTTCTTCCTCCTTCCCCATCTTTATCGCGATCTTTTGTTGTTCGTCGCCCACTCCCACGGTGCCTTTCCTCTTTTTTAATCTCTAGTTTGCAAGTTCTCGCTACTGGATTCTGTCAGCAAAGTATGAAGCAGCACATTGGTCGGCCAATGGCTGGGCAACAACTCAAATTGTTCATAATGTTAGCACGAGGCCATAAATTGTTGTTCCTTTTGAGATTGAAAGCTGTGTGGATGATTGGATTAGTGAAACTGAGTGGTAGTTTATTGTGATATCCTTAGTGATGTGTGTCGGCTGTTCAGATTATACTGTTCCATTAGTCCTCCTTTTAGTGTCACGGTAACAAGTGTCATGGTAACAAGGAAAATGCATGCCAGATGAAGCCACCGGAAAATTTTGTATTGAAATGCATAGGTAACTTTTAGCTTAGGAAACATTAAGTTTGCAATCTGAATAGAAGTTGCTTCTGTCCCCTTTCTGCTTCTATGCACGGACTCTAGCTGCCTAGAGTTGTGGTGAGAGTGGTAACAGAGAAAGATTGGGAAGGAAATATGGTAGCAGAGGTGCTGTCGGGTTATTTGTCTGCTGCAGCTGACCACAGATACATCGTGATATTTTCGTGAAACAGTATTTGTAAAGTGGATGTGTTGGCTATGGAAACGTTTGGGAGATCATCATGTCTGGTTCTCTTACTGGACAGAAGGCAATAAAATTTGCATTCGGAATGATTAAATTCCCCTGGGTCATCAGTTCCCAACCATCTACAACTTAGCTGCAGACAGAAATGTGATGTAATTACCGCAGGAAGAGCTGGAGGACAGGGTTGTGTGACGTTCAGATTCTGAAGAGCTTTATTTGAAGAAAAGTATCCGACATGTACATCTTCCCATGTCCTATGAATTTTGGAAAACTTGAAACATCTGAAAATGAGCAATTAGTTATGGATAATTGATGCGGAACTTTCTGTCGCGTCAATAAAGGAAAGAAGGGAAAAGGTTTTTTGATCCTAGCCACACTGTAGAAGGTGCACAGATGTCCTGTCCTTTTTGCCATATGCTTATCGCTAGTCTGTTAGCCAGGTTATCCTTGACATCAAAAATGAAAAAGAAAATCAAATAGATGGAGGAGGAGAAATACATTGTAGAATGTGCACATCTACCTCGTTTGCTAGACCAGATGGAAACATTAACATTTTCCACCATACTCATCTGTGCTGGAAAGCATTGGCCTTCTTTTCCAAACCTGAAGGGTAGCTGCCAATGGCAATGTTGTACATTTGATCAGGATAGAATAAAGAAAAGTATTGTTGAGAAAGGCAGGATGCAGTAAAAGGCATTCTCTCGTTATATCATTATCATAGGAGGTTTATGCCACATGAATGTGTAGTGTGCAAGTATTCTTCATTTATAATATTTTGATAAAAATATGATGAAGCAAAATCACTTGCTTACTGTTAGTTTCGCCGTGCTAATGTTCATTGAACAAATGCTTTTCTTTTTGTGCTTTGGCGGGTATTATTTGTAAGTTATTTGTTGACATTGTACTCCGCACTTTCTATGCTTCTTGATACCTTTTATTAAATAACTATGTCAGGCATCCTTGTTAAGGGAATGTATGAGCTTTGGGGGCAGGGAAGTAGCCATGAAGAATTAGAAGAAGCCATAAGATGTTTTCCTGATGAAAGGAAACTCCCATACCTGTCACCTGACAGCACATTCAAAATCATTGTGGATAGCTTTGGCAAGGTGATTAGTTTTGAGGAGCAAAATGAGCGAATAAGGGGACTCAGTTATATACCATTTAAGGTTCGTTTTACATCATTTATCATGATCTTGCTTGAACTACTTGTTAAAATTGCTTATGCCCCCTAGAAATTTTACTTGCTTGGAGCTGGTCGCAAGGAAAGTCCTGTAAACCTAAAGAGCTCATTTAACTACTTGATACATTAGATTTTTGGCTTCCTTTTCTCTTCCTTTTTAATCACTGTGGCACAAACATGCCATGGTTCTTTGCTGCTTGCATGTAACTTGCTAAGGGCACTAGGGGACCGCTGAGTGGATAAGCTGGGCTGCAGTCTGCAATGCCTGGTGTAGAGCCAAATCTAACCACCCTGATCTGTGCCTCAATCATCTGCTATCATCACTCAGCTTGTCATAACGGAAAAGAAACCCCTACTTCAAAATTTCTGAAGTTGTTCTTTCCTGGAATGCTTACACGTTATTGTTTAGATGATGATTGTGATCTTTTTTCCCCTTCCACTTTTACATTGACGCCATCTGATATGGGAATGAATGATTTATGGTGGTGGAGCCTTTTTCTTTCACAATTTGTGTCTACCCCCTTTGTGGCCAAAAGGCAGCTGCATATAGACTTCCTCCTATTGGTCGCTATTAATTAAGGCATTCTTCACAGTTGGAGCTTCTGTGTAGGTGCCACTGATGATAAGCTAGAAGTAGCCTTCTGTTGAACCTATTATTTTTCTCGGATCAACCGAGGTATATGAAGATTAAATTAGTCGGACGACAGTCACAAAGTGATGCTAAGTACGGGCCGTCATAACTACGGGTTAAAACTGAGTCCCGGGAACTCTTGTCGAGTGGACGACATAGGAGAAAAAGGCGTAGCAGCAAGCAAAGGTTGGAAGGAAATTCTCATGCGGCTTATAAGGCATCAGATCTTGATTAGGAAATAATTCCGGAAGACCGGGACCACCTTCGCAGCAAGCGGTGCAAGAAGCTATTAAATGAAGGCACAAAGCACGAGGAAAATATCGTTTTCCCTTCTCCCAAGTGGACCAAGCACAAAAAACCCAAGGAATGCATAGAAAAAGGGGTTTTTATAGGGGGCCGGCCCCTCCCTTCCCTCAAATGGGGGGTTCGGACAGGATAAACCCCCAACTTGGGGGTTTGGACCGGATAAACCCCCCCAAGTGGGGGGTTTGGACCAATTAAACCCCCAAGTGGGGTGTTTAGCCCGATTAAACCTCTCAATTTGGGGGTTTGGACCAGTTAAAGCCCTCATTGGGCCTCTTTGGACCGGATAAACCCTATAACCGCCCCCGGCCTTTATAAATACCCCCAATGGGACCCAAGGTAGGAGAGGGAAAAAAACATATGCGAATGGAGAGCAAGCTTGTGCTTTGTGCTTTGGAAGACCTGTGTTTGTGTTTTGTGTTTGTGCTTTGTGCTTTAAAGGGCTCAGAGCGAGGGTATGTTACATAACTGTCCCTTCTTGAGTTTGCACATATGTTCTTGTGTTATGATTAATGTAATCTCCTTGCAAATGTTTTGGGAAAAAATAATGTGATTCTATGAAATAATTAGAAATCACAAAAGCACCCTACCTTTTACAAGAAGTCTCGAGAACTCCTGTAATTGTGTAAAAGTCCTGGACATTTCTGGGAACTGTGTACAAGTTCTGTACATTTGTAGAAAAGGTCTTGTGAAGTTGAAAATTTGTCGAAAAGGTCTTGTAATTGTAAATGCTATAGCAATGCATTGTATTCTCTTGGAGAATTTATAGAAATATCCCAGGTCTAAAAAAACCCCTTGGATTTTCAGAAATTACACAATTGTCCTCATAAAAGGCTGTTACATTATATATTTGTCTTGTGGTGCGATCAAATAAGGACGAAGTTCGGAATCGACTCAACGGTGCCGATTAAGGAGAAACCTTCTGACTTACCCAAGTTTGATTAGCAGGCTGAGGGTCAAAATTTTAAAAAATCAAACTCTAGACAGCACTAAATTGCCGTCAAACCCTAGTCGATACTAAACCTTGATTCAACCCCTAGTCAGTACTAAGCTGCAATTAAACCACGACAAGAGGTCAAATTGGAAATAAATTCTAAACTTCTCAAAAATTACTCGAACATGCACACCTATCCCGGACATTGTAAAAATGTCCTGACCTATCCCAAAATTAGGTGGACACCCCTGCTTAACCCAAATGTTACAAAAACACCTTGACGTATCTGGAAATTACATGTGTCCCCGACAAGTCTAGAGATCGCAGAGTAAACTGGCTTGCTCAAAAATCTCAAAGAAACCTGCAAAATATCAAAACACCCCTAGTCTTCCTAAAAATTGCATAACGCCTCACCCTCCCAAGAGATGTTACGCGGCATCACGATTAATATTGTATTGGTCAATGGTTTTTCTCTGGTAGTTAATCAAGGGTATTCGGGTTTTGTACCGATGTAAATAAATATCGACTGCGGTCGGTGGGGAATTGTCTAGTACCCGAACCCTAATCGTCTGATAAACCCAATTCACGGAATTGATAATGCACACGCTATTTAAATAGCCAACAAATGTGCGTCGATGTTCAACAAATGAACATTCCTTCTTCTTCTTAAATTATTCCGTGTTCAACACCTACTCTATCTGAAGTAGGGTCAGCATGGTCATTATATGCCACAACCTGTTGTTGATATTGCTGCAAGTCTGCCTCCGGTCTGTTTACAGTTTACACTGGTGAACTTCGTTAAATTCTTTAATACACTGTATCAGTTCTCAGGTTGTCATTTTGTCTATTGTTGTAACAGTCTGCATCAGCTTTTGCTTATCATCTTCATCATCCTTTTCGTAAGTAATCACAATGATCAGTTCCTCATCTGCTATGTAAGTGGCTGCAGTAGCCCTATCATATTATTCTATTTTTTCAAGCACCATATTAAACCATGGCTAGATTGATCACCAGGCTTTTTCAGAATTTTTTTCTCCATACACTTTCAGAAAAAATGTTTCATTATTAGGCTTTGATGATGGATGTTATCATGTTCTACAATCAATTTGCGAGAGGAATCTTTTTTTACTGGGATATAAGCTGGCTTCACAGCAAAGGCCCCAAAAGAATGGTGTTTCAAAAATTGTCTGCCACCTCCCTGACCCTAAGTGCTTAC
Source organism: Amorphophallus konjac (assembly GCA_022559845.1). Classification (NCBI taxonomy): domain Eukaryota; kingdom Viridiplantae; phylum Streptophyta; class Magnoliopsida; order Alismatales; family Araceae; genus Amorphophallus; species Amorphophallus konjac. Next base: position 9,955,310 of record CM040128.1, on the reverse strand, counting down.
TCTATCTGACCTCCTCCATGGTATTGGTGATCTTCCAACTATTATTTATGATTATGCCTGGATTAAGGAGCCACCTTAACTCCCTTTTTCAATTCCTTGGGAAACTTTGTTTTGTATGTACAACATTGTTCAATAAAGTAGTCACATCTAATTCTCATTCAAGTCAGTTCAACTGTATTTCTGTCTCTGTTTTGTGACCTTGCATGATTACTGGCTTCTTTTGGAGCCCATTCTGCGCTGCTGATAATGAAACTTGTGCTTTATTTAGTTGGGACCTTGCTATACAATGACTTTCTCTTGTATCATACCACCTATATTCTAAAAAAAAGAGAGGTGATGTGACAAGGTTCTAGAGGTAAGCTACGTCAACCATGGGGAAAAGCACATCAAAAAATAGTAAATGCATTACAATCTCAAATCACACTCCAAAGCTGCTGCTCTTCATCCCACGATACCCCTTGAAATTCAAAATCAACACTGAATCATAGTAAAGTGCACTAAACACTGCTGCATAACACTACCAATCCTACTGTATACATCCCTTGAGCACAGGTCCTAATCCAAACCCTTATCTTGAAGTGTTGATAGAATCATTTCTCCCTTATTACCCCTGGCAATATTATAATCTATGTAGCCTTGTTTTGCTTGATCACTTGTATGTTTCTTTATTGGTTTAGTGCTGCTATAAAAATCTTCACATTCAGAAAACTTAGTCCAAAGTTTCCTAAGCTGTCCAACCTTGTCACAAAGTTCAAGTCTCAGCTCAGACCATCAGTGTGGATTTCTTCATATGATCAAGGATGTTGTCAATGCACTTTTTCTCTTTGTTGTCATCCCAGATTGTTGAAGAAGCTGCCTCAGCACAATGGCACAGCTGATACCTTGTCAATCTTGAATATTATGCTCCATTAACGAAGTGCACTGATGCTAGTTTTGACCAGTCAGAGTAGCTGATTGATGGGAAAAGGATACTGCATCCACTACCAACACGGTAGGGAAAGTATTTACTTTGAAAGGATTTACTTGAGACTGGAAGAAGACTAGGTCTGCAAGCACCAACCTGATATCTAAACATTAATACATTTGGCCACAGATCAGATATCACCATTATGACGAGGGCCCTAATGCCTGCACCGAAGGTGAAACTGCAAACCACCCTTGTATACTTGATCCATATGTCTCCATCCATTTGCCAGTTAGCTCTTCTGTAATTGCCCAAACAGCTTAATAATATCCTCAGACTTCCGATCTGAGAAGCACAGAGTGGACATAGAAAGTGATATAGTTGTCAAGGCGGTAAGGTGACCAAAGATGTACTTGGGGTCTCTGAGTGTCCAAGCGCTTAGGCGCCAGTCTAACTGATGCTTAGGTGCCAAGTCCATAAGAACTAGCCAGCAAGAAGTGTATATATAGTTTCCTATACAAAGGTTTAGCCCCCTATTTGAGCCCCTTGTTTGCAGGCTGTGCAGCAGAGTCCCTTGTGGGCCTTGGGGGGGGGGGAGAGAGAGAGTATGGTCATGATGGTGGGGTGAAGGAGTGTGTGGAGTCTGATCTGTTTTTGGCAAGGTGCGAGGACGGGTGCCTTGGGTCACCTGACGTGCCTAAGCGGCAGTTTGGGCCGCCTTTTGCAGGCCCAACTAGACTCACCTGCATCTACATCCCAGAAAGGCACCGACAATGAAGCGGTAACGGGTGCAAGATGCGAGTGGGGAATCTTCTAGTTTACCATTCGATTTTCTTAAGGAGTAGGAAAGTGAATGGGGAATGGGACTATCCTGGGGGGCGGAAAGGTGGCACAATAAGTTAATCCCGCTTCCGAGCTGACAATCAAGGAATGCACATCAGGCCAGACAGCCCATACTGTGGTGCTAGCCTCCTAGAATTTTCTGTACATAATTATTTAATGTGAACATAATTATCTAATGTGACCTTGGGTGGTCATTCCACCATTTCGTCAAGGTGACCAAGGCAGTGGCCAATTCTATCTTTAGTAGGTAAAAAATTGGTATTCACAAATCTGCACATATACCGATATTTTTTTTGAAAGTGCACATATACCTATATTTTAAAAAGCAAAACAGAATAAATGTCAAACAATAACAAATTAATAAGGAGAAAACCAATAAAAATTTGCGAATACCTGTCCATCAGGATGAAAATTTTAACCTAAAATTGGTATTTAAATAATCATGTTATATATTAAAAGAAAACATAAATATGAGACATTTCTAGGTAAATTACAAGCAGAACACACTAATATCATAGTAAAAATATCATAGTACTTGTCAGTTGTCAAACAAAGTCACAAATTCATACTAGGTTTAAGAATGTAAAACAATAAATCTAGATTTTAGATTTAGTTATCTAAATCGAGTTCCCCATCTTGTTTTCTTTGTTGGTTTCTGCAAGAGAAAAACCTAAGCGGCAGGTTTCTTGCACCATGCAACCATTAGCCAATGTCTGCAAGAGGAAGGAAGAGGAACTGGCAAGGAGAAGGATCTGAGAGGAAGGAGATATGGAAATGGAATTTATGTCTTCTCTTTCCAATCTTAACATGCCATTTGTCAATTTTCCAATTTTGTTATCTAAATATTAAAACAGACCCCAAAACAAAGATGGTAGATGCCTACACCAATGTTGACTGCGCAGGCCAAAGGTGACCTAGGCACACGGGCATCCCAGGCGATACCTTAATGGGCTGCTCACCTAGGTGCTAGGTCTCCTTGGGCACCATATAGTGCCTTGTCTCCTAGGCAATGCCTAGGCGACACCTTGAAAACGAGAATTCTGACCTGGAGAGCTTCGTGCCAAGAGGCATGAGCGATTCAGATTCTGGGTTACTGGATGCAAACAAGCAGATCCTGCACGGGTAGCTGATATATCTATAACTTCATCCAATAAATATTCTGTGCTATTTGTTATGCATTTCCTTCTAACAATGTATTGCTTTCATAGTCTTGATTCAAAATGAAGTCTGACATGTTACAAATTTTTCAACATACTGCAAGCACATGAATCGCATGTCATGACTAAGACTTGAAACTTCTGGAGGGATTCCTGTGAACCACATTGTGTAGGAAGCATTCTAGATGGGATGTTAGAAGCACTCTTTCAACAACCATTCATATGCTTATAGCAGCAGCAGTGCATGATGGAAAATAACAGAAGGTGAGGGAGAGGTGGGTGGGGAGGTGGTTATAGATAGATGATGTACATGTCTTTAGGATTAAAATAAACTGTGTCTTCTCTAGGGAACTAGATCAATATAAGACCCTAATTTTAGCACTGCCCTCACCGTCCAGGATGTCGGAAGAACTGCGTGAGGCATTGGAGCAAGTCGAGGAAGCTTATCAAGGAGAGGATTTAGCAAAGGTGGAAAATGGTAGTCTCAGCAAGGAGGAGGTCAAAGATATTTTAGCTAAGGTGGAGAACTATATGGAGACCCAGGCTAGTGAGACTGCTAGACTGATTGGTGTATCCGATGCAGGTGTGGATAAAGGCTTGAAGTCCACCTTATCCTTGGTTAAACGTAGGTGGCTGGTGGACATTGCTAGGAAGGCGATGGCTGAGGCTGCTGCCAGGAAAGGAGGGTTGGTGCAGGCTGAGTAGGTGGAGGAAGGGGTGAGGAGAGTGAGTGTGTTTTCGTTGGGGCATTTGTACTTCCATGTCTTTGTTCCTATGGGAGTGGGCTATTTGGGCGGTCGAGGTTGTTAGGTGTGGAGCCTTTTGGGGTTTTTTGGGTTTGGTTGGGGTTTGAGATTGACTGGTAGGTGTTTGTTTGCCTTTTCTCTGTGCTCCCGAGGCAGAGAGTGATCTTCCGCCTTTCGTATTTGGGAGTCTTGTGGGAGCACTCTCCCCCTTGTATACTTTTTTCTCTTTTATATATCAGTGGTACTACCCAGGTTCAAAAAAATAATATAAGACCCTAATTCATACCATGTCTATCTACTATATGTAAAAAGGTTCAAGCAGAATCTTCAATAGTGGGCTCAGAATGGATCAGGTCAGACAGAAGCTACTTTAAGTATGATTTATGAGATGTGAGGGCTCAAAATCCATGATGTTCATACATGATTCGTGATAAAAACATGATAGTTTAGATCATTGCTTTGGGTGGATGCTGTTATATATGCTATTGAGTTCGTCTTTGTGATGTATGTCTTTACATCATTTACAATTTAAAAATTGTGCAAAAGTGTTTCCATGATAGTTATTCATATTTGATCTTATCTGACTCCTTGAATGAGTTGAATTTCAATATCAATGCTGGTACGCCTGGGGAAAGATATTTTGCTAGCTTTCGCAAAGGATTTGGTGTAATTTGCTAAATTAGACTGATTAGGACATGTACTGCCATATCTGTTTACTCTTTTTTGAGGAGACTGGAGACACCACATTGAAAAGTTCAAAAGGAGGGACATGCTGGTGCATTTGATGCATGATTGTGGTCAGTTTTTACCAGCCATTGATCAAACCTCAGACGGATGCCTAGTTACCATTTATAGGTGAATGTGCCCAGCCTGTTTTGCCATTGGCCAATTTAGTTGTAATATTTATGTATCTGATAGGGTGCTAGTTGCACTCAATCTATTAAGAGACTAAAATTCTTCCATTGACTTTCATAACCAAGTTGTTGTATGCATTCTTCAAAGGGGATCCAGAGGGACATTAACATATGCTCATGCACCGATTTCCTCATCCAACTTGGAATCAGGTGATTTGGATGGCATATTTGGTGTGAAACTAACTTTTGAGGTATTTTGCATTGAGTTGTCTCAGCTTGACATTGTCCAAACTTAGTCTGAATCAGCTGAGTCAACCACAATGCTATCAAATTTGCTCTGATTGTCTCCAGGAAGAGATCAGCTGTGGGAGGGGGGGGAGAGGAAGATAATATTTTGCCGATGACAGGAAATCACTCCCAGCCCAGCAAGGTCAGAGGTAAGGTCCCCATTGAAGCCGACTATTGCATTAGATGTTTACAGATGGGCCATTGGGCTAGCTCTTGTAGAAATGCTGTCAGATGTCCGCTCTGTAGAGGGCTCAGGTATAGAAGGTGGGCCTGCAGACAGGGTAGGGAGGAGAAGGGGAAGGATACACCTGTTCAGAAGAGCAGCCAGGGGGGCGATTGCATCCAGAAGGGTAGACTCAGAGTTGTTGATATTCCTTGGTCACCTACCATGACCGAGGATAGAAGGAGGTTGGAGCAGTGTGTGGTGGTGAGAGTTCAGGAAATCAGAGAGGGGAAAAATGGCTGTGCTTGATTTTCTTTGGTCTACCTCGTCAGATTCTGAGTGGTGGGTCTGTGAGCTATCTGATGGCTCGTTTCTGGTGTGGTTTCCTGATGAACATAGAAGGCAGCAGTGTATTGTGAAGTCTGTTCTTCGTAGGTCCAATTTCAGCCTTTCCTGGTCGCCTTGGAAGAAAGATTCCGCTACTGAGAGGTTACCGGAAAGTAAGATGGTATGGTGCAGGTTATCTGGGATTCCGATCCATGTCTGGAACCTGGATACCTTCCATTGCATTACTTTGTCCTTTGGCAGACTGAAGGTGGTTGATAGAGAGACCATGGATGTGGAGAGGTTGAAGTTTGCTAGAGTTCTTGTGGAAGTGGTTGAGCACTGTGATATCTCCAGTGCTGTTATTGTCAGTGTTGCAGATTTGAGGGTCAAGGTGGCTATTGCAGTTGAGCAGTGTACCGGTTCTGAAGCTGTGCAGATGGATTGGACTTGGGAAGAAGCTGGGGCAGCCTACCAGAAGCTTATTCAGGGGAAGCAGGGCTCGCAGCTTTCAGGGGGTCCGGAGGTGAAGGTGGGTCTGAGTGCACTCGGTGACTCAGACTCCAAGACTCGGCCTGATCCGTCTTGGGGTGGGGCCCCTCACCTGCAGCCTTCTGCTGCCACAGATCCTCCGCTGCCTTCCAGTGATTTGCATATCCTGGGGAAGCAGCCTGTACACAGCACCGAGTCGGCGGCATGGATTGGTGTGGAGGAAGCCTCGTGGGTTTCCGAGGCGGTTTCTTTTTTGCCTGGTCCAAGTAAGGGCGGGACAGGGGAGCATTTTTCTTTTGATGGTTCGGATCCTCCATCAGGTCACAAAGATCTACAGGACTGGGCAGTGGAGGATCCGACAGTTCTCGGATCTTCGGTTGGCCTTCTGGGTAAGTCAGCAGGTCGAGCGCTTTTGGGCAAGTCATCAGGTCCGCCGTTTCTTCATCTTCCTTAACCTGGATCCCGTTATCGGGTGCCAAGTCGCAGAGACTGTGGTTTGCAGCGAGACACCTGGTCCGCCGGATGTCCTTCCTCCGGGCTGTGGTCTGAGGGGAGGGTCATCCCACAGATGTAGTCCTGATTCGCCGACCCTCCTCCGCAATCCCAAGGGGGGTTCCGGTGGGTTTGGGCAAGTCGTTCGGTGTTCCGCCGGTCTCAGCAAGAGCTCTGCTTCGCCAGTCTTCCCTCCTCCCGCCTGCGACCACAAGGGAGGTTCCACCTCCTCGCTGGTTGTGGTCTCTGAGGGTTTTGAAGCCTCAGATAGTGTTGCAGTCGGTCGTACCAGGGAGCCTTCCCCAACTCCCCTGCGGCCTTCTCTTCGGGAACCTCTAGGAAGCCTGCCTGGGGCCTTGGCTGAGGGGTGTGGGAGGAGCCACAATCTGCCGGTGCTGGTGAGCCCTGTCGACGGTCCAAATTCAGATGGTGGTCCATCTTTTATAGTTATTTGGGAAGGATTGCAGGCTGAAGAGGTGCACCCGCTGGCTTCTTGGGGTCCGTCTAAGGAGGATCAGTGGTCAGATGACTGTATTAAGGAGATTGGCATTCTGGCGGGTATCTCCTTTGATGGCAGGGAAGATTGTGCGAGGAAAGCTTTGAGAAAGATTAAGAGGGACCTGAATCTGCAGCTACGTGCAAAGAAGAAAGGGACTGGAGGTGGCCAGAAGCTTGGTAAGGGAGAAATCCTGTTTCTTTAAAACATCCAGGTGATTGATGGCCTTAGACATAAGCATGATGAGGGTAAAGGGATAAGCATTAATCAATTTAATTGTCAATGAAGATTGTTACCTGGAATGTTAGAGGGCTCAACGGGGCTAAGAAAGGTAGGGAGGTCCATGATATGATCCCTAGACTTGGTATCGATTTGCTTTTTATCCAAGAAACTAGGATGGATTATTTAGATAGTGAGCAGATTAAAAAAATAGGTGGATCGAAGCTTCAAGGTTGGTGTTTTAAACCAGCTGAGGGGTTGAAGGAGGCATACTAGTGCTGAAGGATTTAAATCTGCTAGAGAACTTTGAGGAAGCTGTCAATTAGTTCACAATTTCAGTGAAGTTCAGAGTTAATAACAATGGGTTCAGATGGAAATTTATAGGCATTTATGGGCCGGTGCTCAATGATTTGAAAGAGGTTTTCTTCCAAGAATTGACAGATCTTTACATGTACAATAATGAAGCATGGTGTGTGGTTGGAGACTTCAATGCTGTTAGACAGCCGGGGGAGAGGGTTAACCAACTGACAAGGACCCTTGAAATGGATTTTTTTGAACAATGGGTTCAAACCTCTGAGTTGATAGAAGTGCAGACCAATTCCCTTTTCTATACTTGGATAGGTGATGGACTTAGGCAATCTCAGTTGAATCTGGATAGAATCTTCATAAATGTGCCTTGGCAACAAAAGTTCAGCAACTCACAGGTCAAGGGCTTCCCAGAGTTGTGTCTGATCATATCCCACTTTTACTTTCTACTAAGTCTGACAAAGGACGTCTGAGGCTCTTCAGATATGAAAGGGCATGGGAGACTTATGAGGGCTTTGACACCCTAGTAGCTGATTGGTGGTCTAAAGCCCCTTCCAGTTCCTACACATGCCTCAATCTCAGTAAGACGCTTCAATGGGACAGAGAAAAGATGAAAACTTGGAGTAAACAGACATTTGGGTAAGCTGCAAGGATTAGGCAGAGGCTGCTAAAGGACATTGAAGAGTTTGATATCAAAAATGATCAAGGGGTGCTGTTGGATGAAGAAAGAATCCAATGGGTGGATCTGAAGAGGAGTTTTGAGAAATGGTCAGCTAGAGAGGAAATTAAATGGAAGCAAAGAGCCAATGGGATTTGGCTGAAAGAAGGAGAAAAAGCACAGCTTATTTCCATGCTATGGGAAGTGCTAAGAAAAGGTACATTGACATTCAGAATATTAGGGTTGGTAATGACAAGTTTGAAGATGCAGCAGATATTCAGAAGGCTGTCATCAAATATCATGAGAACCTTTTTACAGAGGAAAAGGAATGGAGGCCACAGATTAGTGGGGAGGATTTCAGCAAAATCTCAGAAGATGAAGCTCTCTCCCTTGTCAAACCATTCTCAGGGGAGGAAATCAAGCAGTCTGTCTTCAGTATGGAGGCGAATAAGTCCCCAGGACCCAATGGTTTCTCTATGGGCTTTTATCAACATTTTTGGCATATTGTGAAGGATGATGTTATGGCAGCAGTCCGAGAATTTCAGAACAACCCTGCAGATGTGAGGTGCTTTAACTCCACATTTCTGGTGCTTATCCCAAAAAAGGAAATTGCTGAGACCTACCTATTAGTTTGCTGAATGTAACCTATAAGATTATCACCAGACTTTGGCTAATAGATGGAAGGAAGTCATACACAAGCTGGTGGACAGTAATCAGCCAGCCTTTATCAAGGGAAGGATGATACTGGACAACTATATGGCAGCGTATGAATGCTTGCATGGCCATGAAATAAACAGAAAATAATGCCTTCTTCTCAAGATTGATTTTGAGAAGGCTTATGACAGAATCTGTTGGGATTGTCTATTTCATGTTCTTCGGAGCATGGGCTTCAGGAAAGAATGGATTGAATGGATCCGCTGCTGTTTTCAAACAGCTAGGTTCTCAGTTTTAGTTAATGGCAGACCTTGTGGTTTTTTTGGGAGTACAAGGGGCCTTAGACAAGGTCACCCTCTCTCTCCTCTGCTCTATGTTATTTTGGGTCAGGTTATTAGTGTTATGTGAAAGAGAGCACGGGTCTCCACAGTAGGTAGAAGTGGTGAGCATGTTAAGCAGATGATATGATTCTGTTTGCTTCAGCTGAGGAAGAGGAGCTAATCAACTTAAGAGTCATCCTTAGATTATTGGAAGAAGTGACAGGTTTCAAAATTAATTTTTTGAAGAGTGATTTAGTGGGGACCAACGTCAGGGAGGATAAGAATGATTGTTTAGTTCAGATTCTAGGAGTTAAATGGGACTCTTTCCCTATTAAATATTTGGGGTTGCCTCTTACTGGGGGAGACTCAGATCTGCTGACTGGGATACTAAAAAAAATGTGGGGACCGTTTTGCTGCTTGGAAAGGTAGGTTACTCTCAGCTGGCGGGCGATGGGTGCTGTTGAAACCGTGCTCTCTTCCATTGCAATTTATTACTTATCTATCTTCAAGATTCCGACGTTCATTTGTCAAAAGTGGGAATCCATGAGAGCAGCCTTCTTCTGGAAAGGGGAAGAACCGGGTAAGAAAGGGGGTCATCTTGTTGCATGGAGATCTGTTTGCAGACCCATGGACGAAGGCGGAGTTGGTTTGACCCCCATAGACACTTTTAACAGAGCTTTGCTTCTGAAATGACTTTGGAGGACAGATATGGAGGATCCAGCACTGTGGAGATCAATAATGGTGCAGAAATATTTTGGTGACCGGGATGGCTGGGTCTCTCATGAGTGTAGTTTACCTCATTGATCAAGTATTTGGAGAAGCATTTTGAGGTTGAGGGATTTCTACATTTGTTTGACGGAAATTCAGGTTGGTGACGGATGCAAGACAAATTTCTGGGAAGACCCATGGTTTAATAACAAGCTTCTTAAGGTTGATTTTCCAAATCTCTTTGGACCCCTTTGTTTTCGGAACCGGAGTAGCGCATTCGAGGGGGCGGGTGCGAATATGCTACCCGCCCCTGGTTAGGCTGCCTCCTTTGTATCTAGCCACGAGCGCCCTCTTTTCTCTCTCATCTGGTAAGTATTCCCTCTTATCCTATCCCGAAATCAAAGAGGGCCTTTGTTATTGCCTGTAGGAAGGGGGTCAAGATTAATGCTATATGGTCTCAATCTGAAGAGCAACCAGGATGAAACATCGATTTTCGGAGATACCTGAGAGAGGTGGAGTGGGAGGAATTCCTTCGGTTCTCTCACATGCTGGACACTATTTATATTATTCAGGGAACCAGAGATACCAGAAGATGGAAATGGGACAAATCTTGGACTTTCTCGGTTATATCGGCCACTCAGATTTTGGGTCAAGGGGGAACGGAAAGTCCACTGGTATAAGCAGGTGTGGAACAATAAACTCCTCATAAAAATCAAAATATTCCTTTGGAAGATTGCTTGCAGGAGAATGCCTACAGCTGATAGAGTGCATAGGTTCAAACCTGACATCAAACTTCAGTGTATCTTTTGTGGCTGCTATCAAGAGTCTATGGACCATCTCTTCATAAATTATGGCATCATTTAGTCTGCTTGGCACCAAATTTTCGAGGTTTAAGTCTTACCAGCATAAGGGATTCTCATTTGGAAGTCTGGATGACAGAATGGATGAAACTCAACCCAGTTCCCAATGAGAAAGAGCTATGGTGGCAATGTCTTGCAGCAATGTTCTGGTCAATCTGGAGAGAGGAATAACAGGCTGTTCAGAGAAGAATTCAAGCATCCTTCTTATATTATTCTGGACTGTATCAAATGTCTCAATGAATGGCCTTTTAGAGTGGCTGGGTCCTATATCTAGCAATCCTCTTTTTTATTCAGACTAGGAGGCTGGGCTAAGCTTATTTTGTAACCTTTTCAGGCTGTTTTCTATTTTGGGGTTCATGGGTTTCTTTTTTTTTCTTCGAGGCACTACCATCTTGGTAGATGGCTTTCTTTTATCTCGCTCTTTTCCGGGCTGTAGCCTGTGTACTCTTTTGCTTTCCTAATGAATTTGTGGTCTCTAGGCCACATGGTTGGCAGTATCGGCCGAAACCGATACGTTTCGGCCGAAACGTACGGTACCGATCCGAAACCGGACCCTAACACTGTAGCAGGTCCGAAACCTATTAAATAATAGTTTTTTAATGGTTTCGGATGAAACCATTAAAGGTTTCGGCCGACCGAAACTGACATGTTTCGGTCCGAAATCGTCCAGTTTCGGCCGAAACCATAGAGAATTATTATTTTTTTAATTTTTTGAATGGTTTCAACCGGTTTCGGCCTAAACCGAAACCGATACCGAAACCGGTACGTATCGGTTTCGGTACCGGCCGAAACCGGTACCGAAACCGATACTGCCATCCTTGCTAGGCCACCTTCCAAAAAAAAAGATTAATGTAAAATCTATTACAAGAAATACAGAAAGAGAAAGAATGTATTTTCTGTTGATAAATCCTCGTCTAGATGCTTAAAATAAGTCCAAGCTTGTTGTAAGAAGTAACGATTTGATATATTCCACTGTTGTTGTTGAAGATTGCTGTACATGATGTTTTGTGTGGGAATTTTCATTTCTTCAGAGTCCCCTCAATCCTCATGGCCTCTTACCCTATCCTTTTTGGTCCCTGTGAAAGAAGGCCTTATTTTTATGTTGGATTCCTCCTTCCTTTGATGGACTAGAGTAGAATTTAAGAATGTCTTTCACAGATTTCACTCAAATCATGGAGCTTAGTGAGCAGGTTGGCCAAGGACTCTCCAATCCCTTTATAGGAGGATAATGGAACCTGGTCTCTTTCTCCAAGATTGTTGCTTCTTAAGATTGGAGGGAGCAACATATATGACAATAGACACCAGTAGCATTGTCACCTTACAATTACGGAAGAGGGAAGAAAGCTAAGTATTACTCAAGGTCCTATTCTGACTGTGTGAGAGTTGGTTTGGAGATCTTGTGTTCAAGGTTCTAGCTCACAGTGTTAATAGAAACCTTATCTTATATAAGAAAATTAAAGAAGTAACTGAAGAATGGAGAGAGTGGAGACTCGTAAGAAGGTGATGAGACTTTATGCTAACTTTAAATGGCCACAGCTTCAGTGTGTTCTACTGAAGAAACCTGCTTCAGCCTCATGATCATTAGCAATTTTCTTCTTAGTCAGTCTAAAGTTCTGCATGTAATTTTCTTGTAGATGGGGATTTGAAACCCTGATGCTGATTACAGATAAATGACAGCTACTTTGCTTTTAGATTGGCCGAATTACATGAAGGAAGAACTGATATCTGCTCCAGTACGGAGCTCTTTCTTTAGAAGGGTGGGCCTCTTTTGCCAACTACCTTATTTTAATTGATTAATCAGCAATAAATTTCAGTTGATAATAGTTCAGTGACTTAGTTCACATGTAACTACTTGAGATATGCCTCTTACTTAAAGTACTGGGTGATTGCTGTGCTTGTTTGCAGTTTTGCATGCCTCTCATCATAGCCCCATTTTAATGGGTTAGTTTTATATGTTGACAAAATGAGATCCGCAAAAATACTAAACCTATTGTCTCAAATTTGAGAGTGACATACTAAATGTCTTTGTATTCAGGGGTCATAAAATTTCAGCATAAATTTGATCCACAAAGTAACCTGGCTAACAGATGAGGTTGCTTTCTGGCATGAAAGGAGTCTCTATGTTACACATTTTAATTCCGTCTGAGCAGTTGTTACCATTCTTATACTGCTTCTGAGACTTTAAGTGACATTTCTAGGGTCGTGTTGATTTACGAAACCCTGATCACAAGTTCTGGCTGATGGAAACTGATGACTATGGATCCAATAATGGACTTCCGCCAGTTGTCCAAAAGAGCATTTTCTTTGGCCGGGAGATTGGAGGTGCAGATAGAAAGCTTTTGCCAACATATCAATTGAAAAGTCGGAGATACCTAGGTCCTACAGCTATGGATGCTGAGGTGGCATTTCTTATGGCAAATCAAGGCTTGGCACAACCAGGGAAACTCGTCTATGATCCATTTGTTGGGACTGGAAGTATTTTGATTGCAGCTGCACACTTTGGGGCCATGACCATGGTTTGTGATCTCTGGAATAATATTTTACTAATCTTAGAATTTTCATGTTTCCTTGCCTTTTCTCTTTTCTTTTCATCTTTGTGAATTCATTCATGGATGTTCATGCAGGGTGCAGATATTGACATACGAGTGGTTCGTGATGGCCGGGGCCCTGACTGTAATGTCTGGAGTAATTTTGAACAGGTTATCCTCCTCTCTCCTAATCATTCCTGGTGCTTCCTTTCTGTGGGGTTTCATTTGCAAACATTGTTGAACTATGCTGAAATCTTCTTAGAACTTTAGAAGTTCATTTAGAACCAAACATGAAAAATTCACCATTGATATCTGTGCTCTGTAACTCTCCCTGATCCAATAGTGTGGTAACTTGTTCTATCTTAATTAATGCCCACAAATTTCTTCGGTGGATGGATGGTGTATTCCACTTGGAATACACATACCATACCAGCTCTTTATAAACTAACTTGATAAAATCTACAATGCGATTTCAGATCCAAGATCTTTTCTTTGTTTGTGAACCTGTTAAAACTGGCATGTTACATCATTGGTGGGGGTATATATTTATGTGTGGGAAATTTCTTGTTGTAGTGGCTGGAGGATTGACAATGGTTTTATGGTCCTGTTTCCATTTTTTTTTTTCTGATTTTCCAATTTTTTGTAATCATATCAGTGGTGCAAACTGCAAACTTGTACCTTCTAATTTCTGAATATAAATACATTTTGCATTAGAAGTTGCTGGGAACCATGGTATCTGCCAGTTGTGCATGTAGTTTTTGCATTTTCAGATTTGTTAAGTATTAGACGTCTAGCTTGTTTATGAGCCTGCTGGTGAATTTTCTGTTCCTACGTGTACACTACCAGCCTTTATTTTTGAGACTTGTAGGTGGAAGTGTTGGTTGGGGATATTCTTTTCATGTCCTTTGTGAGGTAGAGGTTTCTTTCCTATTCCTCTTGATTTTACGATATTCTTTTCTTGTCCTTTGTGAGGTAGAGGTTTCTTTCCTATTCCTCTTGATTTTACTATGTCTATTTTCTTTTCAATAAAGTCAGCGGTGTAGTCCACATCTTCTTTTGGTTCTTTCGGGGGGGGGGGGGTGTTGGAAAAGAAACTGGATGGGTTATAGGACATGCATATTCTTCATATAGCAATCAATACTTACCAGAGGTTGAATTACACAGCAGCCATGTTTCTTACGAGTGCAGCCATATTTTTCACATGACCATTTGCATGTTTGTTTTTTTATCCATTATTCCCTAGCTGGCAACACTTGAAGATCCAACGCCAGCATTCTTGAATCTTCATTTTTTTCTATTTGCATTCATTTTCTTTTCCTAGCATCTAGAAAGAAATCTAGATTTTGCTATCGCCCTTATATCATCATTTTCTTCATCCTCAACCCCTCAACCTGGAGTCAGATCCGCTGAAGTATCCAAGTATGTGATGATGTTTACAGACCTGCTGTTCATTTATTATCAACTATCTAGAAGATGGTACCAAGTACCTGGAAGTTTGGTCAGGGACGTGTTGAAAGTTCCAGGGACCACTTGGTGGTGGATATTCTTTCTGGTTACATAGCTTAAGTTCTTGCAAAAAAGGAATTTGGGTTTCCAAGACTGTGGAGACTCCCTAGGCGAGGAGAAAAAGGGGCAAAGTTTGATAGAGAGATATGTGGCTTTCTCTAGGAAAACACTCAGTAAATGTATATATGGGCATAATTCCTTATTGATAACCCCTGTCAATGAAAGATTATTTTTCTCTATCATCCCTATGATTCGATTTTATAAACTATGGGCATTCCAGTTTTCCTTGAAAGTAAACATACTTCCAGCGTTCACTTTCTTATTGTTTTGTGCTTTTCCATGCAGTATGGTTTACCTATGCCAATTTCTCTACTGAGAGCAGATAATAATCTTCCTCCTTGGCGTCCAGGACTAGGAGAGGTAACTTCTGTGCCATGGAATCATTATATTTTAATAAATATGAGATCACTATTTGTTTGGTGTTTGGTTACATCTTCTGAACCAATATTTTTGGGCTTGTCTGTGTGAATATGCCTCACTTTTTTTGATCTGCGTATTATAAGCATTCCATGTCAGTATGGTGAGAATGTGTGTGCAGATTCACGTGGGTGGGTGATTATGATTGTGAACTGGATACACATACCTTGAGGTTCATATTAGGCGGTGACTTCATTGTTACCTTTCCTGCATCTTCAATGCCCAGTTGAATCACTTAAGTGTTGCAAGGTAAACCTGGAGTGTCTTAAACAGCACGTATTCGTTTGCATGGAGCTGTGTTGTTAATTTCCATTTCTTGCTTTCCCTATAAAAAGGTGTTAGAACCCTTGCTAGGAGTGCAATTGTCTTCAGAACGTCTTGCCATGCATATTGCTGGTTAATTTACTGTCTGATCTGATTTGACAAACACTAGGAACACAGCAGGTTGACGAGATCTTTTGATACTTCGCAAGCCATGGAATTCTCCAAGATGCTCTATCTTTGTCAGTGGATTTATTTATGGAATATACCATATGGAGTTTGCAGGTTGCTTGTGTCGCTGTTTGCTAATATATGTTATACAGGGTATTCAGGTCTAGGAAACATAATCATTTTTATTATCGTTTGTGTGGAGTATTTGTACCCATGACATGGTCTTGATTTTGTTTCTTCGCTTGTAAATAAGGTGTTCGATGCAATAATCTGTGATCCACCTTATGGAGTTCGTGCTGGAGGACGGAAATCAGGAGGTCGGAAACTTTTGAAAGGCATTGTTGATCCTTACACTGTTCCAGAGGAGAAAAAATCCGACCATATACCATCGACGGCATCGTACTGCTTGGCAGAGTGCGTGCATGATCTCCTGGACCTTTCTGCTAAAATGCTTGTGATGGGCGGTAGGCTTGTCTTCTTCTATCCTGTAGTGAGGGACGAGGGCTTCACCAACGCCCAGCTCCCGGAGCACCCATGTTTCACTATGGTAGCATCATGTGAGCAGATTCTTAGTTTGCGATACAGTCGTCACTTACTGACCATGGTGAAGACGTCGGCTTACACTGACGAAATTGCGGAAGTGGCTAGAAGTAGGCACCTGGAATTCAAAGAAAACCATCTGAAATGGTTGGAAGATGGCAACCTTCATTCCGCAGTTTTCAGCCCAGCTGATCTTCCACAAACATCTGGCAAGTCTGAGAGAGATTCGAAGCCCAAGTACAGAGGAAAGTATGTGTAGTTGAAGCACGCTGGTGTAACTTAGGATTTATTTTTGCTGTTTTATTAAAACCTTCACCCACCCTTAATCGCACCACCTGCGGGCGATTTTTTATTCTCTCGCACAAGAATATGGGTGCTAATTCAATTTTGGAGATGTTTGTTTTTTATGACGAGGTTTCTATGGGTGCGCCAATGTGCGTATGATGGTTACGCTGTGCTTGCTATCGGTTATGCGACCCAAACACAATTGAACGGGGCGAGACTCTAACGAGTGGTACAGCTTCAGCTGAGACTCGTGGAAAAGTGCTTCTATGCATTGATCCTCGGGGCATGCTTTGTATCGACTATCGGGATAAAATATGGATAAGACGAATTACTCTCAATTCACGATTGATATTTTGACCAAGTCTGGCCTAAGATTAGACGTAAGAGGGATAAAAGGAGTTAAATTATCTGCTATTATTCTCACTTTTAATGTTAAATAGGGACAAAAGTCATTCCATCTAAAGAGGTTGAAATCAATGGAATATCTTTTCTTTCATTTTTTGTGAGATTTTTATAAATAAATTATTGTTAAAAATGAGTTTATAAAAATATTTTTAAAATATATTAATAATTATATCATTACGTAAAATTAAATAATGCATAAATATTATAACCGTAATCATCTGTTATCACCAACGAAATTAATTATGTTTAATTTTAACTAGATTTATGAAAAGATCAAAGTACTTACACTTAAAACAAGTATGAATAAAAATATCTTGTATGCCCCTCCCCTCCTTCCCGTCCGCGCCCTCTCCCTCTCCCTTTCGGAACCCCCCACCTGCTCCCCCTCTCCATGTAGTGCCCCCATAAAAATATCTGCAGGACAGCAAACACACAAACCACACACGCATCAGAAGAACGGACTCAAGAGGAAGTCTTGTATCGATCAAAGTGAAAGAACAAAAAACACAGATGGTTATTGACTTTTCTCTATTTCTAAGGAAAAAAAGATAACTACTTGCCCCACTACTCGTGACACTGCATCCACTAACAGAGAGATAACCCGCTAACAACCTATCCCTGTAAAATAGGCACACAACAAACTCTTAAAAAGCTAGATAAAACAGAGCCCCTATCAACGATAGTTGGACTCATTCAAACATAGATATCATCGCATATTTGCATCACACTTCATCACTCACATCCCCCGCCACCCCCCGCCACCCCTCTTCCCCACCCCTCCGGTTCTTGCAGCCCCCCCTCTCGGGCCCCCGGTGCTGGAAGCCCCCCTCTCTCTGCTCTGACACGCACCTCACCCCGGTGGGCCCCTCCATCTCCATCTCCTTTCCTCCTCTCTTGGCTCCGACGCGCACCCCACCCCGATGCCCCCTCCTCAATGTCCTTCTCCTTTTCTCCTCTCTCTGCTCCGGCGTGCACCCCACACGGATGCCCCCCTCCTCCATCTCCTTCTTCTGCCACCTCGCCGTGCACCCTCTCCCCCCCTTCTCCCATTTCCTTCTTCTACAGTGGGGATGGGAAGGGAGAGAGAGAGCAGAGAGGGAGATGAGAGTAGAGTACGGCAATGGTAGAGAGAGAGAGAGAGAGGTTGTAAACATGAGGATAGGTTAGTAATTGTCTTTTAACCCGCACTTTTCTTTGGTTAAATAAACTGGAGTTACAGTGAGGGTCTATCCGTAAAAAATGAACCATAGGAAAGGTGGAGGTTTGAAAGCAAATAAGGAATCATGTAGGAGCAAATAAGGAATCTTGTAGGAGCATAGTTGTAAAACTCTAAAAATTGTTCTGTATTCAGACCTAAAAATCACAGGGTAGACATGAGACTGGTAGTAAAAAAGATGAGATTAAGGATTAAGCGATCTTCTACTTCCCCATTCAATCCTTGTTTTGTTCAAGTAGAAGCAGAATTGGGGAGTAATTAAGAGGGAGCGGAAAGATGGCAAACATCGAACGATCATCTTGTAAAAGTTCTTATTCCTCAATCATGTTCGCATTCGAATTGCCGAGTTTCAGTGACTACAGAACAGCTACAGCCTACATATCAGTGCCATTTGTCTGCCTTCCTCTGATGTGGCACCACAGAAGCGTATGGTTATTCATCCTATCAACGAACGAGCGACTTCCACAGTCACCGGCCAAGACACGGTCCATTGAATTTGATGTGTACCATTATCCGCAGCTACTTGTCATCAGAGGACACCGTTTGCAAGCTCTTAATGAAGGGGCAGTCCAAAGGTTCCGCCGGGTTTTCTTCGATTCTTCCTTTCAGCAGTGGCCCCAACAGTTCACCACGGTCGAAGAAGAACTCCACCTTCTCAATCTTTGTCATCTCATTGTTCACCTGAGAACACGTTAAATGTGAAACTTTTACAGTTCTGTGGACTATATGACGTTCGATCAAGGTAATTAAAAGAGCCATCACATTTAAATATCTGTAGTCTGTGTTGTACAGATAGCAACAAGTTAAGACAGAATTGGAACAAGAACAGGAAAAGAGCTCTGCCTGAAAGATGCCAATCCCATAGAACTCCACCATCTCTCCTGTTGGAGCATGCCCTTTGAAGGGACCCTCCATGAATCCCCAGTGTCTGAACTTGTACACAATCACCGGAGGGCCAGTGTAAACATGGAATATCTCCAAGGCGAAGCCGCGAGGGAAAGCCGTCGTGAACGCCTTCTGGGACGTCTCTGCGTTCTCTTCGGCGGGGTTGTAGCACCGGAACTGCTCTGGCAGCGAGGTCTGCATGAACGAGTTGTATCCTCCTCCCAGTTTGCGCTTCTCCTCAAGTGTTATGGGCTTTCTCCCTGCTCATGTTATGTTTCACATAATTAATGCGAAGAGCACAAGATAACCCAGTGATAATTACCAGAGATATGCTATGTCAGTACCATTTAGGCTGAAAGTGTAGTTCTCTGGGTCCACGGTCTTGTAGTCTTGGGCTCTAATCTTGTGGAACATCTCCATCTCCCATGTCTTCACGAGATTTTGCACCTTCTCCTCCAAAGAACCCGGGGGCCACTCCTTTTCCAATATCTCACAAACACATATTAGCGAAAGGAATCGATGAATGATTACAGAGAATATTATAGGAGTTAACACAGATGCATGGCAGGCCTGTGAAGTGACGAACCCTGGTGCGGCCCTCCTCGAAGAGCTTGTTCACGAGATCGTAGTTGGGAGGAGAGCCGAGCTTCCAGTGTGTGCTCTTCTCGGCCTCCCCGTAGAGGTGGGAGCGATACTTGTCTGATCCCTTAGCTGTGGCGGCTGCCATTCCCTCCCTAACAGAGATTTCTTCGGGGGGTTTCGATCGGGTCAGAGGAGATGGCTGTGGTGGGGGGTCGCCATTCGCTCTCTTTATGGTGGCGAATTGAAGTGCTGCTGACGGCCTGACAGCACTGTTGCTGCTGAGTACTGATCATCATACAGCCAAATTAACAACGACCAAGAGGTCAGCTTGGTTGGTGAACGAGAGATTAGGTCTTCCAACCTTTTTGCTTCTGCTCCTAATAAGATTCTTTCGGACGAGTCCAACCTCCTACTGACTATTCTACATTGGAGGGCCGAAGAGCCTTTTTTTTTTTAAAAAAAATTTCTGATCTGGGTTGGTAGTGAGTGGGGTAGAGCAATTAATTCCTTGGGAATCACTTATCCTGCTATCCTCCCATTTCTTTCGTATTTCACCTTAGTTTTAAAATTCCGGGTCCACCTAACCTGAACTAAAAAGAAGGCTCCAGCACAACCTCTGGCGTTCTTGGCTCACACACCTACCATCACCATCTGCTTAGTTCTCGGGGTCACGTTTAGTTTTTGTTAATAGATTATAGATTCTTTTTACAATTCAATAAAGAGAGAAAAGGTTAATTGAATTCCGAGTATATATATTATAGAAAATTTTAAATCTTGACATTTTTTATCTCTCTCTATACACATTTAATAACGTATCTTTTTAAATATTTGATGTGAATGTAGTCCATTCGTAAAAGATTGAGAGATGGGGGATTCCACGAGGCACCCATAAGTCCGTGGCTGTCATTACTAGTTAGTGTATGATTTCCTGGCCTCTCTCTCTCTCGGGGTCCATGTGTTGTCCATATATGGCCGCAAGTATCTTATCCTAGACGCTTCCTTCATATTCGTGTGTGATCTTCAACGTCTCTTTCTCTCTTGGAGGAAGAGAATAGTCAAAACGGCAACTTATCATGTGCAAAATTAACTTCACCCACGAGCAGGAGAGAACAAGAAAAATGCAAAAGGAGGAGAAGGAGAATGAGAATGGAGAAGAGAGATATGTAGAGTAACACTTCTTTTAAGTTATGTCTATAGTTGTTGCCAATTACTTCTTGTGTTCGAATGACAATTGGAGGCATGTTAGACCTGTTTCCTACATAATAAGATTGGTGCACCTCTACGACGAGCGCCACTGTATTAATGGCAGAGCATCACCCAGCCCGGCAAAAGAATAGGCGGCACTCACGCCGCCCTCCTTTTGTCAGGCGGAGCAGCCTCCACGTCTCCGGCGAGTCTTGCCATATTAATGACGGAATAACCACCGAACGACAACGGAGCGGCGAGCCAGACCTCCATGTCTCTCGCGAGAGAATGACAGGTTAGCACCACGCCTCCCCTACTCTGAGAGGCGAGCAGGCGGACAGCTCACATCTCCATGACAAAGACAACCCTGGTAATCTTAAGTCATAAAGCAAAGGTCAACAGGCGAACTCCAAGAGGACGTTATAAATAAGACCAGGGGGTATGCAACACTCGCCACTCTCTAGCTCTCTCTCTCTTTGACTGCTCCCTATTCCTCCCCTCCGAGCACTTGACCTTTGTCTCACGAGCGCTCTCCGTCTTAGCTCAGTCGATTATCTGACTTAGATATCAGAGGATTGTTCCCTGGAATATCTCCTGGCCGGGGTTCCTTCTGACGCGTGTTCGTGACTCCAGGATCCCTCTAGTGACATAGTCCTCCTCTCTCACTTGAAACAAATCTTGAGAGTGTAATTCTAGAATCGAGGTGAGGAATATCAACCCTTATATATATAACTGCACCCAACTCAATGTAATTTCTAATTTCTACATAATATCACGTCCTTTTCTAGACTACCGTACGTGCAAAAGTTTGTGTACCTTAATAATACATAGAACACCGAGAAAAAAGTCACCCCAAGTGAAGAAAGTGTACCTTGTGCGTTTCTTCTTTTACGTGGGCAACTTCCTAACATATATATCACATAGAGATCCTGTAATCATGCTACTTGTGATTAGACGCGCTGTTTGCATGCTCCTATATATCGGAGCAGCCTGGTGGTTCCCTCCTGGTTAATTTTCTTCACGTCGGCGGCGACTCGTCAATATTGCATATATAACATGTCAAGCTTGTGACGATCCTTGCTCTCCACAAACTGCAGCTTGTTCACGAGATCGTAGTTGGGAGGAGATCCGGGTTTCCGCTGTGTCCTCAGCCTCTCCGTGGATGTGGGAGCTGTACTCGCGTCTACCTCACCAGTGGTCGCTGCCGTTAACTTCTCCCTAATTAGGAGACTCTTTAAGGCGTTTCGAGAGTCGGAACACCCGGGATATGCGGTGGAGAGATCGCCCTTTCCCATTGTTGTTGGAGTGTGGAGTCCGCTTCTCAGCGTACCTTTTATATATACTAATTGTTCCTTTCTTTTCTTTTTTATGCAGATCTTTTTGCATTTCAAAAGGTGAACTGTTTCCCATATGTATGGATATCTCATATACATAATGAAATTCTCAGTACGGCTGTGGACGTAAGTGCGTAAATATCTATCAAGTAAAAATTTCAATGTTCCAGTGTGTTTTAGCTATATTTTGCGCTCATTCCATGTTCTCCACGGATTATAAGAAGCTGTCCGACTTCCAATAGCCAATATACAGTGGCAATGGAACAGCTTCAATTCTGACCCCATGCATTACTGCTTGGTACGTAGTAAGTATAATGATCCTGCAAAATTAACGTGCTTGCCAACAAATTAAAGAGTGGTCAGCTTCATATATATATTGGTGAATTAGGTTTGCTTCCCAGGCTTTTTTTCTCTCTTTGTAATACGTCTTTAGGTAGGATTCCGGTGGGCGAGTCCAACTTCCCTTCACAATTCTTCTGTTGGTAGGGTAGGCAACGAGACGACAAAATAATCCATCTGGTACGGTACATGGTAGCACGTTGCATGCCCAGGGCCTCTGTTCCAGCGATACAAGGCCTCCACAGCGCGTCCTTCTCCGGAGAAGCGTGTGTGGGGGGAGTGATCGAGAGAAAGGGAGATCTCTCCTCTCCTCGATCCACTCAGCTGCCCTATCTTGGACACATCTATTCTCCTTCGGTTGGTGATTGGTCGTGATCAGTACTGACTTCACAGTATTCCATGAGTGCATGGTAATTAATTAACCAGAAAGAAGCCTATTAGTTCTTTCAAGGTGGGTTAAAATGTCTATATATATATATATTTATTTATTTATTGACCCGAAATATCCTCATTTTACGTAAACGTTTCAAATGCCTACGTACCCACCCCATGGACAATCTGCTTTACTCAAAGGGGCTTTCATACGTTGATGGATTGCTGTTCTCGGGCTTACACCCACCATCTGTTTTCGTCGCATACGTCCGGTATACCGACTCAATTAATTAAGTGTACTAATGCATGCTACAGGACATCAATTAATCTTCTTTCATCTACAAATCAACAAAAAGGGTCCAGTTCAAATTTTGAGATAATTATCAAGTAATATAGAGTATGGTGAAATTAAAGGATCTTAGATCTGGGAATAGACAGCCTAAGCTTACGGCTGGCCTAATCGATCACCGTCCAGCTGCCACTCGGGGTTAGATTCAGGCGCCCTCTGTGTTTAATTACCACCTCGTGTCAGTCATGTGGTGAGGTGTGAAGTACTCCACAGCTTTCCAACTATTCTTTCTGGTCTTCTTGCCTCTGGGGAGCCTGGACGTACGTGGCCGCTGGTTGGAATTGGGGCCTTGTCGCCAGGTAGGCGGTGATGGCTTATATCATCAAATATATATACCTTCATATAGAATAAGCAATATCATTGCTTCTTCTCGTTGTATTTGCAATTCAAATTAAGGTTGTAACGACGTCAACCCCAGAAACCTGCTGAGCAACAGCTAGCCGACCATGTTCATTGCCATTTTCACAAAACATACAGAACTGACGGCGAAACTGCACGTAAATAATTAGTTATAATTATGCGCCCCCTGGATCCCTGCCTCGTACCATCGATCGAAAATTTGGAGCTTTTCGAAGCTTGTCTCATATATATGGACTCAAGGGGTTTTTCTTGCCCAGATGTTCTTTTAATCAATAATCTTAATTACACATAGAGTAGCATCGATCGAAGGAACAATTAATTAATAATGGGGTAGTGGATTAACTTACCAGACGAGATGTGACAATATATATATATAGAAATCGATCGAGAGGGTCATAATCCGCAAGAGACTGATCAGACAAGAAGGGCCAAAACTTATCAAGGAAGGACGCAGTAGTTGACGTTGTTATTTATAATGTTTATTGAGGACAGCACTTATTAGAAGTACATATATAGCTTTTATGCATATTGTTCTTATTGCAGTACTGGATAGATCAAATTAATTGAGAGCTGTGACATGGTGCGTCGACTCTCCGGCCGGCAACAATATGGGGGACTTAATTACGTCTTCACGAAAGGGCAGCGGGAGGGAGGTGTCGCTGATCCCTCTGTCTTGGCACTCTTGAGAAGACCTCCAATAAGCTCTCCGCCATCGTAGAAGAACTCCACCTTCTCGATTCTCATGTCTTCGTCAACCTATACATGCATACATCACAGCAACCGTGTATGGACAAAGTTAATTTTGTTATTTATAATTCCAAACTGGTTTTTGGATCCGAATCTCTCAACAGTTTAATTTAGTGGGGGAAGGCACAGATGTATGTAATTAAGAGCACCTGGAAGATCGCCGTCCCGAAGAATTCCACCTTCTCCCCAGTGGGTGCATGGCCTTTGTAGGGGCCCTCCATGAAACCCCAGTGCCGGAACCTGTACACGATCGTCGGGGGGCCGCGGTAGACTTGGAGTATCTCCAGGGCGAACCCACGGGGCATCGCCGTCGTGAAGGCGGTGGTCGACGACTGGGCTGTTTCCTTGGCCGGGTCGTAGTAGCGCAGCTCCTCGGGCAGGTTGGTCCGCAAGAAGGCGTTGTAGCTCCCCCCGATCCTACGGATCTCTTCTACCGTGATGCCCTCGGAACCTGAAGGTCATCATGACATAACCATGCATCCGGTGAAGACTGGGGTCGTAAAGCCTTGAGATCGATCAAAGGAAATGCTTGAGATCGGCAAAAGGGAGGATCATGCATGCATGTAGCTCTACCGTTCACACTGAATCTGTACTTTTCGACGTTTACGGACTTGAAATCGGCCGGGTTTATCTTGTGGACCAACTCCATCTCCATTGTTTTCACGAGGCGCTGCACTCTCTCCTCCAGAGACCCTACGGGCCACTCCTGCGGTAGGACGTTATAATGGATAAAGGAATTGAAAGTTATCAGAAGGACATGCATGCATGGTCCAGAAACACACTCGATCACAGATGGATGGGCTAGAGAGAGAGAGAGAGAGAGAGAGAGAGAGAGAGAGAGAGAGAGAGAGAGAGAGAGAGAGAGAGAGAGGGTACCCGAGTCCTGCCCTCTTCGAAGAGCTTGTTCACCGCATCATAGTTGGGAGGAGCACCGAACCTCCATTGTGTGTTCTTCTCACCCTCTCCATAGATGAAGGACCTGTACTTGTCCCCCTCGACAGTCGCCATAATTAATTGTTTCCTTCAGCGATCGATCGAGCAAATGTGGGAGGGGCAATGCACGCAAGACTACACCTACAACATATATGTACATATATATAACATCTCAGGAATGCGATCTGGCCTTGCTTCTGATTAACCGTTAGGTGGGTTCTTCATCTCCACGATGCATTAATCTTATCTAATCAAACTCTTCCATCAATCAAGTGATCAATAGTCAACATTGTCAACTCCATTATTAATCACCATCGGAGGTTGTTGATGCTTCTACACCACGATAGCTTACTGTTCCCGGTATTCCACATGAGAGAGGGGATACGGCATGCTCCTGGACGTGAATGGGCCATCAATAAGGGCCATGGCACACAATTTGACCCGGAGATTCAGGAGGACATCAAACACAAGCCTCGGCTGCTAGCTAGGTTTCCCATTATTAAGTAATAAGAAACGTGTGCACAAAAAACACAACTTCCCGTCAAACATTGCCACTGTACCTGACGCCCAAGTTGTTTGCAATTTTGCAACGACAAGGGCTTCATCACCCACCAACCGCCTGTCTACTTCATCAATGATGTCACGTGTGTAATGACGAGAAACAAGACAATACTGTGTGAGAATCTTTCTGCTACTTTCCATATGTCAAGTGTGTGGTACGTGGGGAAGGGCATATTTTATGTGGAGCAAATTAAACAAAGAATTGATGAAGAGGAAGTGACGCAAACTGCGATGCTTCTTAGCGGCTTTCCTCGAAGTTTACCTGTAAACCGAGTATATATAGAGCGGATATTCAGAATTCACTCTTAATGGGATATCTGAAAATTCGACACATCTTATTATATATTAAGATGTAATTTTGTCACTATCTGAATTTAAATTCAACATATACTATTTGAATTCGTATATAACCGACCAACTAATTAGATATAAAATTATATAGGTTGAAATATGCTATCTCAAACTACATCTTTATGATTTATTAAATGCAACAGAGATCAACCGCCCCAAGGAATTCTACAAGAACGGAACAACCACGTCAGAAGGAACCTTGGATGAATATCTAGAGGATAACTCTACGATACCTAAGTGAATTGAATGAGGAGCTCGAGTAAGGAGAATGGAGAGTGGAGAATGTGGAGACAAGTGCTCGGTGGAAGAACAGAGTGCTCGGGAGCAAGTGGCCAGTTGCAAAGTCCGAATTGATTGTGTACCTAGGTTAGTTGTTCAAGGCACCATTTATAGAGATTAACTTGAGATCATCCGTATCCTAACTTGGTGGCGTGGTCATCGTGGAATGAGTTGTCTAGCTATGGAATCGACGATTACCCATTCTCTGAGAGGCGAAAGGATAGTGTCATGATGAGTTCTCTGGCGACGTGTGTGACGACGAGTGTCTCAGTAGTGGGTAGAG
Organism: Amorphophallus konjac; assembly: GCA_022559845.1. Lineage (NCBI taxonomy): Eukaryota > Viridiplantae > Streptophyta > Magnoliopsida > Alismatales > Araceae > Amorphophallus > Amorphophallus konjac. The sequence continues at coordinate 9,928,877 of CM040128.1, read as the reverse complement.
AACTGACGTGCATTGGGGTAACCCTCGTGATCATGGCGATAACGGTCATCGGATTTAATTAAGGTTATGTGGCGTCCGGAGTGCGCACGTACGGGGGGTACATGCATGTTTGGGGGTCGGCCAGTCCCGAGTGAGCCTTGGTTGGCAACGTTCCTGAACCGTGGGTTGACGTATATTAGGCCGTAATGGGCCCGGTGAATTTCGCTCTCCTCAAAAACCTATCATATATTTATGATTTTTTAATTTTTAAAAATATATAATTTTTTAAAAATATTATAAATATAAAATATAATTATGAGTTAACAAATAAAATTAATCTAAAATTATAATTAAAATAAATATACATTTAAATGTATTCAGATAATTATCTGATAAAATAAATATAATTTTAAATTCAATTAGAATGTTAAATGAATAATTACTTGTTGAGCCCACGTCTAAGATTTTGGTGGTGGCGGAGGCATCCTGTCTTCATGGATTCTTCAGTAATGTGTGTGCGCGTGTGAGTACTCGAGTCCTGCCCTCTTCGAAGAGCTTGTTCACCACGTCGTAGTTGGGAGGACCACCATGCTTCCGTCGTGCGTTAATTCTCCTCACCATCTCCATATGTAGATGAAGGATCTATATGTACTTGTCTCCCTCAAAGGCTGCCGTTATTTTCCTTCGGCGAACAAATGGCGTAGGGGCAAATATACATGTGCAGAAACTGCGTCCATAACATACATACAACAGTTCGTGAAGAATAAACCCTGGCCTTGTCATCACTGATTCAGAGTTTGGTGATTTTACATCTCCACGATTCACTCTTATCTAAACTCTTCCGTCATCACACCAATATGTAGTCAATGCCAATCCCATTAATTATTCAGCGCAAGGCTACATCATGATGTATATAGTTCCCAGTGATCCACATGCAAATTCGACGAGATAGCATACTCGACCCTGCACATCGTCTAAAGAGCCATTTATCAGATAATTACTGATTCAGGAAATTCTTGATGTGGGAATCTTTCTGCTACATATATATATATATATATATATATATATATAAGTAGGTAGGGAAGGGCAAATTTTATTATGCTGGTAAACCCGCTAGAGCAAAGGAAAAATTGACGAAGAGCTAGTGTTGCAGACCGCGTTGCCTCTCAGAAGCCTTCCTCGAAGGTTCACGCCATGTGGAGGACCGGAGGAATCATCATTATCTATTATGGAGTTCCTCTTGTCGGGTAAAACAATCGGAACGAACGTCACACTGTGACGGAGGAATGAAATGAATACCTGACAAACTGTGAAAATCTTAGTTTTTCTTACCTACCCTTTCAACTTAATTGGTTGGACTGGGGGAAGGGTGGTGGAAACCCCCCTATCGCCCTCTTCATCATGGACTGACGGAAAATTTCTATTTTCTTCTCGAACCAAATCAAACTGACCGGGGAACACACTTTAGGATCAGATCCTGCGCGTTCAGATGTGTGTGAAAATTATTTTGGTCCTAGTCACCGGGCCGGAGTCGGGGTGTCCAGATTAACCCAAGGTCGCCTGGGCTCGCTATTGAGCATTGCACAAGAATGATATACTGTCCCCAGAGGGGGCCTAAAATCTTTCAGTAGACACCGGAAATCATCGGTTAGATCAGATCACGAATTAGCCTAAAAATTGATTCTAATTTAACTCTGCTCCGGTGCAGGGGTCCAAATAGATCGGAATCTTGTCTTCGTTGTTGCTTATATAGGTTGTTTTTGGTTATTGTTTTTGAACATTTTCTCTCAAATCTTATTTTGTGAAAAGAAACTCTGACATTATGTTTCTCTGAGACATATATCCTCTCCACTGCTGCAGATTGGAATTTAGGAAGTAGCTCCACGTCTATCTATAGCCGTGTGCCCGAGTGGAAGTTATACAAAAGATTTGAGCCTTGTATCTGTTCAAGAACTGATATCTCCCAAGGCACTGTGTATGCCAGCAGAGGAGTTTGCAAAGAAGACCGTGGCCATTGGTTTAAGGAAGCATGCTCCAGCCTACTTCTCATATGGGCATCTGTCAACATTATTTTCCATTCTATATCACCTTTAGTTGTCTCTCAGGGATTCCATTTTTGGGCGGGCTATGAAATGTTAAAGAATTAAAGGAATATCTTCACACGTTAACTCTTTGTTCTTTTGAGCATTAATGGATAAGCAGCTTAGTGTGATACACTCATCTGTTTGGTGATTGTCACTTTTTTTCTCTCACATTTATTTCTTTATATGTTGATGCTGAGAAAATGTCAATAATGAGACAAAATATTATCTTTTTCCTTCCAAAAAAAGAAAAAAAGAAACTCTGACTAAACCATGTTTGGATTCACCCCTCTTAATTTCTAGGGAGGAAGTTAATCCTTTATTAACCTTCACCAAATAAAAACTAAGAATTTTTACATATTAATCTCTATAAACTTATCAAATTGCCGATTAACCCCTCGAATTTAACTATTGTCTTAAAGATTATTACAATTATTAATATTTTACAAATAAATCCCTATAATTCATTGTCATCTAAAAAATATATATTCCATAAAATATTTCATCAGTTACATGTAAAAAGACTAAAATACTTCTCTCTCTCTCTCTCTCTCTCTAGGATCAGGAGGGAGGGGTTAGAGTAGGGATGTCAATGGTAACCGATAATCCGATAACCGTCCGCTTCGTTAGCTTAACGAACATCAAATGGATAGTATTTTTCTTTCCGATAAATTAACGGATACAAATATGGATATATCCGGTTTCTTAACAGATACAGATATGGATACACCTCATTTCGAATCCGTATCCGTCAGTTACCATTAAACAAGTTTGTATTTGACTCAAATAATTTAATGTCTTGAAGAAAATGATATTGAAGATGAGATATGTGTATAATTTAAATCATTTCTATTTTCATGATCGTAAAATATTTCTAAATCACAAGTTATTTTTATAATTTTTTAAATTATCAAATTAATATATTCTTTATTTTTATGAAAGGTATGTATAAAGAATGAGAATACGATGGAGATTAAAGTTCAAAAGAGTTAATTTATTTTATTATTTAAACTTTATATGTTTCATATTATCTTTGGAGATATTATAATATTATATATTTGTATAATTTTAATTACATTATATGTTGACTCATGAATAATGATGATATGAGAACTAAATTAAAATGTGTTTGTTTATCATATAGATTATTCTTTTCAATTTAAATTTTTTTCTATTTGAGTTAATTTACATCTTAAATTTTAATCTTATATGTACTTTTATATCCGATAACTATCCGCTAACCGTCTATTAACCGTATTTTTCAGATACTCGATAACAATTTTCGAATACACCACTTTCCTAATACTTAACGAACAGCAAACAGATACAGCTCTTTCTTATCGGATATAAATATAGATAGTCCACTATCCGTACCATATCTGACCCATTGACATCCCTAAGTTGGAGGGTCGTCAAAAGGGACACACAGGAGAAGGGGGGGGGGGAGACGAGGTTAGTGGCATAGGAGGTGGCCCACCGATGGAGGGGAACAAGAAGAGGATCAAAAGGGGGACACACACACAGGGACCGATCGACAATTCAATAAGTTTGCAAAGATTAATATATAAAAATCTCAAGAAAACAAATCTTTTATTTTTTCAAAAGAGCCACCCTCTGTCTCTCTCCCCTCCCCCCACTGTGCAGCCATTTTCTATTCTTCTACCTTTAAAAATTATTTATAATTTATCAAACAGATCAAAAGTTAAATTCTGAAATTTTAAAACTTATGACAAAATCAAATTGGAATACTTTTCAAAAGATAAATAGTAACCTTAAGACATAGTTTGTTCCTAAAATAACCCTATTAATCTTTAAACTAAAAGATATCCACTCCTATCAATATTTGATAAAACAATTATGGAGACACTATAATTATGGAATGTTTTCCCAAAATGTAGACAGGTTGTATACGTGATTAATCTGACATAAGTAGTTATACGGTTCTCTTCCAATCACCTTCATTTATCCGCACACACTGATTAACTAACTAACTGTCATCCCATTTACGATTGTCTAATATTTATATATTAAAATACTTTTTTACTACTGTATAAGTAATGTTTCACCCGCACAAAAGTGAATCATATATGATTTAAGCTCTTTGATCGAATTCAATCTAATGTGTAGTTAATATTTAGACCAAGGTTTTAATTCTTGATCATAATCACTTGTAGATGAAACAATTTCCGGTCAAGTCGTAGTGTCGACAAATGTTAGATTGTTGCAAGCTTCACCGATATTGAAGTTTTGCTGGTAATCCTAATCGGCATGTCTGATAACACTCCCCCAACAAGAGCAGACCTCAAACCTCCCGACTCCACGATTCCTCGACCACAACCACGCCGCTTTTATGAAAATTTCATGTGTTTAATAAGACGCCAAATACGCTTCAGCCCTGTCCCCTCTTTCACTTGAACTTTCACCTGTTGACGAACACCGTTAAAAAGGCAGTCCCTAGGGCATGCGATCCACCACCAGAGAATTGTACTGAGTTGTCTCACTCATTAATTACCCCCTAAAAGAACAACCGAAGAATAAATCAGATCGATGCGGTGAAATCCAATTAGCACTGTTTATAGGATCCGGAAGCCACCTTCGGTTAGGCCCCCTCACCCAACACAGTTATCGCAGACATTTGAAATGCTCGCCCAAGCAATGAAGCGAAGCAATGCGCCCATGACTCAAATCACTTCGGTCCATCTCGCCTATAAGAGGGCGTGGCTGCAAGGAACTTTGCGTCAACTCCAATTTCATTGACCAACATATGCAGCCATAAGAGGGGCTCCACCCGCCACCCAACAAGAAAGGAGCTGGAACCCCCCCCCCCCCCCGCGCCAACCCCTCTTTGATACCTCTACGAATTGATCAAACAGATCGATAAATTTGATAAGCTATTAATTTATTTCTCATATCTAAAAGAATAAATTGTTTAACCTGATTAATTCTCTGTTATTGACATGTTAAATAATATTATATACATGTCTATTTAATATATTTAACAAATATCAACTCAAACATCTAGACCATCACCTAAACATTTGAAACTAATAAGACGACCATTTACCTCTGACTACACAACTCCCACATCAATCGTCTACATTTATTTACCCAATATTCACTCGAGGACTAATTTTAATCGTCTTCGTTACTTTTGAAAAGGCAGTATCTAATTTGGAATCTGTTATACATGCTATGTTTGGATCTCACTTTGTAGCGAAACCTTTTCTGCTTTCCTTAGCATACTACTACTGAGAACAGGCAAACGATGATGACCTATGAATGGCCCATTACTCTCGGATGATTTCTTTGTTTCTTCAAAACGCAGCATGCCTACTTGTATCCATGGTCTGAGGATGCGCTCAACCATCTTTTTCAACTTCTTCCTGCGGAAAAAAAAGAGCAAAAGAGAGCCAAAGCCGAGAAAAAGCAAAGACCCCTCCATCGTCCTCGCCAACTACTGGCTGCAAGAGGAGTACACAGCCTCGTGTCACCTACATAGTCTCACTTTTGATATGATCTGACAAAATGAACGAAAATAGATCCAGACTCACCTTTTGTCTTGCAATTCATTTCTAATTTACACAAGCAAACCCCTGCGTCCACTTCGTGGCTAATGTCAGAAGAATCGCATCGACAACTTGGGATTAACAAAATCAGTCTCAAAACAAACGACCGTGGAACTCCAGCAAATCATCCAATGAAAGCAAGCCTTCCATCGGAATGCAGGTGAGACTGGGGGTCAAAACAGGTTTGAGATCGAAGGAACGGGTTCTATCTACCCAGATAATGTAGAAAAAATGCCACGTATATACGTCAAGCTTACCGGGTTAAACACAAGAAAAAGATCAATGACAATATATTAGCAGTCGAAAAGCGGAAGAAGGAGAGATCCATCAGAGACCAAAACATATTCCACAAAGCGCATCGAACGCTATTTAGTCCGCATCATGGTTAGCCCTAAAAGGGCCGCATCATCTGGCTCTCTCCACCCCGCTTGCATCAAATCTAAAGAACCAGCTAATATCTCATTTATTTTGAGAAAGGATAAACAAGAAAATCACGGCAGAAATCTCGACATTAATTTGGGCAAGATCAGAACAAGGGGAAAAACTAGTATGATCCGGAGAAGAAGCGAAGCAAACACAGAAAAATTACCCTTTCTGAACAGTTAGCATAGATAAATCAGAGTTGAAAAGCGAGGAAGGCTCAGATAGATGGGTATCTGTCGATTATCAGCACAGAACACATCATCAGAGTGGTGCATGACAAATATTCCTCATCACTGCCTAGCCCCGCTTCACAGCAGAGCCGACCATACCAAGAACATGGTGGAAAGAAGATGTGGAAGAGAGTAACAAAGCAAAGGAGAGAAGTCCCCTCGAACAAGAGTAAGAGCGAAGAAGACACCCGGGAGAAGGAATGAGACCCATATAGTAATCTTATATATAGAGACGGACAGAGACCCCTGAGAAGAAAACCCTAATTTCCATTGCTTTTGCATAATGACGAAACTACCCCACAGGCACGGGTGGGCCTGCTGGCAAATCCGGCCGCGTCCACAAACGTGGCGGACCAGGCTGGGCCACCCCAACTTCGCTTCGGCCCCATTTCTCGAGCCGGGCTAAAACGTTCCCAATTGTCTAGATCATGGGCCCAAGCCCATCAACCGTAGTTCTTCTGGGAAACACCATAAGCTATGGTACTGGACTGTGACAGACCTAAACCGAGTGTCTTGAGGAGATTACCTTGACTTAAGAGAAATGTGTTATAGGTTGATTGCAGTTAATGTGTGAGGTTATAAGATGTCGAATGGGTGAGGAATTTAGATGATTAGCCAGAATAGAGTATGCGTACAATGATTCAAGAATAATACTTGTTGCATCACACTACAAGTGCAGCAGATTGTTTTCAAGAATAATACTTGTCCCACCTGATGGGGAGAGAGAGGAAGAGGGGCGGGGCCCATAAAATCCCTCCCCCCCTAATTTTTCATTCTTTTCTTTTTTTGTTATTGTGTCCTTGTCACGTGGAAAAGAAGATGATGTCTCCAGGGTTACTTAGTGCTCTGCCTTCCGCATCGCTTGTGGTGAGATTGTTTAAGTGCCACGAAGTATCCTTATGGTTGTGCGCTTGTTGCGAGACATCATTATTTCTTGACGTTACTCAGGCTAGACTCTCGAGACCTGTATTTGATAAGGGTATGATAGCGACTTCGACTTTGTGCCGTTCCTCATCTTCACATGATTAATTATCACTTTGTTTATCTCAATTTTTTTTAAAAAATAAATCAGTGTAACATGTTTGCATAGTGAAAGATAAATAATCCGAGTTCAGAGAGAGAGAGAGAGAGAGAGAGAGAGAGAGAGAGAGAGAGAGGACATCAGAACTCCATGCGAGGGATCTTTGTTAATTTTACTGCTAAAATCCACATATCTCTCGAAGTTCATAAAACCCTCTCTCCCCTCTCTCTATATATGTTCCTCCGTTCCCCTACAACTCTCTCCCTCCGTCGTCAGCCCTACTTATCAATGACATAAATTGGAAATTTCCCACGACCTGAGAAACATAATAATAAGGAAGCCCAGCCCCAGTGCACTCCCATTTAAAAAATAAAAATCTAATATAAACCCGGGGTGTGTAATAACTCCCGATATGCACTAAATATTACCTTGTCGATAAGGGACCTAATTAAACACGGGCACCCAAGATTAACGTTGTCTACCCGTTCGCCTTCAATTTGGACGAGGCCCGTTTGTTGCACTGTGAGATTTGAGTGTGTATTTCTGCACACTATGTTGCAATTAAATGATTAATTTTTTTAAAAAAAATATGGGGAAGTGAGAGTCCATCTCTCCCATCCATCCATACAACTCAAACCCTAATCAGATTGCTTAAATAAATCTAAATAAATGACTCAAAAAATTTCTTTCAGTCCAATAAATAATCATCTGCTGTTTTATTTTTTAAGATTTTTTGGGAACTGTCTAGTAATAATTTAAGTTGTAGGGATGGATGGAAGAGGTGGGCCTAAGGGCCAAGCCATATTTTTAAAATGGAGCTAAACACTCAAGATGTGCAATACGTTTGAGTGTACTGACAAAAATTTTGATTGGGAAACCAAATGAACAAAGCTGCGGCGCAAGGGAGAATACACACCTATATTGACTATTTTATATACCCGTTAATTTGCCAAATCAACCGTTGGCAAAGGCCAGCCCATCTATTGAACGAGCATAATTATTAAGTCTTTCAGAATGTGAAGACTAGTAGATCTAAGCTCAAGGCTGACCCCCAAAGGAGACTGCTGTAAAGGATCTTAACAAATAAGTTATAGAAGTAAATATTAGGGATATCTTCGTTTAAGAATAAATATGTCAAAGTGCATAAAAAAGTCAAATAGTTACTGAAGAAAAAAGACTACACTAGACACTCTACACACGCGACATAACAACATTTCAGACCATATCACTGATCCTATCATTTTTATAGAAGTCACAATCGGACCATCCAACCAAGAAGATTTCACGATTTTAAAATATATATAAGTAGAGGTGAGAAAATAGTGCTCTCGAATTCTATATCATAATTTTAATATTTATTTATTGGGGAAGATCGTACAATTACCAGTGAAAATCTACAAACATCAGAGAAATGACGTCAGAAGGAGCCCTGAACGTTATCTCAGAGGACAATCCTCCGATAATTAAGTCAGGATCTTATTACGTGAGGATCGATAGAGGATGGAGAAGAGAGAGAGATGAGAGCAGAGCGATTAAGTCTGGAGTGAAGATTCGACTTCCAGAGGAGTGCTCGTCACACCTAATGGATGCTCGGAGGATGCGCGTGCTCGAAAGCGAATCATTATAAATACAAGATTCACATCATAAATCATAACTATATATGGATTTTGATATATACATCTCATGGAATGGAATTTATTGAGTCATCCGACTCAAAAATTTAAGATGTTTTTTAAGCATATTATAATTTCGTCCCTCCAGTATGAAACTATTCTAACAAGCCTTCTTGCGAGGACCATAGTGAAATTTGAGATCAGTATCAGCTGATCAGTATCACCTATGACCTCAGGCACTCTGGCTAGCTAGTCCATCTCCCAATCCCTCTTTTCTGCTGCACCAGTCCGCAGATCGCATGCAGCAGTCCAAACCATCGTCACCTCACTGAATATTTCTATTTTTTCTCCGTGTCCATGTTTGCCAAGAATTCCCTAAATTTTAATTTCTCCGTGTTCATATTAATTTGCCTCTTCCGGCTTCCACCTCAATGCATATATATGCTTCCTTTTTCCCTTTTCTTATATCTTATGCTCGCGGACTGCATGCTCTATTTTGTGCTGAGATAGACATGAATCATGATTCAAAGTTGGACATTGTTTTAAATGTCTGTTAAGAGAGTCATGAAGTATATATTGCAACTCGATCCTGGGGAGCTGCTTTCATGTTATGTATTGCAAGCTGTTTAATTATCAGCTACGCATTCTCAGTCAACATGAAATATTTATTAGTCCCCACATGAAATGATACAGCTGCTAATTAATGTCATGTACGTACGTTGACTAATCTAACACGAACCGTGATTGATGGATGACCATAAGAAATTTTGAGCTCTTTAATTTGGCAGAGCTGCCTCATGGTATCAACATGGAGACTTAAAAATGATCATTAGACCACTTATTAATACCCATTCTTACACCAAGATACCCGAGCCCTAGCTCCTTCCAGGACGTGAAGAAAAGCAACAGATGCTGTCCTACATGGGCAGTAATGGTTAAGGGACAAGGGATGACATCTTTAAATTGATCACCGTGGCCAGATTGGCAATGCATGGGCATAGGCGTTCCAGGAAGAAAGCTCTGAAGCTATTATTTCACCCCCCCCCCCCCCCCATCAAGAAATTGCAAGGAAGACCAGCACATACAGCACATTTGGAAACTCACTGAAGATGGCCCAATCTCTATATATACATGAAGTCGGCATGTACATTACTTACGGAAGAATCTCACTAGCCTCCAATCCATCAATCGTTCAGGCTTGGAAAGTAATTTGGCAACACTGCGTGGCTACAATTTGACAAATGCTCACGCTCGTCTCAAACCCAATCCAATTGTTGGGTAGACAGTGAATTGGATGAATGCAGTGTCTGACTCTCATCCGTTTGATATTCAACTTCAAACGGGCCCATATCCGTTTGACATTCATTTTAATGGGCCTCAAGCGATTACTATCTTCTACTTGATAAATGAGCCTGATTTTGGCCCAAATCTGTAATCTGATCATGTTTTTATCTACGTCACTACATGTATTACTTAGGGCTGTCAATGAGTCTGGCACGACTTTGGCCTGGCTAAGACCTGCATTATAATTTTTAGGCCCATCCCAATTTGTCCCAGGTTTAGCCATGACCGGGTCCATCCCTACCCGTGTTATGAAAATTTTATATTTTGTATTGTATATTTGTGGATTGTCAATGGGTCCAGATGCATGGGTCAAACCCATCTAAGACCAATAGGCAGAATTCAGGCCCGCATTACAATAAAGATATAGGGTCATTATTGTGTTGGGCTGGCCTGTGGGCTTTCAAGACGGGCCGGTCGTGTGCCGGGTCATGGGTCCAATTATTAGACCTTCTTCTAGACTGGGAGCTCAAAATGTTGGCCTCCGACCTAGCCCGCAATCGGCCCACCTAAAAAATCCACAGGTTAGCTCAGCCCATTCATAGCCCTAGAATCAAACCCTCTCTTATTGGGTAAGGGACATGTCAGATTTGTCACAGGGAAGAGATGTGCAACTTCTACTCTTTGGATGTGAATTTCCTCACCAAGCATGAAAGAGGAGTTAGGGACAGGAATGAACCTGTAGAGTGAAAACCCCTAGATTACAATACGCCCGAAATCAATGAGGATGGGGCCATATCATCTTAAGCAAGAGCTTAATTAGTGGAATTGTTATAATTAATGATTGGCTAAGAACTCCCATGATATGCCGGGTTCAGCTTGTTTATTTTATTCTTTTTTTCTTTTAATGATGACAAACCTAACGCAATGATAGTCAAAGTCTACAAAGGGTGCGAGAGCCTTGAATTCGAGTCCAGCAAACATGCCAACGTCCCAACTTGCATCCTTAATTTACCTGCCCAATCTAATCTAATTTTCACGGTAGTGATTTCCATCTCACAGGTTTAACTCCAGAGATATGAGATATTTACCAGAGCTTTGCACAGACCTTACATGAACTATTCGCCATGCGGCATTCGTGGAAACCTCCCGGCCAGTTACCGTTGAAGGCTGCCGGCCCATTGAATCTTCCATGGTTGGTGAAACGCTCTGTTCAGCAGTTTCGTCCCACCTCACTGCCTCCATCAACCCGGTCCAGAAAAGAGAAACAAAGTATTCATATCAATTTATGATTTAGACAGGAAGGTGAATTCATGGAGATGCTTTCTTCCTTTTCTTTGCCCTTCACTCTTCTGTTTCTCTCTCTCAATTTAAACCCTCTTCAAGGAGAAAAAAGGAACAAAGAAAGTCTCCTAAACCACTGATGATATCAGATTTTCCAGATCCCTTTTGAGAACTCTTAGCTCTGGAGCAGGAGTTCTCTAGTTTTGCATTCTTCGTCAGTTTTGACATGGTCAGTGGGTTTTATTTATGCAAATAAACTGGGGTTTGGGTCCTACACCCACCAAGTATGTATGGCATTAACAAAACATTAAGGGTAGGACTTGGGAGGGCAATTAAGAATGATTCACAAACACCTCGTCACACTAGCTAGAAGGTGTGCTCTGAGCTCTCAGTGCAGAGGTATCTCAACCCTCAACTACCACAACGCATTCTTTTATATTTATCTCCCTCATGCAACGACCGCACACTTTCACATTTGATATCAGCAGCAGAACAAACACAAGTGGTCGCATTAAACAAAACAGATGGTTCTTCTCTCCAGCTTCCTCAGAAAGCTCACTTCTGATCTGACATGTGGGCGTCGTCGTCATCAGAAGCACCCATTTGAACACGTCCTGTTGGCATGCACTGTGTCCACGTCTCAGAGCTGATCGGTGGACTCCATCGACGTGTTACCATTTTTGTTAGCAAGGTGTGTACACAAGGGTGTGTGCACACCCCATGTCAAACATCAGCGAAGGCCAAAGACCAAGCCCGGGTTCGAGGAGGTCATGCTAGTTGGCAGTACAGAGAGTCATCGCCATCGTCATCATCTAACGTATGGCCAACATCTTGCTGGTGGCTACTTCCTTTCAGATGGCAGGAAACCTATACAATTATTATATGTTTGGTCCCATTTGTTAACTGTTACTCGGGTAGGTTTGCACGGTACACGTTGCAGGAGGTACAGCGCACAGTTTGGCGACACGTTTATGATTTGGTCACATGGGCATCTAAACTTTGTTCTTATCAAACGAAAGGCTTCAATTCTTTATAATATCTGAAAGAGGCATAGCTTTTAACTTTTGTTATCCCAGATACAAAGGGTCTCTTGAGCGCGGGGTGTGGGGGTCATGGATGGTTGCTTCGCTTTCAATACGAATACAAGAAGAGATTGGCGAGTCCCCACGCTTCCTCTCCCGACCCTAATCCGATCGTTCACCTTCCAACAGGCAGCCCAGCTCTTCTTTAATCTGGTGCCCTTTGGCCGTCCGTCACACACCCGAGGTTCTTTTCCGTGTTAATTTCTTCCCCTCTCTTGAGGCCGGCGGGAGACCCGCCATTGACGGTTTGCTTTTCCCCTGCATGCGTATTTGTAACGCCCAGAACAAGGGTGGGAGGAAGAACACAGGTGGAGCGTTTCAAAACAAGAGAGAGAGAGAGAGAGAGAGAGAGAGAGCACGCAAAGGTGAAGGAAGAGACGAGATAGAAAGGACATCTTCTAGCTCGTCGGCAGGTGCCATGTGACATGTTGAAGCAAACTACACGGTTCTCCTTATTTTACTCGTCTAAATATCTTCCCCGGAATCAAGGTTCTGACTAGTTTTTTCGCCTCCCCTTACTTTATATATATCATACTTTAAACTAATCACAGACATGAAGTTACTGAAGTGTCTTTGTAGTCTGTAGAAGATACTTCTTAGGGTTTTTTTATTGAAACTATCCTCTTTAGGACTTGTTTATTAACCAGGCTCTTAAATAATGTGGCTATTTGAACTTTACAATTTTTTGGTAAGAAAATATTCTGGAGAAAATTCCTGCATAAGGCAATCATAGTTAAATTGAGGAGGGGGGGGGGGCTGAATCTGCATGTCTTCTCATATATCAGAGTTTGTACGTCATTAATCAATATCTTTACGTACCTAATAATAATAAAAATGATAGGAAGACGTGGCGACCGGGGTACGGCTTCCGGGGGGGGGGGGACGAGGTCGCCGCCTTCTACCATACTCTTTGATCCGTTCCAGTATCTTTTTAGGTTAGCTGGTGTTTTCCCTCTTATTAACACTGCTTGCAATATAATCATTAAGGTGACAATGCGGATGGAGAACAATTAATACAGGTTGCCCGTATATATGCATCTTTCCAGCCTAAAAGACAACTTTAATGTTACAAGTATACGACGTTGTATTTTTGTGCTTGCCGTTGTTTTCTTAAAAGATTAATAATATTTCAGTGATACAAATGGTATATATTCGCAAGTGTCACTCTTTAATTCCTTTAATTTGATAATATATATATATATATATATGTATATATTCGCAAGTGTCACTCTTTAATTCCTTTAATTTGATAGCATATATATATATATTCGTGTTCGTTTAGTGCTTCCCCTGGGATCGCAGAGATTAAGCTGTCATTGCCAGCTACACCAATCTCGCACCATACGTCCAAATCTAGTAAGCAATACTCCTCCTATGGCTATGGTTACCCACTTTCCTTCAATCCAAATCCATGGGGGGGTTACATGTGAGCTATAGCAAGGACTTACATACAAAAGTTCACTCTTAATTTGTCTTTAATTAATATTATCTAGCGTGTTGGAGACAACTGAAATTTCGTGGATCATTTTCTAATCCAATTAATACATGTTTAATTAATTTGACTCCTTGGTAATCGAATTATTCAGCTGTTGATCAATAACCATTGGTTTAGCCCAGCAATTAAGGCAATCTCACATTGTCACATATTTTTATCTTCATATAATTTTCTTGAGTCCCTGCACCTTCCCTTAGAATGTCTAAGCCTTGGGATTTAAATTGTTCTGAAGTTAGGGTTGTAACACAATCTTAACTAGTGGAAGTGTGGAACACCCTAATGTCTATAGCTAGGAAACCTAGCTAGGAGACTTTGAACTGCTGATTTTTATGATTAAGTCATTATAACTGCACAAGGTATATATATGTAAACCTGTCAAAATAACAATAATAATAAAAAAAGTAGACAAAAACATCTCAACATGCATGCTTAAGTAGATCTCTCAGAGAGAAACAACTAATTAAAAGACAATTCTGTATCTGTGTTTGTTACACCAGTCCGTGGTATTAAACAATGGTAGACAGAAAGATGAAAGAGTATCCACCGCTTGTGAATTCACATTTAATCTCTCCTTCATCATTTGACATAGTCAAACAATAAAATTTCCAAGCATGAAACCATCGGGCAATTGATGCCCCCCCCCCCAATGCCCCCCCCCCCCCAACATGTGAAAAATGACCTCCCCTAGACAATAGGGGTCGGTTTAATAATCGAATTGTTGGAGGATTTATTACACGATGAGAGAGAATTGAGAGTGGTGCCCAAACCCTCCCCTCACACACATGATGCGTATTTGACCCCGGGCCGTTTGTTCGACTCCGAGGGTCGAACACGTTATCTTAACTGAAAAACAAAGAGAGCCTAAGAGATAACTTGGACTCCCAAATATGGATGGAATGGAGAAAGAAGAAAATGAAACGCCACCATGTCACAAGCCTCAACGTATCCTTTGCTATCATTACTTGTACTTCCATCGATCCTTCCCTGCCCTGGCCATCCTATCCAACTTTTGTTGAACTGAGCCATCCCACCAGATGCACCTACCTACCCCCCCACCCCCAAAGCCATCCTCGTGTTCTATCTAAAAGAAACCTCCGTTTAACCACCCCTTCAAATTATTACTCCTATCATCTTCCTGGTTAAGACCTCGTTACCTTTTCAATGGAAGGGTGTCAATAAAACCTGGTTAAAACTTAAAACCCAGCAACAGCGACCCGATACCGGGGATCTTCGCGGACACATTCTCGAAGACGTGCCTCACCAAACCCAACCCACGTTCGATTATTAAAGATCCAACGGCTAACCTCGTCGGGCAGGCACCCGTCTGACCCTGCGGGGTCCACTGGGTCTTTGGCCTTTATTACTATTCATAAATCTCATTTATTTGCTCTCCCAACGGAAGGTTTTAAAAGAGAATTAGAAATACCATAAATCTGAATCCTGAAGTCCATTTATCTAATTTTTTATTTTTGATTTTGATTTTTTTAATGGATTTGGCAGCCAACTGACACTGATGGCTGTCCGAGAGCAGCTGCTATTTCTAACACTCCACCGACTTTCCCGCAATATTTCACGTCTCCCCCAACCCCCCGTCCTTTCTCTCCGCCACCCGCCCCGGCCTTCCCCGATCTGCTCCACTGGAGCAGCAGCAAGAGCGGCGGGAGCAGCCGGGGGAAGGGGGGCAGTTGACGCCGCTGCGGTCCCACGGAAGAAGGAAGGCCACCGAGGTCCTTTCCTACGACTGCCTTCTCCTCTGCGATTCCCTCCGTGTTCACACGCGAGATTCGCGCAGTTGGGGGCTTGTTTTCAGAGTGATCTGTCCGTTTGTTGGTACTGCGTACGCTTGTGGGGCCTCTCCGGCGCGTCGCGCCGTGTGGGGTTGTCTGGTTTTCTGGCCGGAGGACGGCTCCTGCTCCTGCTGCTCCCGGATTGATCTCTGGCAAAGTTCCGGGCTTTCGCTTGCCGTGGGGTATGTCGGATTTGCGGCGGTGGCCCTCGGAGTGCTGGTTCGTTGCTCCATTTCTTCCCACGCCTGCCGTTTCACTGCGCGGATGTAGATGTGTTACTATAGGGATCAGTTGTTTTGTCTTGGCTTGGTTTCCCGAGTCTTGACCACTTATTGACGGGAATTCTGTTGATTAGGTCTTCATGGCTGTAGCAGTTTGTTTCTCTTATTATCCTTAGTCTCTCCTCCCTGCATTTGGGCCGTTTCAACTCCATTAGCTGCTCTGATTTATTAATATCTTGTTTTCTCTCTGACTTTCGGTGTCTGGGCAGTTGAGATTGTACCGAACAACGCTGTTCTTAGTGCCTGTTTGTTGTCTTTGCGGTGGCGTTATGATGTTTTTGTATGCCTACTCACATGGGCTTCTTCTATATTAATTTGAGATTAGATCATGCCTTCCCCTGCTGAGTGTGGATCGAGATGAGGGGATCTATGGGTGCTTCTCCTGGGCCGGCGGAGGCCAGGCATCGATCAACTGCTTCACTGTCAGTACCTCCCTTTTCCTTCACTCTCCTAGTTTTGAACGTTTCGCCTTTTTCCCCTTTCGATCTTCTGTTTTTATGCGTTCAATATTTGAATACTCTTTCGCTATTATCTTTCTTTTATCTGACGCTATTTCTCTGTTTTATCCTAACCGCAACCCGCACCCCGGAAAAAGCTCTCCTTGGATAGATATTCTGGTTTATGCGGTCCCTGGAAATCTAGGTTCCTGACTTATGTTCTGTTATATAGTTAACATTTGGACTTTGAATTGTGATGGATATGAAGAAAGCTGCAGGCAGATTTAGTCATTTAGAATTGTAATTCACTCACTCTAATTTCTTCCTGAGTGGTGTCTGCTTTTCTTATTGTTGTGCCTTACCTAAATTGACAGTGAAGAGTGATATGCATCCTTTTTTCTTGGTAATTACCTTTAAAGGGAAACAAACACGGCTCAAAATGTTTAACAAACCCAGAGAAGGAGAGTATATGAAAAACCATAAAATTTCAAAATGCGAACTGTCAAAACTAAGTTGCCCTTATTTGAACATTTTTTTCTTTTAATTCATGACATGGCCAATTCCTAATAGGGGCAGGACTTGTTACAGCTTGTATTGTAGTGCGTCACATATTTGCTGGACATGGAGCTTGTGCTTTTCGCTGCTAGACCCCTTTCCATTTCTTCCTGGTTGTATCTTGTATGCCTGAAAGATTTTACGTTGGTGTGCATTCCTTTCCTTCTCTCAAAATGGCTGGTTGTGTTCCTTCTAAGGTGGATGATTTAACATGAGAAGATGATATACATCATCTATACGTGGACTAGCAAGCAAACATAGTAATATGTTCTGTATTCAGTAATATTCCAGCGAGGCCTAGAGACTAGGAACATAAGATTGTCTTCCTTCCTCCTAGCCAAAGACAGGGAAAAAACTCTTAGATTAACGAAGATGACTTTGACTTTAGATTCACTGCCATAGTTGTCAAGGTGACAAGGCGACCAAGGCGAGCTTGGGATCCTCGAGTGCCTAAGCGCTTAGGCGCCTGCCTAAGCGGCGCTTAGGCGTCAAGTTCATAAAAAATATCATAATTAATATACACGTAATTTTTATATATAAATTAATCATGATTATTACAAATATGGGAAACAACACTAGTATGAATATAGAAATAAAAATTAATAGAAATGACATTGCAATAAAATATCAAAATTTATTTTGAGATAAAATTAACCATTAAGACATATAAAATTCTAATTAAAATTTAAAATAATTTATTAACAAATTAACCCCATTATTAATTGAAAGGGGGGAAGGCAAGATAGAGAGAGAGGGACTGAGAGAGATAGTTGCGAATTGTGTGTGAGAGAGAGAGAGAGGAGGAAGGGTGGAGGAAAGAGAGAGAAGGGGGCAAGGGAAGAGAAGAGATAGACAAACAGAGAGAGGGGGCAGGAGAGAGAGAGGGTGGGTCTCACTGTGAGTGTGAGAGAGAAATAGAGAGAGAGTGTTAGAGTGTGAAGCCCGAACTTGCCATCGTGCGCCCTCACATGCGGATCGACCTGCGCGGTCAGGTCGCGGGGGTCAAGGGGGCAGCGCCCCTTGCGGGGGTTTCCGGAGGTGGAGCCCCCGGAAGAAAATTTCTATTTAACAACTATGTTCACTGCTAGACCTTACATTATTTTTTATAAACACAAAACAGTTGGACAAAATTTTAATCCAGATTGCTGAGAGAAAACTATTTTGATGACATTCACATATTGCTAAAAAATCTTTGCTATTTGAAAAAACCTCAAAATCAACCTAACAAGAGTATGCTCATCAAACCTATCTTGGCCAAGATGAGTAATATGGCTATTTACCACCTTGTTCAGTCTGAGAACATGGCAATCTATACCAGAACAATAAACAGTTTATCATTGTGAAATTACTTGTGGTTTCCTGAATGTCATTTCACCTTCCACGAGGAAAAAGTGTCTTTTTACCCTAAGAATCACATCTCTTTGTCCCAAACAATTATCATGAAGAATCAATAATGGCTTTTTATCTTGAGGAACTGAGAATATCTGATGTGTGAAATGTCTGAAATCAATCGTACTGAGGAAGTCAGAATTCATGGTGATACTGAAGATGTACTCAAGTTCTATAATCAGCTGATGTCAAGTGATTTGAGCTGTGATTTTTAAATGGTTAACTGGTTGTTGGATTTTTGTGGTTGATTACCTAATTTCTGAGACCATAAAACTTATCCAAAAAGGAATTGTTTCCTTTGAAGTGCTGAAAATGCGTGGGTAACTTTGAAACATGTTTCAAAGTTCTTCAAATGGTCGGAAATGTGACTGTGGAGAAGATTATTGAGTCAGATGGCCATTATTTAGTACTCCTGAAATTTTCATTTGGCTCCGTTGATCAGTTAGCCTAGTTTGAGGATATCTTGAATCATACCCATAGCTTGGTTACTTACATGGACATCTGGGCACAATTTCTTATAAACCTTCTATCAGTGATTAGAATACGAATCAGTTTTCACCATCTTTCTAGAGACATGATGTGTGTGCAACTGAAATTAGTAATTTATGTGGAATTAGGAATTGCTAGTGAAAAGGATTGGACAATTCCCTGTAGGTCAGCTGTTCTATGTGAGAATTGAGACTGTATAATATTTATTTTCTACCAGATAAAGTATAAAGGGTCAGATATTGTTGTCTAATCAACTTTTAAATGAATTTATCTTTTATCAGCAAAATATATCATCTAATGTTTCTTTAGGATATTTTTGCTTTCTAATTGACCAATGAATTAGGACAGCACTCTCACTTTTTATTTAATAAATGATGTATCCTTAACACTAGCAAAAAAATATTGAAATTGGAAACCGAAGGTTTAACTTATTGAATATCCTGCACCTTGGCATACTTTCTTCTTGTACTTCCTAGAAAATTCTGATAAAATTACACTACACATTCTACTTCAGGAACTTACAACACACATAAACATAACATGGATAAGCAAGCTTCCTATCGAACTAATCTGCAAACAATTTTATACTTTCAAACATATAAGCTGAAAAAGGTTTTTTTATTGTATTAGTGTTCAAAAACGACGTTTAAACGAACATTTTATACATTTTTGAACACTATATGATCATAACATGAATTGACATGCAGCACATCTGTCATCTGTGTAAGGTGGGGGTTCTTAGTTGCTTGGATTTAGTATTGTGAAACCACAGCTGTTGATCCTCTCTCTCTCTCTCTCTCGCACACACATACATATATATAACCTGAATGAAGATGATTTGGGAAGCATTCTTATGTCAATTCATAAACTTCAAAAGAAATTTATCCGTATACTTCCTATAAACCAAGATTTTAAAACCAATTTTAGGAACTGGACTGGTCTGGGCTGGTTCTGATCCTGGACCCGATTTTCAGGCCGGTTTCAGCCAAAACTCGCTGGTTTTGGCCAAAAAACAGCAACCAGATATGGACTGAGTACTGGCAGGTTTCAGTCCAAACTTGCCGGTTTTTTAAACCATGCTATAAGCCTGGAAATGGATAGTTTATCATATAAGTGGATCATTTTCCCTGAATGTGAGCATTTTCATTGCTTAATTTTCTCCACTTTGTAGTTGTTGTGTAACACTTAGTATTTGTAGTCGGGACTGAGCAAGAGAGCTTAAATGGTGGCGAGCAGAGTTCCCCAAGAGACAAGCTGAGGGTTGAGCGGAGCGTCGGGTGTTGGTCCTCCTTCTGGCGCAGGCAGGAGATGACCTTGGAGAAGGATGGGAGCAAAGGGAGCCGAGTGATGACGTTGGATGCTGAAACTGATTGTCTTCTTGCGAAGAAATATTCTTGCCCGGGGTGGGGCGCCTCGGGAGAACCCTCCGATGATTAAGTCAACGATTGGTGGTGGAGAAAAGAAGTACTAGAGTAGGAGCAATTCTTGCGTACCTTGTGATGTTGATGTACTATATCTTTTATAGGCCCTGGCATGCAAAGACGTGTAAGATTGGGGGTTTCGCCTTGGTCGTGATCGTGGGCGGAATAGGAGGCAGATCTTGGGTCCAATCTGTGCCATGGTGTACCATGCATGATTCTTTTCCATTTTGTAGTAGTCTGTCTCATTTCTTACAGCCTTCATCTTTTCAATTTTACACCTAGAGGATTGTTTACTTCAGAACAGCTTACCTAAAAACCGGTTTGACTTACAACTTCATTGTGTTATGTAGTGATGATTCAAGCAAAAGGCAAACACAGAAAAATAGAGATTTAAAAGAAGCTGACAAATCCTTTGTTCAAGAAAGAAGTTCAAGTGGCAAAGTGCGATCCTTAAAGCTGATTTTTGTTATCATTGTTTGTGGGACCTTTCTATCATTGCTTTTCTCACCAACAGTCAATCAGAATGAGCACCATCTGAGCTATGGTTCACGGTAAGCTGTTGCTTAAGTGTGCTGCATTTAAATAAGCTCAAAAAATGTTAATATTGCTAATTCTTCACATTTACTTTTATGTTACCAAATCAAATCCAAAGCATTTATTTATTTTCAGAAAATGAATCCTTGTTTTTCGGTAATGGTTAAGTCTATGATGCTTCTTTTACTGCAGATCGAGATTTGTTGATGTTGGTTGGATATGGGAGCGGGCAACTGTGGACTCACGATATGTAACCCATTTAGATGTTGATTGGGCTAATGTTTCAAAGGTTATTGGAAAACTGGGTGGCCGGAAGAGGCATTTAAAAGTTGGTCTTTTAAATTTCAATATTACAGAGATTAACAATTGGCAGCAGCTGTTACCTAGATCTGAAACCCATACTATAAACCTGGACTATGTTGATCAAAACCTCACTTGGGAGGATCTGTATCCTGAATGGATTGATGAAGAAGAAGAATCAGAAGTGCCTATATGTCCATTTCTTCCTGAACCTATTGTTTTGAAACACATGCAGTTGGATGTTATTGCAGTCAAACTTCCTTGTAATAGGACAGGGAACTGGTCAAGAGATATTGCACGACTGCATTTGCAGCTAGCTGCAGCTAAACTTGCATCTGCTGCTGCAGAAGGCCTTCACAATGTGCATGTTCTTCTTGTGACCGATTGTTTTCCAATGCCAAACCTGTTCAAGTGCAAGGATCTTGCTGCCCGTGAAGGAAGTATATGGCTTTACAGGCCCAACATAGGAACTCTAAGAGAAAATGTCCGGCTTCCTGTTGGATCATGTCAGCTTGCAGTCCCACTGAAGGCAAAAGGTCAGTTAATTTGCACTTTATATGTTCCTTTTTACAAAATACACTGCTGCTTTGCATAGGTATTGATTCAGTCATCAGTTTCTGTTATATATCATATGGTGGCCAGTCTTGTATTGTAATACTAAATGATGTAATATTTTCTCTTCCTTTCATTTCACCTTCTTCTTTCATCTGATTTTGGTAGATTTTGTCTTTATTTCCTCCTTAAACATTCAATTGCTAATGTCACAATTTTGCATTACAATTTCATGCAGTACGTCTGTACTCAGAAGCAGTTCACCGAGAAGCATATGCAACCATTCTTCACTCTGCTCATGTCTATGTTTGTGGTGCTATTACGGCAGCTCAGAGCATTAGAATGTCTGGGTCAAAGAGAGACCTTGTAATATTGGTTGACGAAACAATCAGCGATCATCATAGAGGTGGTCTTGAAGCAGCAGGATGGAAGATCAGAACAATCCAGAGGATCAGGAATCCAAAAGCTGAGCGTGATGCCTACAATGAGTGGAACTACAGCAAGTTCCGCTTGTGGCAACTTACGGACTATGATAAGGTGATCTTTATTGATGCTGACCTCCTTATCCTGAGGAACATTGATTTTCTATTTGCGATGCCAGAGATTACAGCGATAGGGAACAATGCCACTCTTTTCAACTCTGGGGTGATGGTCATTGAACCTTCTAACTGCACCTTTCAATTATTAATGGACCATATTAATGAGATAGAGTCTTATAATGGTGGGGACCAAGGATACCTGAACGAGATCTTCACATGGTGGCACCGAATACCAAAGCATATGAACTTCTTGAAGCATTTCTGGATTGGAGATGAGGAAGAGAAGAAACAGATGAAAACCCGCCTGTTTGGAGCTGATCCCCCTGTTCTTTATGTTCTTCACTATTTGGGAAATAAGCCATGGTTGTGCTTCCGGGATTATGATTGCAACTGGAATGTAGACATATTGCAAGAATTTGCAAGCGATGTTGCGCATGCCAGATGGTGGAAAGTGCATGATGCAATGCCCGATAATCTGCAGAGCTTCTGTCTTCTGCGGTCGAAACAGAAGGCAGCCTTGGAGTGGGACAGGAGGCAGGCTGAGAAGGCAAACTACTCAGATGGCCATTGGAGGAGGAACATTACAGATCCACGACTCAACATCTGCTTCGAGGAGTTCTGCTTCTGGGAGAGCATGCTGTGGCACTGGGGTGAAACCAATTGGACCGACGACAACCCTACGCCAGCTACTCCAACAGCGACTCTTCCTAGCTTATAATCAGTTAATAGCATCTCTTACTCATTTTGCCCTTTCCATAGATGAATACTCAGATTTGGATGGTGAGTTTCAAACTTGTGACCTCTCGGAGTATACTGCTTTGAACTTCCAGTGTAAGGGAGTTATATGTTGTCCTTTTGCCTACACAACAGAGGTGTCCTCGTCTAGCTCTTCATCTGGGCCGACTCACCATTTGAGACCGCTCATTTTTTTTAATTCTTTTATAGTAAATCTAATATTTGAAATTAGGTTCTTTGATTGTATTTTATCTATGTTAATAGACAAGGTACCCCTTGACGGGTTCTTACTCTCCTGTTGTTTATCGAGCCATGAACGATTTCTTGATGTCACGTGGAGGTAGGGGTGATGCGTTTTTATCTGGGCTGTTGTTTATGGACAAGGTAACCCTTGACGGGGTTCTTACCATCTTGTTGTTTATCGAGGCCATTAACGATTTCTTGTTTATCCGGGCTGTTGTTTATGCACTATATGCATTGTCTTGTGTTTTGTTTCATTAACGTTTTTGTCGGGAGGAACACTTCCTATATGTGGTGTGTAACCTGCACGTTCTTATCTTGTAAATCTATTTAATTATGATTGATTTGTATAAGACAATAAGATTCTTGAGATATACATTCTAATAAAAAATAATAAAATCTTAGATCTCATCTTTCTTTTTAATTATTTTATATAGATTAATTAGAAATAAAATTATAAAAAAGAGTAATTACAAATTGCACACCACTATGCACAGTTGCTGTTAGTCCAGCTGCAGATTTTTTCACACCTAACTGTTTCGTTATTCTGCGCTTTAAGGGGAAAGCGCATGTAAACATCTCCTCTGAGATTCCATAGCCACCAATATGAACTCCCGTTTCCCTCCCTGTTGTCCCATCCTGAATCTCTGAACGAGGCTAGACTTTCATACCATGTGAGGTACTTGCTGGGTATAGAGATGTAAAAGGGTGAAGATAATCTCACGTCTTAATGTGCTTGTGTCAAAGGAGTACACGGGGGATGTGGACGTCAATCTCCCTTGCCCTCGCAGGGGAGTTTTTACACGTTTGGATGTTTATAGAGTACATGAATGATCAAAGATAAACATACGGGGATGCTAGACGATATGTATGTACACGTGGAGACATGTACACTCCAGAAGCAACAAAAGCCCAGCAGCTCAGCGTCCTCACTGACCCTGTAAAGCGGGAAACGTCCGACACAAAATTACATCGAGAGAACAGCACCGGACTTATCATCCGACTGATCAGTCTAACGCGGCATGGGCGGGGCCCCAGTCTCCGCCCCCAGCTACTCCCACGCCATGCCTCCACGAGAGCTCTGCCGCGCCACGACTAGTACGTTGGGGGAAGGCGTGCACGCTCGGCGGCTGCGTCCCTTCACTCGCGACTCGCAGGAACGAGGAATGCAGACAACACCCACATCACATGGCCGGTGGCGACCACCATTGCCGCCGCCGCTGCTGCAAGCATCCTCCAATGGCCAGCGCCGCCGTTGGACGCTGATGAACCCTGGCAGGCGCCACTTCGACAGTCGCCGCCCTGTCCAAAGCATAATGGACGCGCCTTTATTAGAAACCCCCCCAACCCAAGTCTCATCATCAAAGAGTCAAACTACGGGCGTTAGGAACTCACCGGTATCCACTCGTCCCCCTGGATGAAGCTCTGCGCCGAGTAGACCCCGACGTGCTCCGCCGGGATTTGGTAGCTCCACTCCACCCTTGCCTGCGGGTTCGCCCCCGGTCCCGTGCTCTCGAATTCCCCGTAGAACAGCGTCTTCAGCGCGAACTCCCCCGTCCAGGGCGTCCACCCCGCCGGCATTATCAGCGCCTCCAGGTGGCACCGGATGAACACTGTCCTTGAGTACTCCTTCCACGGCCTCCCCAGGTAGTTCTCGTCCGCCGCTGGCTTCTGGCCGTAGACCGCCGTGTAGTCGTCCGTCCCGTTCACCACGCAGTTCTGGAACACGAAGCCCGTGGCCTGGGCGGGGTCCGTGCGGCCGTGGGCGGTCACGGTGTTGATCTCGCCCTTGTCTGGGCTCAGCTGCCGGGGCTGCACAAGGAGGAGGCAGTCCTGGAACACCGCCGCCGCGTTGCCGAAGATGAAGTCGACGGTGCCCGCGATCCGGCAGGACTTGTAGAACTGCCTGAGGGAGTCGGCGCACAGGGTGTCCTGGTGGCCCAGGAACTCCACCTCCTCTAGCACCGACATGTCACTGTCCGACAGGAACGCCACCGCCTGGTGGGCGTCCGGTCCCGCCGTGTTCTCGATGGTCAGGCCCTTCGCCATGAATCCGTCCCCAGCCACCCCTGCAAATCCCGGAACAGCAAAAAGATTACATTTTAAAAACAGGATCAAAAGAACACGGGCCACCAGTTCGAAGCTTTTTCATGGAGATTCATCTGCGTTGCCTACCGACGGTGGGGGTGTTGTAGGTGGTGACGCCGAGCATCCCCACGTTGAGGGATCCGGTGATGATGGTCTTCCCCATGCCGTCGCCGAGGAAGACGAGGTTGGTCTTCTCGAACGGGATCCGCACCGTTTCGTTGTAGATCCCTTCCCTTATGTGGATCACAAAGCGCTCCGCACCGTTGTTCGGCGCCGCGTTAACCGCCTCCTGTACAGTGCGGTAGCAGCTGTCCCCGCCGTCTTCGCACACCGTCGCGTTCGGGGCCGGCAAATCCGACGGAAAGCCGCCCCTGAAGGTGTCCACTCGGCCGACCCCGCTCGTCCCGGAGTCGTCCCCCCAGTAGCCGTCCCGCTCCGTCTGGGGCGGCGCCCACGCGGAGATGTCGTTGCCAAACCGCTCGTACGCGGCGAGCATGGAGAGGGCGTTGCTGGTGAGCTCGGTGAGGGAGATGAGGAACCACATCGTCTCATTGACCTGTTTCGTCTCGTTAACGTACTTGAGGCTGGAGAAGCATGCGTACTGGTAGAACAGGGCGGCGCTGCCCCATGCCCGGGCGTCCTTGACACGCCCCCGGGGGAGAGCGTCGGCTGTGCGCGCGAGGCGGCGGTCGGAGTACCCCAGGAGCTCGATGCAATTGCTGGCGACGTTGGTTCGGGTGAGGTTGCCGGCGGAGGCGCCACGGATCGCGCGCACCGTGGACCGGGCGGTTTTTAGGTTCTGGGCGGAGACGGATATGGCGGCGAGGATGAACTCGGTGGGGCTGGCATTGGGAGGGATGGAGGAGGATTGGGCAAGGGAGGACGCGCAGGAGTCCGGGAATCGGGTGGCCTTGCAGACCTGCTCGATATCGGAGGTGGAACCGGCCGAGACGGAGAGGGGGAAGAGAAGGGAGATGGCGAGGAGGGCAGCCATGGCAGAGGAGAAACCTACCTGGCCGGTTTCCGACAGGTTGGATTCCGGAATATTGTTTGTGGCCTTCTTTCTGTGAAGGACCAGGGAGCCATGGGTCGCCGTTGACCAATAGTATTGGAAGGAGGACTCCCAAGTCTACTTTCTCTCACGATTGCAACTGACAAGAGAACCATAAATTTTAGAACGGGAGACACTTTTGGAGAGGGACATAAAAGAGAAGGGAGAGCTGTCAAATTTTGAAGAAATGAGAGTACTGGGATATATAACCAGATAGTAGATCATTTATCTCCGAATTTAGATCTTGAAACGTCAACAAATTTGGTCAAAGAAACAGGAAGGAGGTCTCAGATTGGATCACGCATTAAATCCTAATAAAGGGATACAGTGGTTGAAGCCTTCTCCTTTTGCCAAGGACAAATATGATGAAGCTCATGCCGCTCTTTGCATTGCTATCCTGTGGAATCTGTGGAAAGCAAGATGTTTGAAAACTTTTGAAGGAAGATCCAAGACTTCAGACCAAACTGCGGTCGATAAGAGCCAGAAAGGATTATGATCAGCGGAAGGTTCGATTCACTTCCCTGCTCCTACAAATTAATCAGCGCCTCTCTTGCACAGGAAACAATATATGGGAGCCTCCTCCAGTGATGAAGATTAGTTTTGTGACTTTTGTCGGTGCCACAACACAACAGTTTGGCACAGAGCTAGGTACGCGGTATTATCACGAGGGATCTTCAAGTTAGAGCGAGATTGTGCATATCCTATATAATCAAGTTAATCCAGGAAGTGACTGAAGCACAAACTCTGTATGAAGCCATTGCGATGGCCGAGGCGGCTAGACAGCCAACCATCGATCATAGGGGGTGACGATCTGAATGTCATGATAAAGGCCGCTACAGAAGCCAAGATGCCTCCACGGAGATCATCGCTTCGACAATCGACAAATGTACGTAGGAAAGGCCTTGTGAATGCTCCGATATTGTTTATCAGACAATATTCCAAGCTAGGTCTTGTAATTTGCAGGCTCATAATTAATGTGGCTAAACAACTAGCTAACTCTTGTAAGGAAGCACTAACGTACGTAGTTATTTAAGTAGTTACCTGTTTGACCAAATGATAAATGCTAAAGTGTTACCAGGGGCATGCAGTAGATCCCCTCAGCTAGCTGTGCATGCTATACTCCCGCGCTTATATATAGCCACCCATTTTAAAGAGGGATAATTACATATGTATATATACCTTCAAACTATATCTATTTGACTAATTAATTAAGACTCTTATATTCTTTATATCATAACTTAACTTTAGATGGGAGAGAGATAAAAGGATTAACCTTTCCTTGTTAACCTTCTTATCTAATCAAAATTAATGCAGTCGTATATATATGCCCTATTTTTTATAATACCTTGCCTATATCTCTGATATGGTTTAATTATATATATTTTAGATAAGTGTAAACACTTTTAGCACGATATTCACCCAGTTCTGATGGTACTGGAGGAGAGGTATATGACTGACACCGCCGTTTGCATGCCCCTGTAAACAACAGACGAGAATCTCCACACGGGGCAAATAACCGAACACAAATCTTGAGAAGGGAACTTAAACGATAGAACATTTCATCCAACCTTCTATTAAGATTGTTCAAACACTAGGTCGATCGGACATGGGAGTTCAAACCCGGCCAGATGATTGAAATAGTAAACGATCAATTTGGGAATGTCAATAAGGCACTTGTAAGGTGCCAACGTCACATGTTCTTGTTGGTAAATGGCCAACAATAACGGTGCCTAACCTTTGACATTGCCGCCTATGATCATGGGAGATGAAAGGGAGAGATGCAACTGGGGGAGAGACGGAGGATTGTGGAGTGGATGCACCCCTATAAATAGATGGGTTGTACCCATCGGCAGAGATATACAATGGAAGTAATCCCACACTCCGGAGTCTCAAACCAGATCCCGTCAATACTCACATCGTCTGGGTAATACTCTACACTGTCCGGTGGTGCTGTCAACCGATGGGTACAACTCATCTATTTATAGGGGTGCATCTATCCCACAATCCTCCGTCTCTCCCCCAATTGCGTCTCTCCCTTTCATCTCCCGTGATCATCGATGACAATGTCAAAAATTAGGCACCGAATAGACGGAAAGTCCATTCGGCGCTGTTATTATTGGCCATTTACCAACAGTTCCGATGCTAAATCAATAATCTCATATATAATTAGGTTAAAATTTCGGTTGGAGGAAGCGTCATCGTGGCAGCTGTGAGCGTGTGAGTTGATCGAGCCCACACCATGCCCTGTGTTTTTCATTTGATTAGCGTTTCTGTCGGAATCGGTTTTTTTCCAGTCAAGTTTGAGACGTTGTTTAAGGTGAATTCTTCACACAGCAAGTGCGTGTACAGTTGGACGAAAAACTGGGGATGGGATTTTCTTTGTTCTTCACTAATATCTACGTCAACGTTTGGGAGTGATAATACAAGGCAATTTTGACAATTCTTACAAAAATACCAGACATGAAAGAAAATCTTATCACCATTCAAGTTCAAATGTTGATATTAGCAGGGTTTGTCATGTTGGAGCGGCATGGACGGTATAGGACGTATCGGATCTTATCAGCTGGTTACAATCGGTACGGACGGCATGTAGCACTGACGTGATACAACACATCTGGTTGCCGGCGGTTTGGTGGAGGTAGTGTCAAGGATCGCGGCGGCTGGGAGGAGTCGGGGATGACAACCACTCAAGCAAAGGAAGAAGAAGATGACTGGGGGACGACAGTGACGAGCGAGTTAGAGAAGGTGGAGGCAGTGGCTGTGGCGAGACGACGGCTACCAAGGGAAGTCGAGGTGGGTACGTCGGGGTGGGGTGTGAGGGAAAATAGGTACCTATTGGGAGAGCGAGGCAGCTACGGTTCAAAAAAGAGAGATGGGGTGGGGAGGGAGGAGGGATACTTGATTGATTGATGTTATTTTAGAAATAAAATTTTGAAACACGAGTTTCTTTATCTGAGACTTAAAAAAATTATTCTAAACATAGATTATAGAGTTTAAGAGCGCGTTCTAGAATTTAATAGGTCTTAAATTATGATCTAGAAATTTTTACTTATTTAAATTTTTATCAAATATCTAAATATCACGTTAGATTATTCAAAAATTATAATCTAACTTTTTAGAAAGAAATAAGATGAAAATATCTACTTTTTATAATTTTTTATTAAATTATTTTCACTCTAAAAGATTATAAAAAGATTATACTTTTATTAAATTTTTAAACGAGACCTAAATGTCATGTCGGACCATAATTAGGCGGAAACGGCCTGTAAAACAGTCGACGCAAGCCTGAGACATCAGTGGAAACAGAAAGTTGCATATGATGAGATCAGTTCTGAAAAAATTCAGAACCTTTTAGACAACGCCAGGAGTAGTAACATGCCATGCGAGTCTGTGATTGATGGGTAGCCGTGTTGTCTTTTCCAAGATAGTCCGAGTTGTTGAACGCGCATCTAGGAGGTGACATAGCTCTGACACACACGTGAAAGCGACCCCATAACGCAACTTGTAAACCATTTATAACATCTCTACATTATCTCGTACGTGAACGTAGTAACTTGCCCTTGGAAGTTGGGCTACAAAGCAATAAGGATCGCCGGGCCAGCAACAATAATACGAATTAAAGAGCTAGTGGTCGGTCGCCCGTAGGAAGAAGCAGCACCCGCCACGTCTCAATGGGGCAGTACCGTACTACTGTACTGTACTGTGAAAACGAAAAATCCTCCCACATGAGCTGAGGTCCAGAGAACCGCACTCGATCTGTTCGACCGATGGATAGATCTAGTGACCAGTCGTCTCCGCCCGGCCACTCGCAGGAACGGGGCTATGTTAACGAAATCCAGACGATAGGGGCGGTGGTAGCCGCCCATGCAGCTGCTGCAAGCATCCTCCGTTAACGTCCAAGCAACGAGGAAGCAACGCAGAAGGTACCAAATGGCACAAATCAGCAATTGGATGGGCCAAGCCAACCACAGACCTACAATAATATAAGTAACCCACTTGACGGCCCAAGGCCGTACCTCTCCCTAAACGCAACACTCCCCTGACCCCACCAGGGCTTATTTTACAGAATCTTTTGTATATCATTTTATATTCTAGTACTTTTTATATTATCATATATATATAAATATATATTCTAGCATAAAAGTTATTCTAATATCTTTTTGAAAATTGAAACAAGTACAATTTTGAAAAGATAAACAAGAGAATATGATAAATTAAGCGGGTTGTATGTTATCATTTTGATCACGTGAAAGGATAGATTACTTTGTCTTCCTCTCTTAATCTACTTAATTACCGTAAAGTTAGACCAATAGTAGTAGGTGCAATTAGAACTATCGTGGAACAAAATATGGTTTATTATAGGGTATATATTACAATACGAAGAATATATGAATACTTAGTGGAATGAGATTGGATTGAAACTAAATGTACGTCTATATATATATATATATGTCTCATTTCAAGCCATTTTCCTTCCTTGTTTATCTGTGGTGTTAAAGATGTTAATTTTCCTTTGTAAAGTCACCGACAAACATATCATCCTTAGAAATTTAATCAAGAAACTATTGTTATTATTATTATATTGTTTTTTCAAGAAATTACCTTTTAGAATGAGGAATGATATTTTATTTCTAAGAATGGATGCCAAAGAACATAGGCCAGGAGAGATTAAAGATTGTTTAAAGTTTCTTCAAATCTAGCAAAAAGTTAAGCATGGCAAGTGGGAAATTTTACCAGAATGATAATTGAATTTGATGATAGGGATATTTTTGCAAGTATTGCCATGTACGCAAGGTTTGTCGACCCAGTCGACTCGGCCGACCCGGTCTCGGCTTGGGTCGGGTCGGGTCGGTGCCGTCTCGACCGACCCGGTTCGTCCCACTCTAAAACACCACTTTATATATATATATATACTATATAAAATAATATAATAAAATAGAAAAAGACACATTATATATAAAATATAATATAATATACTATTAAAATAATGGGTCGACCCGGTGGCGACCCACGGCCCAGCCGACCCGGTCGTGGCCTGGGTTGGGTCGGGTCGTGCGGGTCGGGGCGACCCGCACCGGGTCAGCAAATCATGCATGTACAAGATTAATTACAAAATAAAAATACTACAAATAACTCAAAGAAAAATATATTTGCATTTTTGTTTTCTGTTGAGGAGACGAAGGCCTACCGAGTACCAGAAGGTCCAAAAACGAAGCCGGCCGTCAGGAACTCACGGGTATCCATTGTTCCCCCTGGAGGAAGCTCTGCAACGTGTAGATCCCCACGTTCGCCGCTGGGATCTGGCTACTCCACGGTACCCTCCCCCCCAGGTTCGCCCCCAGTCCCCTGTTCTCGAATTCCCCGTAGAACAGCGTCTTCAGCGCGAAATCCCCCATCCAGGGCATCCACCCCTCCGGCCATATCAGCGCCTCCAGGTAGCAGCGGATGAACACTGTCCTCGAGAACTCCTTCCACGGCCTCCCCAAGTAGTTTTTGTGCACCGCCGGCTTCTGGCGGTAGAGCGCCATGTAGTCGGCGGTCCCGTTCACCATGCAGTCCTGGAACACAAAACCCGTGGACTGCGCGGGGTCCGTGCGGCCTTGGGCCGTGACGGTGTTGGTCTCGCCCTTCTCTGGATTCAGCTGCCGGGGCTGCACAAGGACGAGAGAGTCCTGGAACACAACCGCCGCATTGCCGAAGATGAAGTCGACGGTGCCTGTGATCCGGCAAGACTTGTAGAACTGACGGAGGCCGTGGACGTAGAGTGTGTCCTGGTGACCCAGAAACTCCACCTCCTCCAGCACCGACAAGTCGCTGTCCGAACGGAATGCCACCGCCTGGTGAGCATCAGGCCCCGCTGTGTTCTCGATGGTCAGGCCCTTCGCCATGAACCCGTCCCCAGTCACCCCTGCAAATCCCGGAACAGAAAAAAAAAGCATTTTTAAAGAGGAACAAAACAACACTCCCCACCCATTCGTACGTAGCCGTTTCTTGGAGATTCTTGTGCGTTTCGTACCGACGGTGGCGGTGTTGTAGGTGGTGACGCCGACCATCCCGACGTTGAGGGATCCAGTGATGATGGTCTTCCCCATGCCGTCGCCGAGGAAGACGACATTGGTCTTCTCGAACGGGATCCGCACCGTTTCGTTGTAGACCCCTTCCTTTATGTGGATCACGAACCGCTCCGCTCCGTAGTCCGGCGCCGCATTAACCGCCTCCTGCACGGACTGGTAGCACCCGAACCCGCTGTCTTTGCACACCGTGGCGTTGGAGGCCCGCAAATCCGACGGAAAGCCGCCCCTGAAGGTGCCCCCTTGGCCGAACTCACCGGCCACGGCGTCGTCCCCCCAGTACCCGTCCCGCTCCGTCTGGGGGGGCGCCCACGCGGAGGTGTCATTACCGAAACGCTCGTACGAGGCGAGCATGGATATGGCGTTGCTGGTGAGCTGAGTGAGGGAGATGAGGAACCACATCGTGTCATCGACCTGCTTCGTCCCGTTCACGAAGGAGAGGCCGCCGTAGCAGTCGCTCTGGTAGAGCAGGGCGGCGCTGCCCCAGGCGCGGGCGTCCTTGATTCGCCCCTGGGGGAGTGCCCCGGCGGCGCGCGCCAGGCGCTTGTCGGAGTACCCCAGGATCTCGATGCAGATTGTGGCGATGTTGGTGCGGTTGTAGTTGCCGGCGGAGGCGTCGAGGATGGAGCGGACCATGGACTGGGCGGTCTTTAGGTTCTGGGCAGAGACGGATATGGCGGCGAGGATGATGTCGGTGGGGCTGGCATCGGAGGGGAGGGAGGAGGATTGGGCTAGCGAGGACGCGCAGGATTCCGGGAACCGAGTGGCCTTGCAGGCCTGGGCGATCGGGGAGGCCGAGGCGGGGGAGAGAGAGAGGAGGAAGAGAAGAGAGAAGAGGGAGATGGAGGGGAGGGAAGCCATGGGGAGTGGAGAAGCGGAGGAGGAGAGGCCACCTGGTTTCCCGTCTGGAATGATGGGCCTCTTTGTAATGTGAGGGACCCCCGGGGCCTGGTCACCGTCGACCAATAATAGCAGGACGACTCGAAGTCTCCGGTTCATATTGCATGTGAAAGAGAGGGATGGAGGGTTTCAAAATGACAAAATAATAATAATTTAATATAACCTCTCTATACTTTAAAATATCAAAATTATCATTTTTTAGATATTGAATATCATATGTACTATCATTTTTGATGAAATATTTAAAAATATCATTAAATAACGAAAATATCTCTAACATTCAAAACAACCTTAAGCCTCCTGACATGAACTCTACGGGTATTTTTATTATTTAATAATATTTTTGAAAATTTTAATTAATAACGACATTATATATATATACATATATGATATTTGACAATTAAGAATGACAATTTTATTATTCTGTATGTAAATTAGGAGGGTATATATGAAATTAACCTAAAATGAAAGGAAAGAGATTAATTGAGGACATGGGAGAGAGATAATTGATCCTTTTTCTTTGGATTCAGATTTCCTAACAACAAAATTAACATCAAGGTTGATGGAAACAGTACTACTAGAGCATGAAAAAAATAGAGATATCTTTTATGCTTTATTATATTGGTTAAAAATGTGTCCTCAAAAAGCTGTGTTACAAAATTATTATTACTATTTTTATTCTTTTCCTTTTGACTGTGACAGCGGATTTAGGTGTCCTCTCTCTATTAATGTTCTCTGGACCAAAGCTCGAGTGGTATACATGTAATTCTCGTGGCAGGGGATTTAGTTTTGACGTCTAGGGTCCTGAGTATGACGGTAGAGTGGCACTACGGGCATAAGCGAGTAAAAAGATGGGGTCTGCTTCACTAAGATCTGATGGCGTGGGATTCTAACGGGATCCAAATTTAAAAGGGCATATGATCTCCGGATTTCAATATATTATCCAATACAAAAAAATTTCGTTTGAACGACTTTTAAAGGATGTCCGTGGACCAAAGCCGATTAGATGGGCCCGTGGGTCTTACCCAATATTAGATCGGACTGTCACCTTGTTTTAAGTTATTGGATCTTTGATCGGACTTAAAAGTCCGAGTCTCTTAAAAAATTGGGTTGAATTAGAACTCTTGGAAATGACCAATCAAACACTTATATTGAAAATTTATGTCACGTTAACAAAAAAAAAGGAGAGTTACGTATCGTTGGCCATCTACGCATATCTCTTGATTGTAGTGAAATGGTAATTAATCTTTTTAAAGATAATATTTAATTATAAATTTTATATCTTTATATTTATTATATTTATTAATTTTTTTTTCATATAATTTATAGGATCGAGTCAAATTTATGTCAGGTCTTATAATTTAGTGAAATAATTGAATTAGACCCGGCCCGACAAATTCTCATTTAGGCTTGGGCCGAGCGTGGACTTATTAAAACTATTGAATTTGAATTGGACAGGATTGTACTCAGCCCGATTCAAGACTCGGCCCATTGACGACCCTGTTTAAAATGATTCACTGCAGGCCTGCAACAACTATTGAGTCGACCCTGCGCTTGGGAAGGAGGGAATGCTTAGAGTTGGATTGGAGCAGGAAGCAGTCTCGTGTTTTTCAGAAAGAGGATGGTGTCATTCCATCGGTCTCAGTTGGACTAAAAAGATCGATTACAAAATCGAAGTACTAATCAAAGCATGGGCGGCCTCGAATTCTTGCATCTTTTTCTATTAGAGTCGGTAAATCCCATCTGTTTGGGGATTCTTTGTTGGCTGTTACAGGATTAGATTCCTGTTCTCTTGAATAAAAAGCCCTACTAGTGTCCTTTCATTTTGACTATTGTTCTTAAAGAAATTTCCTTTTAAGAAGCAGATCCAATGTATGGCCAGGCCCACCGATTCATCTTGACAGTGCCCTCGCAAGTTAACGTAACACGACCAAGCACTTGCGAACAAACAAGAAGACACAAAACTTGTATACCTCAGCAAATGCAGACGTTATGCCAAGCCAACCAAGCTTCACGCGGCCTGCCAGCCCATTACACGTGCACGTCCCCCCCAAGCGCCGTGACGATGTTCATGAGTCCGTCACCGCTTCTTACCGACGAGAAAACACGTTAGACCCCAAACACCCACGGACGGCCCCAAAAAGAAAAAGGCGTCCTTTTCTAAAACGTCGTCGTTTTTTTTTTGACGGGGTGCATGATGCACCTGCAATGTATTATTTTCAATTATTTGACAATGTCACGACATTATATATGAAGGGGTTTTTTTCTATCTTTTTTTCTTAAGATTTTTACAGATAATTTTTTTCGAATCTAACAAATTGTCGATTAATCTCCGAGTTACAACTATTTCTATGTAAACACCTACAATCTTTGTCGTTAGACAAATAAATCTATGCTATTACATCCGTTCGACGAAACTCAATCGGATCTTAGTTAAGTTGACTTTAGGATGGCAAAAGATTAAACTACCCCCATTACTCAGTCGTGACTCGATGACCTTTCCCTCTTTCCTGCCCCATTTGCAAACTATTCACCCGTTCAAGGAACACAGGCTACGGTTCTGTTAGAGGAGGCTGCTTCGAGACGAGGTTCCGACGGTCAAATTGGACTATGCCGACAGATCCAAAACGAGAGGGAAGGTGGTAGGGTTGCGTAGGTGACGAACTGCGGTCTTGACGACTCGCTCTGCCTACCAACTTCGACGCTACCGACAGGAAGAGGCCACGAGTAGGGAGAATGACGCTATGTCGATAACTCGGCCGCGAACGATTGATTTGGAGGGCAGCACTGAAGATTTGTGGAGAGATCGACGGTTGGGCCTCCTTGAACCAAATGTGAAGGGCAAATCTCGATGCATAAGTATTTTTTGATATCTAGGGTTTCATTTTAGGAGAAGCGTGGACACAATTTTTGTTGTGCAATGTTATATTGAATTGTGGGTGCACCGGTTCGATTGCATTAATGGTGCCGGATCAAACCCGATAAGAGAAAAAGAAAATAGGGCATCGGAATATCACGTTGTTACGTCTCTCTGAGAAGCAGGGCGGGGGGAGTATGTGTTAGTATTGGTGTGCTACAGGTCAATTTCGAGTCGGGTAGGTCCAATAGTTGTACGATCTTGTTCATTATTAATAAAGTGGTATTTGAGCGTAAATATGTGATTGTATATTACTTTACGATGTCCTTAGGATATGTGGTTGTAAAGTCAACTCGAGATGAGATCTCGATCATGAGACTGACTTTACATGGACACATACCTTAAACTGTTCCTAGTTGGAGGGTGTGGACACCAAAAATTACACACCCAGATGTCCTGCTCGGCCTCGCATCAACAACGGCGCCGAGTGAAGAAGCCCCGGAGAGACTGGTCGTCCGGACTCCCCACATACGCACACTGCCGTGAAGCCGTCCCCGGAGTCACGACAGCAAAGAGAAACCAACTCCCGGGAAGCTCATAATCCATGGGGCCTCGAAGAAAATCAAATGGGCCACAACTAGTGCTCACAACGGGCTCGAAACTGCCCATTTAGCCCTTCAGCGGCACGCCCCTGGAGCCCTTCAGCGGCACGGCCATCCAGCCCTTCTGCGGCATGCTTCATCGCACCAAGTCTATACAGCCATCAGCCCAAGTCTGTACGTTGGCTGAATGAACAAACGAAGTCTGTACAGCCAAGCCCCAAGTCTGTACATTGGCTGAATGCACAAACAAAGTCTATACGTCCAAGCTCCAAGTCTATACATTGGCTGGCTGTTTTGAACGCAAAGTCTATACACCCGTAAGGCAAGTCTGTACAGAGTTCCGACGCGAAGTCTATACACTCATGTGGCAAGTCTGTACGTTGGCAGTTGCACACGAAGTCTATACAGCCGTCAACTTCCAAGTCTATACATCGGTGAAGCATTGGAAGTCTATACATTGGTAGCTTTACCGACGTTGCCCCTGCAAGTCTATACATTGCAGCTAAGTTGAAGTCAGTACAGCCCTTGCTTTGCCAAAGTCTATACATTGTGAACTCTCAAGTCTGTACAGACCTTCCTTGCTCAAGTTTGTACATCGTCCAGTTGCCTTGCCAAAGTCTATACACCCGTAAGGCAAGTCTGTACAGAGTTCAGACGCGAAGTCTATACACTCATGTGGCAAGTCTGTACAGAGTTCATGCACGCGAAGTCTATACACTCATCTACCAAGTCTTGGCCCTTCAGCGGCACAGGGTCCTTTGCCCTTCAACGGCACACCCTGGTGGCCCTCAGCGGCATAGCCTCTTGGCCTTCAGCGGCACAACCCCATTGGCCCTCAGCGGCACAGCCCCTTTGGCCCCCAGCGGCACAGCCCTCCTGGCCGTTCAGCGACATGCCCTTTGGGCTCTTCAGCGGCACGCTTGCCATGTCTTCTAGCGACACACCTTTTGCCCCTCTCAGCGGCACGCTTGTTGTTCCTGCCAGTGGCACGCTGTCCAGGCTCTTCAGCGGCACGCTCCGGTAGGACGACGTGATGCCCATGCCCTATAGATCCTTGGCGCGCAGTGAGCTGTCCGAGGTGTCGATCGGAGGCTGAGCCACGCATGCTACTCCTCTGCCACCAAGGACGAGGAGGTCAAACCCCATTCAATGCCCGTCACCTCTCGCCACCGTCGTTCGCGCCCGAACGCTCCCGCCGATGGGGTATAAAACGCCCCCCTTCTTCGGCCAAAAAAAGGCGAACAGAGGGGAGGGGAGAGGCATATGCACAGAGGGAGACACACGCAGAAGAGAAGAAGAGAAGAAGAGGGAAGAGAGGAAGAGAGGGGAGAGGCTTCGTTGCTCCACCCACCGCCGCCATCTGTGCGAAGAGGGAAGAGAAGAAGAGAAGAAAGAAGAGGAGGGGAGGCTCCGCCTCCCCCTTCCTGCTGCTCCGTCCACCCGTCACCGCCGTCCTCGCGAAGAGAAGAAGGATAAGAAGAGAAGAAGAGGAGCTCGTCGCTCCACCTACCACCACCGTCTGTGTGAAGAGAAGAAGAGAAGAAGAATGAGTGGAGAGAGGAAGTGAGGTCCGGGAGGGGAGGAGTCCACGCTCCATTCCCCCCCCCCCCCACTGTATTTTCTTCTCCTCTTCATTTCCTTTCATTTCTTGTTTTGCCATCGTTGTAATGTATTAGTCCCCTCGGGGCATTCCTTTCGTGAGAATAAAAGTAGAAGGGTTGCAAGTATTTTTTCTTGGACGTCTTTCTAAAGCATTTCTTCCGTGTTTGCATCCTTCGGTGTTTCACGCCCCCTTTCCCTTTCTCCTTTTGTTAGGGTTGTTTCCTCCCGGGTATTTTTGCCTTCGCTCACCCCCGGGTGCCCTCAGCGGTACTCCCTCCCTAACTACGCCCCAGCGGCACACCCCAGTCCAGCCCCAGCGGCACACCCTAGCCGTGCCCCAGCGGCACGCCCCAACCACCCTTCGCCGGCACGGCCTTGGCTGCCTTTCCCCGGCACGCCTATGATGGCCCTCGCCGGTACACCCCTTTGGGCCTTCCTCGGCACAGCCTTCATGGCCTTCACCGCCATACCCTTGCCCCCCCCCCCCCCTTGGCACGGCACACTTGCCCTTCCTTCTTGCCCGATGCATTCTCCCCTCCCTCAGCCAGTCCTAGAGTAGCCTTCCACTCACCGTTCCCTCCGAGTTTTCCGAGGTTTATAACGGTGTTGCCGCTCTCGGGCGCCCACCTCCAGTTGTCGGGTTCCGCCACTTCATGTGGGCGCGTTCCCTGTATCTCCCTTACGCTCGGGTTAAGGGGAGATGCTGCCGAATTTTCGTTAGAAACAATAACATATTGAAGGACAAAAGGAAGCAACAAATAAATGGAACAGCCACACATTTAAGAGACAAAAGACAACAACAAACAAACAAAAAGAACAACGGTGAAACGCGTTCACCAAGGCAAGGGAACCGTAATCAACATAATGAGAGCCAAATCGAACGACAACTAAACAACTTGAACATCCGCCCTCGCAAAAGAAAGAATGAAAATTAATCAAGAGAAGAAAAGAAGAAACCCATGCAAACTTAATAAAAATCAGAAAAGAAGAAAAGAAGAAAAGAAAAGCCTTAAAAGAAACGGAGGAGGAGTGGGCTCCCCATGCCTTTCGCCAGTACGCCCCTTCAGCTACCTTCGCCGGTACACCCTCTAGCTACCCTTGGCCGGCACATCCTTTGCCGGCACACCCACTCGCGCCCTTCGCCGACACACCCTCCATGGCCCCTCGCCGACACACCTTGCCAACTCTTCCCCGGTACGCCCTTCAGTGGCCTTCGCCGGCACACTCCCTATTGCCTTCCTCGGCACGCTCCTTTGGCCCTCAGCGGCACGCACCCTTTCAGTCCCTCAGCGGTACACTCCCTCAGCCCTTCAGCGGCACAGCCCCAGGCCCTTCAGCGGCACACTCCCAGCCCTTCAGCGGTACACCCCCAGGCCCTTCAGCGGCACACTCCCAGCCCTTCAGCGGCACACCCTCAGCCCTTCAGCGGTACGCCTTTCTCTTAGCCCTCTAATGACCCATTCTCTCCCCAGAAAATATGAGTAATAATAATAATAATAATAATAAATAACAGATTCAAAAAAAATGAATAAATAAATAAGAATAATAAAGGAATAAGTAATAGTAATAATAAGCTTAAAAATAATGACGATAATAATAATTAGACAAATAAACGATAACAAAAAAATGAATGAATAATAATAACGAACTCAATAAGAATGATAAGTAAATAAAAGAAAACCAAAATAAATAATAATAACAAACTTAACGAAAGACGACAAGCAAATGAATGACAATAAAATGAACAAAAATAATAACAAACCTAACAATAACTCTGATAAATAAATAAATCATAAAAAATGATAAATAGATAGTAATAACAAATTCACTCAAAGATACGCATAAATTAACGAATAATAATGATAAAATTTCAAATGATAACAAAACAATAAGATCCACTTTGCAGCCCCGTCTCTCTCGTGACTCGGTGCCAAAGGAACAACAATGTCGCTCTTCCAGGTTGGGCCTGAGTCTTGGGAATCATCCCGAACTGGACGTGACCCGACCTCGCCTCGGGCTGACGTTCCGATTAAACCGGATTCATTTCTCCGGCCGGATCCTTTCCGAGCCGCTACTAAAATTGCCGCACGCTCGGCAGACATTTGAACGGGTTCACCTCGATTTTTTGCCGCATTTCTATTACGGACCTGTGTCTAAATATGAAAAGACCCGTGAGCAACCAATATGGCCGACGGCTCCCTCCCCGACATGGTCGTGAGCCGGCATTACTCCGGGTCGATAGCCCGTTAAATCGGATTCATTCTAATGGGATTCGTTCCCGTTCTTTCATTGAAACTGTCGTAAACTCGGCATACATTCGTACGGGGTCGTTTCCATCAACGTCGCACTTTCAATATCGGCCCTTGCCCGAACATGAAAAGGTCCGCAAGCGACCGACAGAATCGGAATAGAACGAGACGGCTCTCGCCACCCCTGGACTCCTTCCATGGGAATATCAATAAGGCCTCTGTGGGCCACACTTAGACCTCGGGCCTGACCCGATCATGGTCATCGTCTGGCTCATATCCTTGGCCTACAGCCCGCTCCTTTCAAACACGTTTTCGGTTCTGGAGTCTAGTCCCGGGACTCTCCCCCGTTGCCCTCCGGCACCGGAAATATTAATGATGCCCGCGCAAGCCTCGTTCGGACCACGGGAGGCGCTCCCGGCATGGTCCTGACTCGATCTCGCACTGGGCTAATAAATCCACTAGCTTCCTGCTACACTAGCCGAGATTCAACCGAATATTTTCAGTGTCTTGGAATAATAAACTTGTCGTATCCCGGCATGCATATGTTCCAGGTCCTCCCGCGACGATTACAATATTCTCAAGCTGGACTCCCGTCCGAATATTAAATAGTCTCCCGAATGACCGACACGTTTCGAACGTCCGCTTCCCTAGACACAGGGCTTTTCAGCCGATTCAAGGGATATTCCCTCGTTGCCCCTTGGCACCGGAAATATTAATGACGCTCATGCAAGTCTTGTTTCGACCGCGGGGGGCCCACCGCAGTATGGTCGCAGCTTGCTCTTGCACCGGGCCAACAGATTTACTGGTTTCTGACCGCTCTGACTGAGGTCTAGCCGAACGTTCTCCGCTCTTCCGAACAATAGATTTGCCGTATCTCGGCATACATGCTTTCCGGTTTTCCCGCGACAACCGCGATTTTATCGAGCCGGACATTCGTCCGAACATTAAATGGTCAGCACATGACTGATAGGATCTCGAATGTTTCCTCCTCGCCCTCGCATGAGGATTTCAATACCTCGTAATAGACCTTTCACACAATTAATTTCTTGGCCATGAGGTCCTGAATCTCGACGATTAATCAAGGGTGTTCCCTCGTATGGGGAATGTAAATGACGTCGTGACCTTTATGGCGCGGCGGGTTTTGGTCCCGACCCGAACCACACAATCGTCTGACGAAGTCAGATCGAGCGCACCATGGGTTCTTCGGAGCCCGAATAAATTGTCACTCCGGTGACTGGCACGCCCACGCACTCAATAAACGAACAAAAAAAATAACAAGACAATAACATGCGAATTTTAGTGCGTCCACAGAGGGTAATCATTTGGGGACTTTGATTACCTATTAAATCAGTACATATGATGTGTGACTGACCAGTCTCATGGTCATTGGTGCGGGACACCAACACATATGTGTAGGTGTATGTCCTTGGAGGATGTACACTGAACTGATCCGCTATTGGATCTTCAGATGGTTGATTATACCTAATGTAAACTGAAGATCCAACTGTCTTAGTAGCATCGTTGGTCCTTTGACCTGAGACATTGATTGGATCTTACACGAGAACTAGAATGGTTTAATTACTTGGCTAAGTGACTTTAACCATAAGTCACGAATTACCGAGTCATTAACCATTTCAGGATACGTGTGAAGATCATCAATGGTCAAGAGGGGATCGCTCACTGTCTGGTATATATCAGACAGTTAATGGGTCATGACACTGACGCTCCATTAAATCCCTGGCCAGGGTCGTGTGAGTTCGTTTAGAACGGACATCATACACTTTAAGGAGGTTATGGTCAAATGGCACGATCATGGGGTTTGACAGAAACCATACCCTCGATCGTACCAGACTCATAGAAGGAGCGATGGATTATATCGATGCGGTAACTGTGGACTTACAGGTACCAGACAGGCTGGTTTAAACCCGGCGTCATCTAGGATCACGCAGATTTATTTGACCCAACGTGATCAAAGGTTCGGAATAAATTAAACTATTATTCGGCTCTAGTAGAAGCGAATAATAAGTTTAATTTACTTCTAATTGGGAATTAGAAGTTAATGAGCCTTAAACTAGAGTGACTATGGGCCTAGAGGATCACACACAATGGATTCTTGGGTGACAGATTATTATTGTACAAATGCATATATTAATTCCCTTTAATTCCTTTTAGAAAGACATATAAAAGGGGTTTAATATATATGTATAATAATGGGAAGGACATATATACAGTTTTGGTCCTTCGGAGCTCTTTTAGAAATGGCCAAATCCTATATATATATGGATGCTACGAGACTTCTCCCCCTCTCTTGGCTAATCAAGCATTAAGGCTAGGAAGAGAAGGATTATCTCCTCCTCCCTTTCCTCCCTCTTGCTCTCTCTCTCTCCAGAAGGTGAAAGGGTTGGGGAAGGTCGTGCCGGGGAATACCGTCGCTGCGCAAGGATCCGTGTGGATCTGCTCTAGAGGTCATACTTCTGTGCGGCTCGGTGTTCGTGAAAATCTGCATCGGGCAATGTGAAGTCCCGTAATCAATGGCACCCAAGAGGGGGGGTGAATTGGGTGAGCACAAAATTTTACCACAGATATACACAATATTAAGATTATGCAAGAATGTTAAAAAACCAATGCAGTAAAAGCCAGATCAATCAAGGATAATCACTGCAATAGCCTTTGGTACTAGGCGGAGTTAAGAAATCCATAGATTTACTCACGCAAACTGTTGTCTTTCCGACAAGAGTAACCTTGTCAGTCTGATTCCAGCTTTTGATATACCAAGGATCTATTTGATGGTGATCAATAGAACTAGATCTAAAGATAGCAAATAAACTAAATCCACAAGCATGCTCAGAAGAGGGATAGGAGAAAAGGAACAAAACACACGGAGACAACGATTTTTAGGTGGTTCGGATGCCACAGCAGCAACCTACGTCCACCCCTCACCAAACGTGAGGATCCACACACTATCTTGTGAAAGGATACAAGATCAAACACACGCACACACACAAAGGCAATCAAACTTGACTGCACACACACACACACGGATCTGTGAAGATCCACACACATACA
Organism: Amorphophallus konjac; assembly: GCA_022559845.1. Classification (NCBI taxonomy): domain Eukaryota; kingdom Viridiplantae; phylum Streptophyta; class Magnoliopsida; order Alismatales; family Araceae; genus Amorphophallus; species Amorphophallus konjac. Next base: position 9,885,077 of record CM040128.1, on the reverse strand, counting down.
AATGATTTAGGATTACAACCAACACACTTTGAAACTGAGAAGGATGTGAAAATGAAAAACACAAGAACAAGGGCTTGATTAGTGCTCCCCCTTAGTTGATGAAGGATTCTTTGGATGCAGCTTGAGATCCACTTGATCCAGGCTTGATCTTCTTCAGATGTGGCTTGATCTTCACTCTTGAAAGGAGGAAGAAGGATGAAGAAATCTTCTCGGAGCACTGTTCACGTCTACAGTGCAAGCTTCCTCCTTCCCACCTTTGATAGACTCCTTTGATCCACAATTTCTGGAGAGTTTGGTTGCTTCGGGGTTAAACAAATCCAAGAGGAATGACTTTTCTCGAAATGATAAAAAGTCAACACTTGTTGGCAGCTCGGGGCTGGCGGTCGACCTGCAGAGGCCAGCGGTCGACCACCAGGGGCCGTCCTGTAGCCATTTGGCTGCTGGGAAAATTGGTCGACCGCTAGCTTCTAGCGGTCGACCGCTAGGTTCACAGATCGCCAGACTTGAGTTCTGCTATTTTAGGTCGACCGCCATTCTCCAATCCTGCAAAAATCAAGTGTTAGCTCACTTGAAACTTATCCATTGGTTCCATGCTTGAAATGGGCTTGTGTTATAGTTGATTACAAGTTGGTTTATATTCGATTTAACACATGGAAGGATTCATTAACATAAATTTGACATGGGGTGAAATTGATGGTTTAAAACATGAAGCTTCGCTTGAAAACAAAGTACATGGGAGATAAATGTCCTGGGTTTTGTTATCATCAAAATCACTCGGATATGTTCAACACACTGCAGACAGCGTCGTTCTGCGCAAGGTGAAATCTGCAACCCGTAGTTAGGGGTTGGGTAATTAATGCATCGATTAGAGCATAGTTCTAGGATTCCATCAAGCCGGGTTCGGGTAAATAAATTTTTGTAATCCGCTGCGTTGCCCGAACAGTGCTGAATGGAACCTTACAGTATGGTATAACACGAATGATGATTTTAATAAAGTAACTCATGAGGGTTGAAGCTTGAGATCAAGGTTCACCGACTCGGTGATCCGTATCGGATCGGATCTTCTCTCTGATCCGATACGGTACGTCCGAGTCGCAACCAACTTGACCTGACTCGGCCCTCTCTCTCTCCCTCTCTCTCTCTCTCCCCCTCCTCTCTCTCTCTCACACTGTGACTCGGCCGATCCTGGGAGTGATCCGTAGTGTATCAGATTTTTTCAGATATACTACGGCACGCTCGAGTTGGCCCGAGTCAGACCGAGTCGGCAAACCATGCTTGAGATCATATCCATGGTATTGGATAAACCCCAAGCCTGAACCCCTTCGAAATATACACGTCTCCCTCCCTGAATCATCTACCACATTTCACTATTAAAAGAGCATAACCATGGAAATGCGGTAGATGATCAAAGATAACTACATTTCATTCATGAGGATTCACTGTCCTCATTCATTGATCGCATTAAAAAAAAAGAAGGAATCAAAGCAAATACATATGAAGAAAAGAAGAAGAAAATACAAGGAAAGGGGAAAAAACGGCGCACTGGCTTCTTCTCCCCCTTCCTCACCTCTCCTCTCTCTCTTTCTCTACTTCTCTTTTTTGCTTCTTTTCTTCTTCTTCTTCTCTTTCACTCGGTCGACAGCTCGACGGGGTGGATGCCTCTCTCCCTCTTTTTTTCTTCTTTACTGCTCGGGGGGCGGGGGGAGTACTCTTCGAGAGAGTCCTCCCCAGAGAGCTGCCAGAGAGTCGCCCGTCTCCCTTTCTTCTCACCTGCAGCCCCTTATATAGGGGTGCAGGGAGGATTAGGCAGCCGTTCGATGCTCCAATGTGCTGCCGATCCAAGCATAAATGAGTTGTCGGATGGGTCAAACGGGGCATGCCGGTCGAACATTTTAATGCACTGTTGGTTGAGCGCGTGAATGCTGCCAGATGGGCACTTGGAGGGTTACCGGTTGAGCGCTTGAAGATAGGCCTGGCAATTATAAGTTTAAAATTTGAATCGAATTTGAATTCGTATTTGTTTAATCTGATAATTATCCGAATAAAATATCTGACGGATAATTTAATCGGATATCTAATTATTAATCGGATACGAATTCGGATATTGAGATATCCGTGGGGGATATTATCCGACCAAATATGAACCCTTACATAAATATCTAAAGATACACATATTCTATATATAATTAACTCAAATCTTAATATGTTGTTTGATTGCTCTTTTTTACCCTTTTTTGGCCTTAAAATATAATTTAAAAATAAGAATTCCACTTACACCCATATTTTATCCTTTTAAGATGAAATTTAATCTTTTGATAACATCTCCCCAAAAAAAATAATTTTCACTCTTTCTTTTTTTTGAGAAAACAACCTACGACGCTTCCACACGAGTCACCTCTAAGTAGGCCTAACAATTATCCGTTTAAAGTTCGAATCAAATTCAAATTTGTATTAATCCAATAATTATCTGAATAAAATATCCGACGAATAATTTGATTATTAATCGGATACGAATTGAGATATCCGATCCGATCCGTTTACTGGTCTACTTGAAGACCTGCCGATACCATTCTTGGTGTGCCGCCGGATAGGTGCCCCCGGAGCTGCCGGATTGAGGAGTGTGATGCCGTAACTAGGCTTGCGGGACTGTCGGACACTACAAGAAAATGCGGCATTTCAGACGGCCATATTTTGTCGGAAATCCGTCTGAAATTCTGTAAGAAAACACTTTTGTAACGGATTTCGGACAGATTTCAGACGGAAAGTGGCCGTCTCATATTCATAGTGGGATGGGAGTTTTAACCAATTCGAATGGACCAGCCAGATGAGCAATAAATGCTCATAAAAGGGGGCTGCCGAATGGGTTATCTAGCCCATTCAAAGAGCATTAAATGCTCATAGAGGGGGTTATCGGGTGCACCCCCATGCCCCTTTCTTCTTTTTCTTTTTTTTCTTTCGCCATTTTTCTTCTTTTGTTCTTCTCTCGTCCCTTTTTTTCTTTTCTTTTTCTTCTTTTTGCTCCTTTCTTCTCTTGTTCTTTATTTCATCTCGTCTGTTGACATAACATCTTCTTTTTCTTCTTTTGTTCGTTGTTCGGAGGATCTTTGAAAATAACATCATTTGTAGATGTCTTCAATTTAATTTGTGTCCAGGCTAAAGACGTTCATTTCTGAAAAATAAGAACACAGAAAATGAATTAGCGTGAAAGTAAGGGACGCCTGTTAATATGCGTCTACTCGAAGAGGCGTAAATTTTTGAAATATATATATATATATATATTATTTGTTTATTATTATATTTTTTAATTAAAAGTAAAATTAAAATTAGGTCATAGGCGCATATTAATATGTATCTTTCTAAAAAGACGTAAATTCTTTGAAATGTGTATTTTTATTCAAAGTAAAATTCAAATTTCGTAAAGAATTAACGTCTGGGTGGGTGCTGGACGTGTATTAGTACGCAGGTGCCCTAGAAGACGCTAATTCTTTATAACATGATTTTTGCGTGACGTTAAAATGTGACATAAGATTTACTTAATTTATCATTAATTTTAACAATAAAAGGAGGTCGCTCTCTACTTTTCTCATGGTTGGGACTAGGGGACTCAAATACAGATAGTTGTTTAGGGATTTAGAGTAAGTAAAATCTAACGTCCCGAGAGAATATTTCACCAAATATTTATCTCTCTTTTTAACGCTCGCAAATCATATGTACTATTTAACCAGAGTTTGAGGATTATAAAGACTCATGAAAAATGATTATAAATAAAAAATTAACCGATAATTTACTAAATTTATTAAAACTTATTTACGAAACTCTCATTGTTATTTCACTTTCTTATGTTTTTTTTTCTCTCCGTCTCCCTCTCGTCTACCGAGAGGACAGGGCCGCGATATAAGATAAAGTTCCAAGACACAACTGTGCGTCATGAACTCACGGGTATCCACTCTCTCCCCTGGATAAAGCTCTGAACCGAGTAGACCACGACGTGTGCCTCTGGGATCTGGTTGCTCCACGGCACCCTCCCCGCCGGGTTCGCCCCCGGTCCCGTGCTCTCGAATTCCCCATAGAACAGCGTCTTCAGCGCGAAGTCCCCCATCCAGGGCGTCCACCCCTCCGGCCGTATCAGCGCCTCCAGGTTGCACCGGATGAACACCGTCCTCGAATACTCCTTCCACGGCCTCCCCAGGTAGTTCTTGTGCGCCGCGGGTTTCTTGCGGTAGATCGCCATGTAATCGTCTGTCCCGTTCACCACGCAGTTCTGGAACACGAAGCCGGTTGACTGTGCGGGGTCAGTGCGGCCGTGGGCCGTGACGGTGTTGGTGTCGCCCTGGTCTGGGTTCAGCTGCCGGGGCTGCACGACGACGAGACAATCCTGGAAAACAGCCGCCCCGTTGCCGAAGATGAAGTCGACGGTGCCCGCGATCCGGCAAGACTTGTAGAACTGACGGAGGGCGTGGACGTAGAGGGTGTCCTGATGACCCACAAACTCCACTCCCTCCAACACCGACAAGTCGCTGTCCGAACGGAATGCCACCGCCTGGTGAGCATCAGGCCCCGCCGTGTTCTCGATGGTCAGGCCCTTCGCCATGAACCCGTCCCCAGTCACCCCTGCAAATCCCGGAACAGAAAAAAAAAGCATTTTTAAAGAGGAACAAAACAACACTCCCCACCCATTCGTACGTAGCCGTTTCTTGGAGATTCTTGTGCGTTTCGTACCGACGGTGGCGGTGTTGTAGGTGGTGACGCCGACCATCCCGACGTTGAGGGATCCAGTGATGATGGTCTTCCCCATGCCGTCGCCGAGGAAGACGACATTGGTCTTCTCAAACGGGATCCGCACCGTTTCGTTGTAGACCCCTTCCTTTATGTGGATCACGAACCGCTCCGCTCCGTTGTCCGGCGCCACATTAACCGCCTCCTGCACGGACCGGTAGCACCCGTCCCCGCCGTCTTTGCACACGGTGGCGTTGGGGGCCGACAAATTCAACGGAAAGCCACCGGTGAAGGGGGCCACTTGGCCGGACCCGCCGGCCACGGCGTCGTCCCCCCAGTACCCGTCCCGCTCCGTCTGGGGTGGCGCCCACGCGGAGGTGTTGTTGCCAAATCGGTCGTAGGCGGCGAGCATGGAGATGGCGTTGCTGGTGAACTCTGTGAGGGAGATGAGGAACCACATCGTGTCATTCACCTGCTTCGTCCCGTTCACGTACTTGAGGCCGGAGAAGCAGCCGTAGTGGTAAAGCAGGGCGGCGCTCCCCCAGGCGCGGGCGTCCTTGACACGGCCCTTGGGGAGAGCGTCCGCGGTGTTCGCAAGGCGGCGGTCGGAATACTCCAGGTGCTCGATGCAGCTTTTGGCGGCGTTGGTTCGGTTGGGGTTGCCGGCAGAGGCGTCGAGGATGGCACGGACCATGGACTGGGCGGTCTTTGTGTTCTGGGCAGAGACAGATATGGCGGCGAGGATGATGTCGGTGGCGGTGGCATTGGAGGGGATGGAGGAGGATTGGGCGAGGGAGGACGCGCAGGAGTCTGGGAATCGTGTGGACTTGCAGGCTTGCTGGATCACGGCCGGCGTGGGAGAGGCAGAGAGGCGGCGGTTGTTGCTGCCGGTGAGGACGGTGGAGGCGGAGGCGGGCGAGAGGGGGAGGAGGGAGACTAGAGAGATCAGGGAGATGCAGAGCAGGGAATCCATGGAGAGTGGAGACGCGGAACAGGGGAGACCACCTGGGTTGGCTAGTGGACTTTCGCAAGGGACCCGGGAGTGTGGTTCCGGTAGACGAATAATGGGAGGAGGACTCAAAAGAGTCTTCCGTATATATATTTGCAAATGGGAAAAACGGTAGATCGATGAGGAATGATATGAAAATTTCGAATTGACAGAGGCATTCGAATTCTGAGGAAGAAAAACAAAAAGGGCCTATAACTCTCACCATAAAAAAATGGTTATGTTCTTGACATTTTGACCACGTATGCCACAAGGGTCTGATACCATAAAAGCCGAATCAGTTCTAAATTAATGCAGTTCGAAAAAGATATCGTGTCTTGTTTTGGATATAAATGTAAATTTTGACCGATTTCCGGATGTGGATCCGATAAACGCTAAAAGGATACTCAAGAGTTAGAGGCATTGTTGACATGATAGAATAATAAAAGCCATCACGGTTACTAGAGAAATGCATGCCACGGTGATACAATGGGGATGGCATCGAACAACACTTTCAGCGCTCTCAATGTAAAAAACTTCGTTTAAACTCGGACAACCTGATTCTCAGAATGTTCGTTTTGACACAACCACATCCAACAATCCATCACAGTCCTCATGCAGCGGGCAAGATTATGTCCTGCAAACTATATACAGACGCATGCCTATGTGTCGGTGTTTTGTGAAACTGCACGGTGGAAGACACAGACACTACAAATCCCCAGTGATGCATCAGCTGGGTTTGGATCCTTAGAGCTACTGGTTGACATGAAATCCACTGAGAAGAAATCATCATAAACGGCCACCACAAAGGATCGACGTTCTTTAATTAGAGATTTTGCATCACTCACCGCCATCCATCTCCACAAATTAAATTATTTGCCCAAGTAAGTGAATATTTCAGATACTAATTAAATGAACATGCATAACAAAATCAGTGGCTCTGTTTGTAGGAATGGGAATCGAATGGCTCCACGAGATCAACTTTCAGCATCTTACCGGACGGGAGTGATGCCGAAGGAGTCCACCCAGGCGTATTGGCAGCTGTACCCATGTTCTATATATGAAAGAGCTCTTTGGAAGTCCACTCGGTTTTGGGACGAAGGGCACACCCAAAGATTGCATGGCTGGAAGGCAAAACGAACCATTTAGTTTCTTGTTGTACAGCTGCAATCCCAACGCCACCAGCTGCATCAAGAACATGCAGCAACTGCACCAGAAGGGGACCACGTGTGGATCAATAATCCGTTCTCCCAACTAATCCATATCACTTTGTCGATGGGAAGAAAAGGCTATCCAACAGGACCTTGGGTGGGGCGAACGGTAAAGGGCCTTGTCATCTGGGAAGAAGAAAGGGGTGGTTTTTTGGATATTTTCTACAATAATCCTTATGAAAACTAACTTCTTGTCATCTAGAACTATCAATTTTTTTTTCAATCTCACGTGATCTAATATCGTATCAGATTATACCAGTCAAAAATCATCACGACACGAACGCTCATGCAAACTTTAATTTTAATAGGGTTATCAGACGGTTGACCCAAGTTTGCGGATTTTTGGGCACTGCCAAGCTTTCGTACCGTACTGGACCTCGCGTTTGTCATGCCCAAGTTTTGAGTGGGGCCCAAACCGAAACTTGAGGCTAGGAAAGCTTGGTAGGCTTTCAAATTCCGAAATATTACATAAAAATTAATATTCTATGAAAATTAAGGTCGCCAATCATATTGAGTATCAAACATATAATATGTTAATAGATTGTAGAAGTTTACCTCTTTATGTTGATATATAAATAAGGATCTAGAAAATACAAAAAATACGCTGTGGCTTTAAAGCCAGTAAGACTTTTAATCTATAGCATGTCAGATTGGGTTGGACTTGGTGTGTGGCATTTTCAAAATAAGTTGTGCTCCAACTATTTGGGCCCAACAATTTGTCGGCCGAGGCAAGCCCGGGCAATGAGAAAGACTCGAGCTGACTTTGCACATATCACTGTTTGAAATGCATGAGAGGAGGGTAAAATCAAGTCAACTGACGTGCGGCCCATTCACGTCAAGTATAAGTCGGCCTGAGGTCCACATGGTATAAAGTAGACTCCTCGACGGTTGGCAACCCGCGCCAAGCGGCCCAATAAAGATGGACAAATGATTCACCAGCCCACAAGGGATATCGACTAAGACATCTCAGGTGCTGGGTCGATGTCCGGTCACTGCTCCAGCAAAGGCAAGCACACGTCTAGAACATCATAAGACTCGTCTGGAGGCGACGCGACCCAGCCGAGTGGGCCCATAATGGAAAATTCCTCACGATCGCGGGGAGACGTTATCCCACGACTCCCGTCTTTCCCTGTTAAGGGATGAGCCTCCACCGTCAGGGCAATCGGTATAAATAGACCTCCGATCATGCCACGAGGAGACACACGTAGATCCGCATACAGACATAAATACACACAGAGATAGCCCTATGTTCAGACGTACAGAGACACAAAGCTGCAAACAGAGTAGCGCTCAAATCTACTTCCCGGCACGTCCCAGGCCCTGCGAGCACTCTTCGAGCACTCGCTGGACACGACGAGCACCACCGGAAGCCCCATTCCAGCTCCAGGCTTGTACATCATGCTCTTAAACTCCTCTTCTCCTCATTTTCTGTTGATCCTCGTCCAACACGGTCTTCACTTAAGCATCGGAGGATTGTCCCTTGGAGTAATATACAGGGCTCCTTCTGACGCCTTCTCTTTGGTGTTTGCAGACTTTCACGGGTGACTATACATTCTTCCCCAACAAATAAATCTTAAAAGTGTGATATTAAATTCGAGAGATCACTTTTTCACCTCTACAGAATGGATGCACATAATCACCCTAGGAAGTAGATTTTTCTTTTTTTAAAAAAAATCTAATCTCCAACAAGTCGATTCATATGAGGACAAAGAAGATAAATTAATTTAGTACAATCCACCTCCCATTAGAGACTCACGGAGGCAAAATATCGTCATCAACAGTCAACCACCACGCACGTAAAACATCCAACCACTTGGAAAAGCAACAAAGAACATCGTGTATATCGATATAACAAGTTCCTTGCCGTAGCAAGAGTCTGTGTGTCTTACTATCTGTAATTAACCATTTCTTAATGTTACAACATAGGTATGAGAGGTGTCTTCTTTCCTCTCTTGTCTGTCTGATTTCTATTTGAACAGGAGAGGCGCCCACAAAAAGTAGGCCACGTTACCTGGCACCATAATACTATGAGAGGATTTCCGACGTCTGGACAGTCATCTATTTTTCGGGAGGGAGCCGGCTGGGGGGAGGGTAGGAGGACGGCACCGGAGTGACGGGCGCCGGGCTCCGGCGGCAAAGGCGACTTCCGCCATTGTCCGATCGAAGACAACGATCCAGCGTCATCCGCGACGTCCGGTGACACCGTCGGGCCGCACCTGATGGGGGGAAAGGGGACACCGGCTGGATGACGGAGGAGAAGGCTATGGGCCACCTGGCAGTCTCCAAGAGAAGAAGACTGCCTGACCTGAGTACGGTCTTCTCTTGCACTGAGAGGATCAGAACTGCTTGGACGGTGGCGATGCCCATCAAGCCAAGATCCAAACCCCCCATGCAGCAGCCCCACTGTACCGTGCACCAAACACGTCCAACCACTTGGAAAAGCAAACCACATGCAATAGATAATACAACAGACTCTTAAACCTTCGTTTAGTTTTTTGTTGATAACAGTTTGTTTAATTGATTTTCCTGCCATGTCACTGATCAACATGATACATTAGTTTGTTTGTTTGTTCTATGATCGGAATTAATGCTTTTCGAGCAGCCAAGGGTTGAGGAGGACTCGAGCGCGCGCATGCATGTATGTATGTCACCATGACATCGAGCTTGCCGAATCATTCCAGTCCTCCGCCCGCATGAATACCCGGTGAAGTCCCACCAGAAATTAAGTCGCCGCCCTTATTTTTCTTAATTAAATTAAAGTTTGTTTGTGCACGATGGAATCCGTATTATATTCTTTTTTTCTCAATTATTTGGCGATTTTCAATTATCAGGAACTCCCTCTCCGGCAAATCCACTCGTTCCTCTGGATGAAGTTCTGCACCGAGTAGGCCCCCACGTATGCCGCCGAGATAATTGGATGCTCCACGGCACCCTCCCCGCCGGGTTCGCCCCCCGGCCCCCTACTCTCGAATTCCCCGAAGAACAACGTCTTCAGGGCGAAGTCCCCACTCCAGGTCGTTCATCCCTCCGGCCGTATCAGCCCCTCCAGGTGGCACTGGATGAACACTGCCCTCGAGTACTCCTTCCACGGCCTCCTCCCCAGGTACGTAGCTCTGGTGCACCGCCGGCTTCCGGCGGTAGAGAGCCATGTAGTCGTCCGTCCCGTTCATCACGCCGGTGGTCTGCGCAGGGTCCGTGCGGCCTTGGGCGGTGACGGTGTTGATCTCGTACTCTGGATTCACCTGCCGCGGCCGCACTAGCTTGGAGGGGTGACAGTCTTGGAACACCGCCGCCGCATTGCCAAAGATGAAGTCGACGGTGCCCCCGATCCGGCATGACTTGTAGAACTGCAGGCCGGTGTGCCTGGACGTTAATTGCGTCCTGGTGAACCAGGAACTCCACCTCCTCCACCACCGAATGGTCGCCGTCCAAACGGAACGGCACCGCCTGGTGGGTGTCAGGCCCCGCCGTGTTCTCGATTTGCTCGCCTTGAAACCGTCCCCACGCACGCCTGCAAATCCCAAAGCAGCGAAACGACGGGAACAGAAGAACAAGCCCCACCAATTCGTAGCTCTTTCTTGGAGATTCTTGCGCGTTTCGTACCGACGGTGGAGTAGTTGTAGGTGTTGACGCTGTCCATCCCGACGTTCAGGGAACCCGTGATGAGGGTCCTCCCCATGCCGTCGCCGACGAGGACGACATTGGTCTTGTCGAACGGGATCCGCACCGTTTCATTGTAGACCCCTTCCTTTATGTGGATTACGAAGCGCCCCTCCCCGTAGTCCGGCGCCGCGTTAACTGCCGTCTGCACAGTGCGGTAGCACCAGCTGAACCCGCCGTCTTTGCACACCGTGGCTTTCGGGGCCAGCAAATTCGACGGAAAGCTGCCCCCAAAGGTGCCCATTACACTGGTCACCGGGGACATGTCCCCCCAATAGCCGTCCCGCTCTGTCTGGGGCGGCGTCAACGCGGAGATGTCGTTGCCAAGGCGCTCGTAGGCGGCGAGCATGGAGAGGGAGTTCCTGGTGAGCTCGGTGAGGGAGAGGAGGAACCGCATCGTGTCATTCAGCAGCTACGTCCCGTTCATATACTTGAGGGCGGAGAAGCAGTCGTACTGGTAGAACATGGCGGCGCTGCTCCGGTTGGAAAAAAGCAAATTTGAATTAGAAAATTTTTTATGATCCAAGACCATTTAAGTAAGGTCCTTGACCTATTTTCATGCACGGAGTTAACAATCCGCAAACTAACATCATAGGCTCTGGTACCACTGCTGTTATGTGAGATTAGATCGCTTGCCTTTAGCGGAAGCGGAGGAGGAAGAATGTATCTAATGGTCTCACAAGATTTCAAAGAAGATAATCTCCGGGTTACTACAGTTGCTCACAAAGTTCTACACGTTAGATCTCAGAGACATAGGTAATAACCCAAAGGGGAGGGAATAGATAAGAATGGAAAAAAAGAGAGATATCACAGTCCAATTTAATATTTGGGTCTCTCATGGGGGCCTCTCATATCTCATAGCCCTAATTCGAGTGGGATAGAGAGTTTAACTTATTAGACTCTTACTACTCTTATCTAACGTGGATGACCACATGTCATCAAATGTGAAGAAAGATGTACTCCGAAAAATTTTACTTGCAAGTTGTTTAGAGTTCTATATATATCTTCACACAAAAAACTAGACCCAAATGATCTTTCTATTCAGCAAGCCAATACACCAACCCACAACCCGAGCTAATGAGAGCTTCTACTGTACCAAAATTGTCTGCATTACGTACCGTACTAGCTACAACCCTATATTGCAAGGAATAAGATGAGGGGTACCAAACTACTCACTGTTTTCTTGCAACACCTGGTGCAGAACATGCATTGGCCACAAGACTGAGGAATAGAAGAAAAAGTCCTTGAGGTCGTTCAAGACTTTGAAGATACTATGTCTTTTAGTTTGAAGATATTGTTCTTTTTTAACATTAGCCTTTCTACTGCAAATGTTAATTAATTGCTCCGGAACCGACTTTGACCATTCCATTGAAAAGGCGGTCTTTTTGCTTCACTTCCTTTACTTGCAAAGGAGGGTAGATATTTCTTTTACTTTTAAGATTGTCCAGATATGCTGTGCATTGTATTCATATGCTCTTCATTGTATTTTTATGTTCTTCGTTCTGTTTTTGTGTTCGAGGATTTAATGTGGTTCTATTTACATGATTTTGTATGTATGCAGGCAATTTGGGTTGTATTTAAATGACTCGTAAGCTAGAAAAAGGAAGGTTGCAAAGGAACGAAGGTGGACAGGCACATTCAGAGGGACCTTTTTCTTCAACTAAAAGAATTGGAAGTAAATCAAAACGGTACCCTTTACACCATTGCTTTTATTGCTCGTTACATTGAACATATTGCAAATGCGGGTATAAGTTCTTAAGAATACTCCAGTTAAAGTTTTTGACGATATATTTCCCACCCAAAACATTCGAGAGTGCATTGCTGAGGGAGGTGTGGTTGGGAATCATGTGAAGGGGGGAGATTTTTCTAAATTCACGGTGAAGGATGCATGTTAGTCTCATTGTAGGCCTTCCATGTTTTGAAAAGTTCTATTAAATGGAGTGACCGTGTGTAAGAAATCAAAATTGGTCAGACGGTGAGAATAGAGATGTCAAAAATATTGGCAAATCGGATAAACTGCATCACCGGACTCGTGATGGGTCGAGTAATACCCGATTATCTGTTCTTCCACTCCTCCTACTCTGCTCCCTATAAAGTTTTAGCAGAGAACATGGAGAAACAGGGCTGGTGTACAGCAGAACCTCTCGACTCGAACACAGTCGATCATATTGTATATATATAGAAGAACTGTACATAGATGAGATCTATCCATGTTACAACAACCCACTACACGTTCCTGAGTGAAGGAACGGCCTAACAATATACAGGTCCTATCCTAAAGCACGTGCACGCGAGATGCTCGCAGAGGTTGAAGTCGCAACATTGCCATCTGAGATTTCGGCGTCCGTTGGACGTGCAACTTCATCACGTTCAGCATCTGTTGGAGGCTACCCGATTTGGTGGGGCGACTGCTGTGATGCTTCAATACGGCCCCGAAAGCTCAGCAGGGATCAACAATGTTGAGCTTGGAGGAGAGAAGCTGAAAGCGTTGTCTAGATAGAGACTTGGTAAACACATCTGCTAGTTGGTCTTGAGTGTCGTCGGTGCTTTGCAATATGTTAACATAACCCGACCGGACAATCCAATAAAATTTAACAAGCGTCGTCCCACGCGGAGGTGTTGTTGCCAAAGCGCTCGTACGCGGCGAGCATGGAGAGGGTGTTGCTGGTGAGCTCAGTGAGGGAGATGAACGACATTGTGTCATTCACCAGCTGCATTCGGTTCACGCACTTGAGATCCCCAAGGCGTACTGGTAGCAGAGGGCAGCGCTGCCCCAGGCACGGGCGTCCTTCACACGCCCTACGGGGAGAGCGTCGGTGTTCCGCGCAAGGCGCCGATCAGAGTAACCGAGAACCTCGATGCAGTTCCTTGGTGCGGTTGAGATTGCCGGTGGAGGCGTCAAGGATGGCGCCGACCATAGACCGTGCGGTCTTTAGGTTTTGTGCAGAGACGGATATGGCGGCCCTCACTGAACCCCGAGAGAGGGGGACACACACATATACGCCTACAGGCATACTCAGGCAGAGACAGATATAGAGAAAAGGCATCCTTGGGCTATCGGAGCTCCACGCTAAGAGAGAGAGAGAGGTCCCCTCGCGTCGTAACAGAAGGGATCTCCATTTGAGAAATAATGTCAGTGAGATTCATTTATGGTTCTTCTTCCTCTGTTTCTCCGAGCACTCTCTAAACACTCCCTCTTCATCGGTTTCTCTTTCTATGGCTCTCCCCTTCCTCCAGCTCTCCTTTTTCTTCTACGTCTCTTTGACTTAAATGTAAGAGGGTTGTTTCCTGATATTACTCGCAAGACTTCTTATAACGTCCTTCCCTAGTGGTTGCAAATTTTTTAGAGTGATCGACTGATCTTTCTCAATATATAAATCTTAAACATCTGATACAGGACTCGAGAAACACTCTTCTACCTCTACATGGACCAAAGTCAGTACGACATGCTCTGTATAGACGCGTACATTTATCTTGCAAGCAATAGCGCGCATCGGGGCCCTACTTCTCCAACCACGTCGTGTAGCGGCGCTCGCAAGATTCAGAGGAGTTTTATGTCTTCCCCTCCCCACTGTAGCAGCCACATCGTTCTCTTCACTAGGGATGTCAATGGATCGGGTTCGACTCGGGTAGACCAATATCATATCATATCCGTGAAAATTCTACAAATACCATACCCGGATAGTACCCTATTATTTTCGCGGGTATGGATACAGGTATATCCGTCACGGGTATGGATATATCCGCGGATATCCGTATCCGTCCATAAAGCATGAGTCAACGTCTACATCCAAAGAAATGTGAGATTTATGAGAATTAGAAAAAAAAGAAATCCGATCAATTCTTTCCTTTCTAAAATAAATTTTATATTTTATAAAAATACCCTTACAATTTTAACAAAAAATTTAAACTCACAAACTCAACAAGATGGGCAACGGATTGAGTTCATGTCAAAATCATAGGCCTAACATGCACAATAAGTTATTAAGAGCGGGTTCGGATCGGGTACGGGTTTGGGTACACTAAATCTATACCCTATCCGAATATGAAACGGGTATTTTAAACATATCCGTACCCGAATCCATATCCGTTTATTCGAGTATTACCCGACCCATCACGGGTCGGGTGATGCGGGTAATCGGGTTTACGGATATTTTTGACATCCCTACTCTTCACTATGGTTGAGCGCAAAGAGGCCGACCAACCAATCAGGCTCAGGGATGTTCACCGTCCGACGGTGTAGATCCATGCATGTGGGCGGGCGCGAGCTTATAGAATGTGTTCACAAATCACAACAACATTGTATCCTTCCTTCCAGGCTTTTTCAAATTGTCGAATTAAAGCTAGCTTTTAATATTATTAGACAAGTCGATTAACAGGTTGATAATTATAGAGATTCATTTTAAACTACTGATAGGTTCTCTGGACTTATTAGTAATATGGAGATTATGAGGATGTATTTAGAATTGAGTTATTATAGGGATCAAAATGTGTAAAGTGGGTCTCTGAATGGCCCATTTTGACAGCTCGGCCTTTCTCGGGTTGTAAAGGTGGGCTGATCCATATCCCAGGCTTCTCATTGTAACCTGACCATTTAAATGCATTACCTTCTTAGAAGTCACGAGGAATATGCACTTCACTGCACACCCTATGATTTTTGTTTTATTTTGTTTTTGTTTTTGTTTTTTTTGAAGACACGAAGTGATCAGACCCAACCTCAAGTATCTATCCATCCGTAGGCCTAATCCATGATGTGACAGTTCAAATTTTTTTAAAAAAAGTAAAGATTGAACATGTTAAAGTAGTAGGCCTACGTCTGATCTTTATTTATTTATTTAAACTTCCCGATCACCGCTTCCATTATATGAATGGGTATGTGAGTTGGATGCCGATCTCTTTATATTTTTAAAAAATATAAAAAAAATCACTGCTCACTCCCAATGTGGAATGCGCAGTAGGTATAACTCAGTAAGTCATCGGACTGTAGCCAAAGCTTAGCCCCCGACTTGAAGTCAGATGCATCTTTTCCCTAAACTGTTTTGACAATCTGACACATGAATACAGGTAGGGGTGAGCATTGTTCGGGTTCAACTCGAAAATCAAATCGAATCGAACGATTTGGTTCGATTTGGTTTGGGTTAAAATTTAATTTTGGTTTGGGTTCAAATCGAACCGTATTAAAAAATTTGATTTGGTTTGGTTTTGAAGTTCAAAAAATCGAACAAGACTAAATCGAACCGAATAACTTGAATTTAAGAATATTTTTATCAAATTAATATAAATATATATGTAACTATAAATCCGAATTTAAAAAATCTAATTCCCGCCATTCTAACGAGGTTCTGACGTTATGAAATCGATTTTAAATCACCTTCTATTTTATTGTAATTGAAGTTCTTAATTTTTTATGTAAAAATATTATGGAACTTTTCTTACAAGTTACAACTTTGTATGTTATTTTTTTAATATTTACTTTATTTGATAGAAATTCGTTTACCCTACCTTTCTCTAACGTTGTTTGAATCCAATCTAATTTATAAAATGGGAGATGAATTTAGTTCAAACTGAATCAAACCGAATTAATTCGGTTTGATTTGATTTGATTTCAAACTATTTTGATTTGATTTGGTTCAGATTGAAACCTTAATTTGATTCGATTTAATTTGAGAAAAATTCTCAACAAACCAAATCAAATCAAATCGTACTCACCCTTAAATACATGTTCTCAAACCACCTCCACATGCGAAGGGCTTTTCAGTCATCTCCGCCCATCCGTGACTCGTTAGGCTCGGGCACTGGCGCAATGCAAACAAAACTTGGAAACCACGACCACGAGGGTGGGAGCCAGCAGGACCACCCCACGCGGCCGCTGCACGCTGGCATCCCCCTCACATGGCCACCCGCACGGTTCCACGTCGATGGGCCTTCCCGGGCCGCGGGCGGTTACAAATAAGTGGAGCCTCCACTTCGATGGTGGCCCTGCCCAAGCAAGCGCCGGTGCCACTCCCACCTAAAACCCCAACCCCCATCTCATTTGTCAACACCCCAACTACTGAACTACCCTCCACGCCAACGCGCCCACTCACCACCGAGAAACCAGCAGACATGACATACCAAATTCTACGACTTTATAGCACGAGCGGTTGAATAGGTGAAGCCAACCCCATGGACCGATGGACAGGGTCCGACTCAACACTATATATGTTCACCACATTTGTCTCACAGACATGGGACAGTTAAGCTCCCGTGAGTGCCCACTGATGCCTCCCAAGGGCAATCTTTTTTTTTAAAAAAGAAAATTGGACGACCGAAATTTTAGTCCAATAATAATATTGGAGTGTGTGTGGAACTCATGAGATCCAGGTTCCAATAGGATATGGACGTTTAACTCATCGTTTTCTCCGAAGTTAACAAATTCCGAGTCCACGTCACTCTCCGGATGATTAAATGAAACACATGTAAGCGTCTGTCGTTTGAATCTTTTCTTATGGTAATCCAGAATTTAAGACAATTGGTTTAAAACTCAAACTTGAACACCTAACATTCCAGAGTTCATTACTTAACGGGATGAGAAATGTTTAATACCTGTTATGGACGAGGAGTTTTCCTAACCCGTCTAAAATGGGATTAGTCCATGTGAATATTCGGACTCACACAATTCGTAATTGATAAGTCTGAGCATTCACTTAGACTAATCCCATTCGGAACAGATAGAAAATCTCTCCGTCTAAGACGAACAACTAACATTTCTCCAATAAGATAACTTATAATCTTATTATGTTTTTCTTATGCTAGAAATTTTAACATAGTAATACTATGAACTACACATCATGTGAGAGAGTTAGATTTAAATCTGATGACACTTTAACTCAAGTGCATCTTTTACTTTCATAGTTATTAAATTATGAACTCATAATTAAATGTGAGTCAAGTTAACTCTCATTTTTAAATTAAACTCGAGGCCCCTCTATCACGAGTGAGGGAAGGGAATGTGAACACACTCTTGTGCCCGACTAACGTACCACGAAACTAGAGATATATAACAAAAAAAATTGGAAACTGCACGACAAATAATTTTTAGTCCACTCCACGCCGCCATTTTAAATCTTCATTTGTGCACGATTGAACTCTACTTCATTATTTCTAATTATTTGATTTTGACGACGTTACAACTTACATATCTGAGAATTTTTTTTTAATTATTTTTCTGTCTCTCGCCTACATACTGGTGGGCATCAAAAGCAAAACATGCATCCTGCGGTCAGGAACTCGCGGGAATCCATTCGTTCCCCTGGATGAAGCTCTCCACCGAGTAGACCCCGACGTGCTCTGCCGGGATCTGGTTGGTCCACGCCACCCTCCCCGCCGGGTTCGCCCCCGGGCCCCTGTTCTCGTATTCCCCGTAGAACAGCGTCTTCAGCGCGAACTCCCCCGTCCAGGGCAGCCACCCCTCCGGCCGTATCAGCGCCTCCAGGTAGCACCGGATAAACACCGTCCTCGAGTACTCCTTCCACGGCCTCCCCAGGTAGTTCTTGTGCGCCGCCGGCTTCTGGCGGAAGAGCGCCATGTAGTCGGCGGTCCCGTTCACCACGCAGTTCTGGAACACGAAGCCCGTGGCCTGGGCGGGGTCCGTGCGGCCGTGGGCCGTGACGGCGTTGGTCTCGCCCTTCTGGGGGTTTACCTGCCGGGGCTGCACAAGGAGGAGGCAGTCCTGGAACACCGCCGCGGAGTTGCCGAAGATGAAGTCGACGGTGCCGACGATCCGGCAGGACTTGTAGAACTGCCGGAGGGAGCGGGCGTAGAGGGTATCCTGGTGTCCCAGGATCTCCACCTCCTCCAGCACCGACAGGTCGCTGTCCGACCGGAACGCCACCGACTGGTGGGAGTCCGGCCCCGCCGTGTTCTCGAAGGTCAGGCCCTTCGCCATGAACCCGTCCCCGTTCACCCCTGCAAACCCCGAAACAGCAAAAAGATCACATTTTTAAACAGGGAAGGAACGAGAGTCCCCTGCAAACTCTGACGTTTCCGGCGATTCTTCTGTGGTTCATACCGACGGTGGCGGTGTTGTAGGTGGAGACGGCGATCATCTGGGCATTGAGGGATCCAGTGATGACGGTCTTCCCCATGCCGTCGCCGACGAAGACGATGTTCGTCTTCTCAAACGGGATTCGCACCGTCTCCTCGTAAACCCCTTCCTTTATGTAGATCACGAACCTTGCCGCCCCGTAGTCCGGCGCCGCGTTAACCGCCTCCTGGACCGTCCGGTAGCACCCATCGCCACCTTCCTTACATACCTTGGCATTGGGGGCCGACAAATCCGACGGAAACCCGCCCCTGAAGTTGCCCCCTTCCCCGATCCCGCCGGCCGCGGCGTCGTCCCCCCAGTACCCGTCCCGTTCCGTCTGGGGAGGCGCCCACGCGGAGGTGTTGTTGTCGAAGCGCTCGTATGCGGCCACCATTGAGACGGCGTTGCTGGTGAGTTGGCTGAGGGAGATGAGGAACCACATGGCGTCGTCGACCTGCTTCGTCCCGTTCACGTACTTGAGGGCGTTGAAGCAGTCGTACTGGTAGAGGAGGGCGGCGCTCCCCCAGGCGCGGGCGTCCTTGACCCGCCCCCGGGACAGTGCGTCGGCGGTGCGGGCGAGGCGACGCTCGGAGTTCCCCAGGTGTTCGATGCAGTTGTTGGCGGCGTTGGTGCGGTTGGGGTTGCCGGCGGAGGCGTCGAGGATGGCGCGGGCATTGGACTGGGCGGTCTTCAGGTTCTGGGCGGAGACGGATATGGCCGCCAGGATGAGGTCGGTGGGGCTGGCATTAGGGGTCACGGAGGGGGATTGTGCTAGGGAGGAGACGCAGGGGTCCGGGAACTGGGCGGCCTTGCAGGCCTGTTGAACCACGGCCGGCGCCGGAACCACCTTGGAGAATGGGGAAGGCACAGTGGGGTGGCGGCGCGGGGATGAGGTGGCCCGCCCACGGCGGTTGCTGGCGGCGGGGTCGGTGGTGGTGGACGCAGGGGCGAAGGAGAGGAGGAGGAGGAGGAGGGAGAGGGAGAGTAGGGAGGCCATGAAGAAGCGGGAGAGGAGAGACCATCTGGGTTGGGTCCTGGACGGGTGGGTTTTTGTAAAGGCCGGGGCTTGGTGCATGATAATGGCAGTGCCGCACGCTGAACGGCCAATGGTGTGGACTGTGGGGGGGGGACTGGGCAGGTGATTGATTGGGGTTTTCCGATTTCCCAAATGCGTGTTGGGGGGCTGGATTTGGAAGGGGATCCGTCGTTTGTGTCTGCGTATTGGCGATTCTGGGACAGGAAATCCGTCCTCCGACACGCGCCGTTATGAATTTATGGATTCGATTGCAGTAAGTAACAAAGGGGGAGAAAGCAGCCAAAATAGCAGGGGCTTTTGGAGGGCAGAGCCGCAGATGGGACTCATGGGAGAGAGGGTGACGAGGGCGTGGTGGAGGCGCCGCGCAGCGACGGAGAGAGGTCACGGGGGCTACAGTGGAATCGGGGGAGTGGTTTTCCGTCACCGCTCTCTAGGAGGTCACGCGACACCCTGCGAGTTTTTTGTGGGACCACTCTTGCTTCTTCGGATGTAGTTTTGTTGACGGAAACAATCGCAAAATTTTAATTAAGTAATTCGTTCTCAGAATTTCTAAGCGATGTTTTTTCTTGTTAACATGTTACTGAAAATCATTTTTTTAGTTTTTCAGACATGAAAATTGATAAAATCAAAGGCCATGTTTCCTTGAGGTTGGAATAATGGACTTGGAGTTTTAATGTCTGAAATTTGTTTTGAGGGTGTTTTGACAAAAATACTGGAAATAATAAGAATTAAACGAAAATTGCACTGTATGATAATTAGGAACTGATATATTTATAGCTTCTAAGCATATTTGCTAAACGTTAATTAAAGTGGACGGTTTATAAATAAATTTAGAAAATAACTTTATAAATAAATACTACTAAGTAAAAAATATTTTGACAAGTGAGGGGAGTAAAATCGGCTCAGCCCAGGTAAGGTCCAATTTCGCCAGGCCCAGTCCACGGACTACAACGCGCCCAAAGGGCCCCGACAGCCGTGGCCCGTTACAGATGGCCCACAACGATTTAGTCTCGAATTCGTCGGCGCAGAAAGGGCTTCGACCTAGGTGTAACGGCCGCCGGATGACGCTCCGGCGACCGAACGTTGCCCCCCACGACATCGACCGAAATACCACTAAGGGAGAGCACGTTCCACGGGCACTATAAGACCCGTCAGAAAATCGGCCGACTCTGGGATAACCGTCCCTCAACGGGAAGCTCCCCTCGCGATCACAGGAAACGTTACTCCATGATTGGCATCTCTCCTCGCTAAGGGAGGGGCTCCCCCCTCCAGGATAACCCCCTATAAAAGGGACCTCGACGAACAAGCACGGAAAGGGTGAATTCCATCAAGAAACGCCCACAGAGAAACAAGCTAGAGAGCTTCACGTTCTGTAACTACTGGAGAGGTTACGACTGTCCCGTTCTGAGAGAGAGTCCTCTCCGAGCACCCTTACTGTCCAGCGAACACCCATTAGGTGGTCCATGACCACGGCGAGCACTCGTCCGGAAGGCCTACAACTCTCCCAGATCTACTCCGGCGACCTCCACCATCTTCTCTCTTCCCTACTCTACTTCGCTCTCTGCTTGATCCTTTGCTGACTTAAGTATCGGAGGGCTGTCTCATGGGATAACGCACGGGACTCCTTCTAACGCCTCTCTTTCTGGTGTTTGCAGGCTTCCACGAGTGCCGGACGGTCCTCCCCAGTAAATAAATAGAAAAATATGATACAAGAGCTAGAGACCAATTTCCTACCTCTACAATAAGTATTGGCTTATTTGAAGAGACATTCTAAAATGTGATTGGGATCATCAGAATTTCTTATCTTTGGAAAAAAATTCATAAAATTGTCTCAGTTCAAAAAAAATGATGGTAACTTTAGGAACACTTCTCAAATTAAATGGTTTCAATAGTCAATGTCTATTGATTTTCAAAGACTTTGTTTTCGATGAATATCCATTGACGTAGAGTTGTTAACATGTACTCTTGAAAAATAGGAAAGAGGCTGAAGATGTTGTTCAAACCTTTCAATTCTTTTTCTAAAAATAACTCCTTTTGAAAGTAAATTGGTCTATTAAAACTATTTCTTAACTTTAAATTGATTCTGAGAAAGAAAAAATTCTTCAGGTCCACTACGACCCATTACCAACCAGCTCACAGTCCAGTAATATCGCCAACCAAGGCCCACTCAAGATTGATCCAGATTATAGATACGTGCTCTCCACACGATCGTGACCCACGTTCCTAATGAGTAACCATTACCGAAGTAATGATGGATGTTATTCTAGACAACGTCTAGACAGAGTGCTATCACCTATGTCTCAATGTCGATCGTCATCCACTCCACTCTTTCGCCTCTCATGCAATGGGCAAAGGAGTAAATGGCGACTCCACGATTGGGTAACCTACTAACTCCACTCTCCACTAAGTCAGGAGGCAAGTGTAATGGACGGGTTCCATCAGAATCCTATAAATAAGACCTTGGGCATACACGAAGGGACACACGATACACGATGGTACACAGTATTTACTCCAGATATTCTCATCTCTTCTGACTCTCCAACTCTCGTACGAGTACTCGCTTCCACCATCAGACGCTCTGTCGTATACTCTTAACTCCCTCTGTTTTCTTCCGAACACTTGTTCCTTTCTTTCGAGTACTCTGTTGACTTACGTATCGAAAGATTATCTATTGAGATCACACTCAAGACTCCTTTTGATGTGTCGCCTCCATCATCAGATTTTGATGGGCACATTGTGTCGGTCATCATAGCTGGAGACGATGTGAGGGGGTGCGGGTGCTGGGTGGGTGCACTGCACTGGATGTCAGAGTTGGGGGTGATGTCTAGAGGAGCGACTTGGTGCTGGATGGCTGCATTGCATTCCTCGTTGGAGCTGGAGGTGATGTCGGGGGACCACCGAGGGGAGGGGGGGATGACACCCTCCAATGTGCAAGTGGTGTTCGGGGGAGCGACCAATGGGGGCGCTGCCGATTGGCTGGTGCACGAGGCAATGGGGGTGGTGGGGTGGTTCTCCATCAATTTGTAATGGTTGAGGTGAGGGACCTAAGAAATGAAGATGACAATAGTTTAAGAATTTCAAATAAAATGAAATCTAACACCAAGATAGAATATTCTATCAAATATCTTTTTTTTAACGTGTCCAAATTATATGGACTTTTTGGCAAGAGTTAGAAGATTGTAAGACTTTTTAAGAAAATAGTGGTGATTGACAAATTATTCGATAATTCATTAAATTTATAAGGATTTATATGCAAAAATCCCAAACCATTATTCGTAAGTAAAAGACCAAACAAGTTTATGACACAGGACTGAAGAAAGTGGCAATTTCTGTCATCCGCACTAGGACAATCTGAACCTGTTGGATTGTTCTCCGGAAATCTTTTGCCAAATAGATTTCAATACTAACTTCCCCTAGTTTTAGAATATAAACAAGATCACCATGTCATATCTGTGGAAAGAATGGCAACGCAAATGATCGAGGGGGAATTCCCATGTTGATCGGTCGAAGTTCGGTAGAGCAAATGAGAGATGGGTCTAAGGAGTTCTTCATAGTGCTAAGAAGTCACCATCAATGTCCAAAATGTTCAACTAAACAACAGCAACATTACGTAGGGCTACAATGACACAATTATATTTTCATTCATTTCAACGTGAGAAAAGCACAAGCATTATTCTGTCCCAATGTGATGAAAGAGGCCACCATGTATAAACTTGTACAAATTCATTTGGCAGAAGTAAAGCCAAGGGATGGGTTAACATTCAGAATACAATCGAACAAGGAGCAAAGAATTAAATGGTGTCTGCAATCTCCATTCTCTTTGCTTCTTGCTTAAAGGTCTTCCTTTTCCCGCTTTTTCTCTATTTACCCTTACATCTGCTAAGCCCCAAATGCAATATCCTGATTCCATGTTGAAAGAAACAAGCCTGAGCACACCATCGCCTTCTTGAGATGATGATTCGGAATCAGCCACCTCCCTCGAGTACTTCACATACATTGGCCGGTCCTTGAACCGTTCCAAATCCTCTGGGATGTGGACTACCCTTTCTACACCAGGAGATGACACCTATGGATCATGTTTATGCTTTAGATGACGAAAGGCAAATGGCAATACGAACATACTTCACACTAAGAAAGAAAAAAAACATTTTATTTCTCCCATGAGTTTGTGGCATGTTACACTGCAAAACAACGAAGCAGAATGACCTTTGAGCTTACGGTGACAAAAATCAATTCCACCTATGAGAACAAGCAGATAATGGCAAAAGACGGGGTCCATTTAATACGTTAAAACACTGCACGAGGTGCAAGAACATCCGACTTCTCTTATAGTCATGCCTTCTGCATGTGTTATTTAGTAACCAAACTTGGTACCTTCTCAACAAATGCACATTAAGACTGAATGTTGTCATTCTAGTATACTTTTGCAATCAAACACTGAAACAAGAAGGACTGAAGTGCGCACAGTGTGCACACGGACAATACCTTTAATTACCGGAAAACAAGAACTTAATACACTTCATAACCATAGTACATGACAAACAACTAACTTTTGAAACCATGAATATGTTCAAGCCATCAGTTCACTAAATTGTTAGGAATCTGTCAATCAGTCAACGTGACAAGCCATTGAAGCCTAAAAAATGGAAGGGATTTTTACATATATACCCCTATAAAACTCTGTATTTGGATTTATCCCCCTACTTTTCTCATATTCACACGTATATCCCTTATATACTCGATATTGTTGCAGTTATATCCCTGTGGTTCTCGAGCCGACAACGACGACGAATACTCTAGGAATATGCTCACGGAAATCGATTGAAAATATAAAATATCAAAAATGCTGTTGTATTTTCGAGAGAGAGAGAGAGAGAGAGAGAGAGAGAGAAGGGTGCCACCTGCGGCCCCTCCCCCCACCTCCAACAACTCCCCATCCCCCTCCTTCTCCAGTGAGCTCCGACGAGAACCCCCTACCCCTCCCAGCCACCATCTTCCCCTCCCGGAGAACCCCCCCCCCCAACCCCTCCCGGCCCCCCTCCCCCTTCCTTAAGTTAGCCCTAGTTCACCTGTTCTCTGGGGAGAGAGCCGCAGCCATGGGAGGAGGTGATCTCCAGCGCTCGCACCCCCCCGCCACCCTTCCTTGCCCCCATCTCCCCCTCTGGTGTTCGCAGGCCCCTCCCCCTGTCCTCTCCCCCTCCAGCGCTTGCAGGGCAACCCCAATCCCGGTCCCCTCTTCCCCTCCGGCGAGTCGGGACCCCGCACCCCTCTCGGTCCCCCTCCTCCTCCGGCGATCGTAGGCCCCATCCCACCCCTTTGGCTATCGCAGGCCCAGTCTATCCCTCCCGCTGGCAGCCCCCCTCCCTCCACCATCCATCCCGGCCCCCTTGCCTCTCTGTCGGCACTCCCCTCTGTCGGGAACCCATCCCATCTCTCTCTCTCTCTCACAAACCCCACGACCCCTGACCCCCCTCCCTCCGCTCACTCTGGCACCCCCTTCTCAATGGATCTCCATGCCTTCAGAGAGAGAGGAAGATCAGGAGGGAAAGTGGGCATGGCAGCAGCCGGCAGCTAGCGACCCTTTGCTGTCATCTACGCCTGCTATGGATGGATGTAGAGAGGGAGAGAGAGAGAGAGGGGATGTTAACCTGAGGACAAGTTAGTAATTGTCCTTCTTAACTCACACATTCCTTGAGTTAAGGAAATGATGGTTACGGCGAGGGTATAACTGCAACAATACAGAGTGTATCAGGGATATACGTGATAATACTGTAAAAGTAGGGGGGCAGATGCAAATATGAAACTTTATAGGAGTATAGATGTAAAAATCCCAACATGGAATTTTGTCCATTAACTAAACATGATGATGGGCCCTTGAGTTATAAACCGAAGTAATACAGCCAAAAGAACTTGATTGAACTAAAAAACGTTTTAGGATTTAAGAATAGAAACAGAACATAGAACTACATGTGAGAGAGGGAACACTTACTTCCAGAGATATATTTTGTGGTACAGTCCCTGCATTCTCAGCTTCATCCAGACGTGCCCGATAGGCAGAAGAGAAATCCTCTATATCAGTCATACTGGGAGAGCCATACCTATGAAATATTCTTATTTAGAATCAATTAATGGATATCTTTTCAACCATAAAAACAAAGTAATGGTCATTTAGTGGTAAAAGATTGCTGAGGTTTTTCAGAATACATTCTGCATAGAGGAGAAAACTCAAATTAAATACATAGTAAGACATCAGTGTGCTATTCAGAGGGAGGATCTACAAACAAAGGGATGCCGAGAAATGTGGCAGAAATATTTATCCAATTTAGTGTAATTTAATAGTCATAGATACATGTGATGAAGGATTATCACATGATCATTTACATATCTTGATTCTTGATTGAACATTTTAGGTGCTGGAGCTGCCAACTTTATGCCCACATCTTTGTAGTTGTCTTCCTTATTCGCAATTGGCATTTACCCCTCTCAGGGGTAGGACTGTCAATGGGTTGGGTTAGCCCGATAGGCCTTGCCCGATTTCGGATCAGGCTGCCAGGCCCTTTTCGGCCCGTGAGATCTTAGTCGGGCCTAAAAGCTCGGCCCGCTAGGCTCGGGGGGCGGCCCGACCTGTTCTCTTTTTTCCCCATTCAAAATTTTATTTTATTTAATTAAAAAATTAAAAATTCTCTTTCCAAACAAATTAACATCTAAAACTCTAATTAAATTAGTAAGATTGTAACATTTATATTATTATATATATTTATTATTTTCATTTAATTTGTCGGGCCGGGCCGGACTGGGCCAAGTTGGGCTTGTGAAGAAGTCAGGCCAAGCCCGGCCCGGTCCGACATAGCTCGGGCTCGCGCTCAGGCCCGGGCCCCGCCGGGCTTTAAAATTGATGAGTCGGGGTCAGGCCGGGCCGACCTAAGCGTGGCCCGAGTTCGGCCCATTGATAGCCTTACTCAGCGGGTGGGGTGGGGGGGATAACAGAACCCCAAGATTTAGGTACCAGGAAATGCCCCAATTTATGCCCATAACTCCAAACTGTCAGAAAACCCCAAGCTTTAGGCATCAGAAGCTGCCCCAGTTTATACCCATGACTCCACAACTGTCTGCCCTATGAATATCTGGAGAGAGAGAGAGAAACATTCCTTGGTGTGGGGGTGGGGCAATCCGTCCCAAAATATTTAGAATCCTATTTGGGTTTACTGAGCTTCCCAAATTGCCACATAAAATATGTCGGTGAACATAAATTCTTAAGAGCATTCCTGGATAAAACCCCTGGAAACAAGTTTCTTTAACAATGCCCCTCTTGCAGTATAAGTTAGATTGAGTATGCAAAAATACCTCATGTATAATCAGCTACATATGTGATTTATTACAACCAACCCCTCTGGGGCCCCAAAGAACATCCCCAACATTCTGCTTCACAGTTCTGCTGCGTATCCCTGTTGGCTGCCAACTTTTTCCTCCACAACGTGCATAAGTAAAAGAAAATCTATAAAAAATAATAACATAGTATTTACATTGATAAAGTATGTTTACCAGTTTGCAGTGACACAAAGTCTACGTCAAGTGGTCAGTTAATCGACCCATCAAGGAATGAACTTATGGCCATTGTTGTATTTCTTGAGCAAGATGTCTATTGTGTTTTAGGAACTTTATTTAAACCAAAAGATGCTTCATTCTGGTTATAAACTCTTCATCCTATCTTGCAAATTCTAATTATGATGTTAAGATGCACAGATGTGAATTATGCCTCTGGTTGTTTCATCGATCTCTATAGTTTCTCTTAAGGCAAAAAGTTTTATAACTGCCTTGCATACTAAAGCTATAGGGTTTCTAGTCTTCATCTTCCATGTATGAATCCAAGCTTCCATGCTGGGCTGCAGATAGTCCCATACAAGGTTGGGACTTTTCTTTCCATTAATTAATGCTACTTAATTGCAAAGCAGATACCAAGGTAACAAGGTAATATGTTATCTTTCTTGTTTCTTAAAGCACCCAAAAGAGGGTTAATGAGTAAGATGGCTAATATTTTTTTCCATCAGTTAAGTGGGAGCATCTGTATCCTAGTAATCATTGATGAACTCAACAAGACGAGCTTGAGTTTATATACATCTGTGAAAAACATCGGCGTCATTCCTTAAGTAATGTATATGGTTAAAATAAAGCTAGACCACAGTTTGCTCGCAACTACTTCTCTATTCTTCCCTTTTATCTGCCATTTCAATAAAAGAAACCATTGTTGGAGACATATGCTTTGTGTTTTCATAATAGATTGCATGAGCAGATACTTACTTATTCGAGAGTTTCTCTATACGCACACGAATGACTGAATTTGCAGATGTTTTAAAGGCATATATCTTCAAATTGCCATTAAATGACTTTGAAACATCTTCTGCTATAGCCAATGCTTCTTTGTCCCACCATGTACCTGCAAGAGACACTCCACCTCCTGCAGCTCCGTCCCCAAACTCCAAAAAGCTCTGATTTATGAGTTAACTTTTAAACTATGGAAATATAGTCCATGTATTACAAAGCTTAGAACTTACATAGGGCTCCATATCATCCACTTCAAACTCCTCGAAATCCACATCTTCATCCACCAACATTTCTGTTCCACGGAAGAATGAAACCATGTAAGATGCCTACACCTGAGCGGCGGGAGCTTCTCTTAAACATGAATGATATTGGCTTTGCAATGATATTCTCAGACCTTAAATGACGTGAATCTGACATCTAATGTACATCATGATACCTTAATCTTTCTTCCTTAAGGTAAAAAAAAAAAAAGAACAAAGAAAAACTGTGCAGATGATCGGCATTTCATTGGGAGTCCTATGTGCAACTTACCTTTGAAAATATAAAGAGAATTTCGTCCACATAAATTGGGGACACCAATGAGCAAAATCTTTAACTCACATAACATGAAATTCTTTGTTCTCAACAGGAACATTTCCATGTGTTACAGATAGTTAGATCGTTTGTTCATTCGAGTCATTTTTGTAATCCAAATAAAACATAACTATGGTAGTATATTTAGCTGAGAGTAGAGGAATCTTATGTTCAAACATGAGTGCAGCCAGCTTTTAATTTTTATAGGTGCACCAGTTTCACAGTTTGAGTGGAATAAACTTATTGTTAAACACAATCAAATTATTAAGCCACCTGAACTGGAGAGGTTTGGAGGCCTACACTGAGTTTAAAGAATCTGGTTAATGAAATTAGCTAACCAAGACAGGTTAATGGTTGAAGTTGTTGAACCAGCCAAAGAGAGGACTTCAGATGCTAAGAGTAGCACATACATATGAGAATTTCGATGGTACCATGATAACTATGCCAAAAATTGCCCTGGATTTGGTGGTCTACCTTGCTAAACACTTGAACCGATGTCTCATGCCAGGTCCATTAATGCCATAAAACTGATGATCCTAACAAGATCCTAACATCCAATAACACTTCCAAGAAAGTTTACAGTTTGCCATTTATTTTTGGTACAAAGAGTCTCATTTTTCCAATCTGTGATAGACTTCCAATTTACAAGTTGCCTCTCTTACAACTAAACACCACATGCAGGATACTATAATATAAAAAATACCAACTGATAATTCTGCAATCACTATCCTAAGATGTGTCACATTAGTGAAGCATTTCACAGAATCTTAGACCCATCCCCTACACTCAAAGTGTGTCAACTAGCGCCCCATACCACTACCAGCTCCCAGCTAGAATCCAGACATCCACCATCCCCAAGCTAACAATCATGTTAATCCGCTTATTCCTAGTAAATGGTGAAGCCCATTTTTCCATGCTATGATAGACTTCCTGTTGATAGGTTGCCCCTGTTCACAGGTTCTTTCTTCTAGGTTTTGAGATTAGGATGCTAAGTTGCTAACCAATGGTGCATGCTAACCATGACATCAAAAATTTTCAGGCAACATTGTCATCTTTTGTTGACATTTAAAACCTGTGTCGCATACGTTAAGTGGGCCCACTGGTATCCCATACCACTGGTGGTTTACAGTCAGTAGCCCAAAACATTTAGATGTAGGAAATGTGTGTAAGAGATGCTAAAAGTTCCACAATATCATGGACAAAATAATAGTGCAATCCTAAGAGGCCAGTTCATTTTCTATTCTGAAAAACTGCAAGAGTTGGATTATGCATCCTATTAGAGTGTAAAAATTTGGGTATAGATTTCAGGATGCTAGTTGGGAGACATCAGTGACCATGGGGCACTGGTGGGCCCACTTGAGGATGGAACAAGGCAATAATATATGAAGTCTTTTATCTTAACTTTCCTAAACTACCATTTTGTGAACCTTGCCCCCCCCCATCAAATGTATCACTTTCTTCTATGTTCCTTGGACCTTGACCCAGCTTTAAACACATATTATTGATTTCTACTTCTACATCATTTTTTATCAAAATCCAATATAAACAACAGCTCGTTATACCCCCCAGCCCCCAAAGTAAAAAAAAAAAAAATTGTAGCTCTGCTGCTGTGGGGTATTATTGTTGGTGTCAAAGCGTTCATAACACCCTCCCTTTTTCATATTGTTGAGAAGGGTTTCTATAAACATGAAGTTTATCTCAATCAGGAAGAAAGAGGGAAAAGACCATAACCCAGATTAAACGGGCCATCATGGACACAGCTTGGAAACGTGGTGGAAAGTTAGAATCTTGGCGAGGGGCTGCCAGTGGTGTGAGACAATGGTGGGCCCACTTGTGATATCGAACAATAAAAC
The DNA here is from genome assembly GCA_022559845.1 of Amorphophallus konjac. Taxonomy (NCBI): domain Eukaryota; kingdom Viridiplantae; phylum Streptophyta; class Magnoliopsida; order Alismatales; family Araceae; genus Amorphophallus; species Amorphophallus konjac. The sequence continues at coordinate 9,854,656 of CM040128.1, read as the reverse complement.
GACTTCAGAGAAGACACTGTTGACGCATAAGCATTTTTTGGAGGAGTGGAAAAGGTCTTATTGATTGGGATCAGATCCTGAACCATATCATAGGTTCAAATTTTTGAAGAGGTGACCTGTGGACAGAAGCGGTGACCTGAGTAGGAAGTCTGTCACAACTATGAGAAAAACGGCCATCCCCTACAAGGATCTAAATAAACCGCACATTGGCTTAAAAGCAGAGTGGACACGAGGATCCTACTGGTACCACTAGTGGCATGGGGGTGCCGACGAACTTATCTGTAGTATGGGACGTGATCATTTCATTTACAACTTGGCATACATAATTAATCCCTGTACATTTAAATGGTTTGGAAGCTGGTTAACATCAGTGTCATCCTTGTCAATCAATCAGCAAGATGGATAATACAAGTCTACTTTGTTAACCAATATGACGCACACCAGCATAAATCTCAAGATGGAAGAGGACATTTACCCTAATCAACATCTAAAACCACATGCCCTATGCAACCCAATAGAAACAAAATTTTCATCCAAAAAGAGAGAAGAAATCTGACTACAAGGGACCTGCTCGGCAGCTAGAGATAAACCAAGACAAGCAATTAGGAAGTGATACAAGACCGGCATTAAAACACACACACACACACACACACACACACACACACACACACACACACACAAAACAACAAACACAACCCAAAAGTTAGCGCTCAAAAGTGTAGGCAAGGAGAGTAAAGTTCATAATAAGAAAAAGAAACAGAAACCTCTCATGGAGTAAGCATGCTACCTTCTAAATATAAAAGAGAACTTTTGAAAGAGTGATAGCCAAAGAAACCCAAGCGGCCAGTTATGAAGGCAAGGCACTTGAAACATCGAAACGAGAAAGGCAAAGAAACTAACTTTCCCATTACAACGAGACAACGGAGCCAAAAAGAGGGGGAAAAAATAAAGAACTTCAAAGCCCAAGAAACCCACGTCTGTCTAACACTCACCATCTTCCAATTCGTCCACAAAATCATAGTCCCCTTCTTCGTCACCGTCCATCACTACTTCTTCGTCTTCCTCCACTTCCCTTGTGACGGACTGTTTGAGAAGTGCTTCGAAAGAGGACTTCTTCTTGGCATGTGTAGTGTGGGAAACTATCCTCGGAGGACACACCGGCAGACGGGGCCAAACGGGGAAGAAGGGAGTCTGCCTTTTTCCGCCGGGCAAGAAGCAGGGCGCTCTCGTGGTGCTGGCAGAGGAGGGGCAACCAAAGGGCCTCGCGGCCATTCCACTTCCAGAGAGCACCTCCATGTATCCCAGCTGGTTGAGGGAGGGGGAGCCGCGTCAACGATGGCGCGGCAGATCAGGAACCGCTCTCCCGATAACAGCAACGAAGAAATCGCAGGGGGAAGCCCACCGATCGGGCCGCTCAAGCGAGAGGCCCAAGAATGACGCGGGCCTGCCCTACATAGAAGGCTCAAAACTGCAGGCCAGTCTATGTGGGCCTTGTGCTCTTGATGCCGTCTTGAAATTAGTGGGCCTAAAACGACTTGCATTGGGCTGGGCCTGGAAGACACGGAGTGTTCCACAACCAGCGGTCTGTGACGGGGGCTCTTGTGATCCACCGATTAATTGTTACACACTTACACCCCAGAAAAGAGATGTTTTTAATCCGAGTTCGACTTGCTGCGCACACTCGTGTGTGTTAGGTGTGTAGTGATTTTAATTATTTTAATTTTTAAAAAAATTAAAATAATTTTTAAGATATTTTAATTTGAGATATAACTCACTACTCACGTCAGTATTTAATTATTAAAAAATAAAAATAAAATAAATCAATTAAAAATAGACTTAATACTATTTATTTGATCTAATTTTTTATTTCTTTTTGAATAATTTAACGATGACGTGAGCTACACCTAAACCTAAGATATTTTAAGACTCCCTTTAAAAAAATTAAAAAATAAAAATGCTGCACACCTCGAGTGTACGGCACCACCTACTTTTAATCTTAAATTTTTTGCACTGGCTTGTGCCTTTTCATGACATGTTAACACGATTTGTGGTGCCACACTGATAGATACGCAATTATCGGATCATGTCAATTAAAAATTAATCTGACGTTATTTTGGTACGCCCTCAATCTGATATCATTTTTTAATGAAATTTTTTTTAATAAAAATAACTTTTTTGATAAAATTAATAATAAAAAAACCCCATCACATCGTACTGCCGAAGCACCACCGACACAGTGTGTGCTAACTAACCTTGCATGTTAAAACCGAAAGAACTCTGCAAGGACGACATGTCAAAAGTGTAACATTAGGAGACGTGGTGGCTTCACGGGATCGCAAAGGTGGTGGACTGGACCCGTGTAGCAGGCGTAGTCGCTAGTTGGCTACAACAGGTAGGAAAGAGGCACTGGTGGGTTGGCAGTCACCTCAGCAATAAAGCTCTACCAATGAGATGAGATCTGGGAGCATCCAGCATGTTCAAGGAATTGAATGTCGAAATATTTTGTAAACTTACAAAGAAATTTCGTAACGTAGCTAGGAACCACACATTAAACACGCATACAAATTACAAAGGCAAGAAGGAAGGCTGTAACATTTTCCCCCGAGCATTTGCATATAAATACATATATGTATATAGCATAGTTTTGTTATATGGTTTTAAAATATTAAGATATTCACAACATGTTTCATCCATCTAAAGTTTATAGTATCTACAAAACTGCATGCTCTTAATTAATCTAGCTACATCGTTCACAATGTCCACCTTCTTTTACAATGTCTGCATGGTGTCCGATAATTTCTGCTGGAACTTCCAGCTCTCCATGAATTGGCATGTCCTCCGGCTCTCTATTCAAACATAATGTATTATTAGTTTTTAGGTTTCTTTTGTGAATAATTCCCCCCAAGTACATATAACCCTTCCTCCAGGTTCACCAAATCAAGGGTTATTCACATGTTATGTGAACATATAGGGGGTCATTTATTTATAGTCATTGTGCAGGGGTTTTGTCACATGCACATGATCTTTTTGGAGGTTATAAACAAAAAAACCCGAAATTTCTATATTCTTGTCGAGAAGGAAGACCGGTGAGGACATCGGGCTTACTCGGAAGCTTGATCGAGCACGAGTGAACCGATGCCGTCAAGATCCACGTGACTGTAAAAAAATATTATTTAGTATTTTTCATTATTTTTTTTATTTTTTTTATTTTTTCCCTATTAGATTTGAGGAGAGTAAAATCGACATGGCCCATGAGTGGCTCATTGACACCAGGCCCGCGTCAGCCCACGGATCGCAACATGAGTAACGGACCTTCGATAGTCACGGCCCATAACAGGTGACCCATTAGGGCCGTCCATTGGATTCGCCAGCCCACGAGGGGTATCAACTCAGGCATATCCGACGTCGGACGACCCTCCGGTAACCGAATGTTACTCTCGCCATCATCGGCCTCGACTCCACTTAAGACGAGCACGTCCTATGGGTGCCATAAGACTCGCCTAAAGGCCGCCCGACTCCGAAGGAACGGACGCTCAACGGTAAACCTCCCACGATCGGGGGGAGACATTACCCCACGACTTACGCCCTTCCTTGATAAGGGATAGGCCTCCACCGGCAGGACAACCCCTATAAATGGACCTCCAACCCAGAGACACGAGGAGGAGGAGATACGGCAAGAGAGACTCCGACACGTGCTACGATAAGAGAGCTGCAGTCTACTTCCGAGTACCCTTCCAGGCCAGCGAGCGCTCTCCGAGCACTCACCAGGCATGGCTAGCACTCTCCGGGAGCACAACCGTCACTCCGGGCTCGATCAGTCACCCCTCAACTCTCTCTCTCACACCTCCAGCTTCTCTCAATCTTCATCCTCCAAGTTCTTGACTTAAGCATCAGAGAGTTGTCCCCTGGGATAACACTCAAGACTCCTTCTGATGTCGTTTCTCTTGAATTTTACAGGCTTCCACAGATGGCAGGACGATCTTTCCCTAACAAATAAATATTAAAAGTGTGATACCGGATTCGAGAGATCATTTTCTCACCTCTATAAGACTCATTAGAGTAATTTAGATTTCTCATGCAATGTCTTTTTTCTTTTATTTAGGCTGATAGATCTTCTTGGAAGGTTCACAAAATCTATACTTTCAAGGGATATTTTGTGAGAGTCTCTAAGTGCTCCTTTAGTCTTGTGTCTCGCAGTCATAGGTTAGCTCCTAATTAGGCTTGAGTCGCGTAATCTTTCTCTTACCTTTAAAAGGGTTTGTAATTCTCATTTTGGAGATCAATGTCGAATGAAGAAATGTTTTAAAAATTTTTAACCTTACCTATGTGAGAGAGAGCTCCATGAGGTGTCCCTCTAAGAGAGAGGGTGTAAGTCTACACCCCACCTCCTTACCCCCCATTAACTATCCCCCTATACCACCATACCTATCTCCTTCTTCCTCTCTCGACTATAGACCTCGTCCCTTCCTCTTCTCCCCACCGCACCTCTCCTCCCCTTCAAACCCCACTGCCACCGAGCACTCCCTCTCGGTCCCCATCCCAATTATCCAAACCTCCCACCTTAGCCCTCCAACTCCCTCTTTCTCACACTATAAGAAAAGGCGGTATAGAGACGGATTTTTCTGACGAAATATGTCCGTCGTAATTTCATCTCAAAATAGTGATGGAATTTTGACGCATTAAATATTTGTCGCTACACTAAACACGAAGGTGAGATTTACCGACATAAAAAAATCCATCGCAATTCAAAATTTCGACGCATTCGGTGTCTCAATGAGTATGCACTTGCTCCACCTCTATAACTCTCATCTCCCTCTCTCCCTACTCTCTCATTTATTTTCATACATTTCTCTGACTTAATATTTATCGGAGGGTTGTCTCTTAGGACCATACCCAGGGCTCCTTCTAACGTGTTCAGTGTTTGAAAATTTTCTCGGAATAATCAGACGCTCTTTCCCTCCAAAGAAATCTTCAAGATGTTGTACGTATGAGATAAAGATAACACTTTTTAACCTTCACATTATGTAATCAAGTTATGCATTTATTACGTCTTCATTAGTTTCTAAGTTGGTATAAATTAACTTCATATATAGTTGGTTTCTTTCCTTTGTCATTTAACCTCGTAGCGATCGAGATTATTTTAATTCATGTATATTGTTTGCTCTTATTTTAATTATAACCGGACACATTCAAATTTCTTTTATATAAGTAGCGTTGAAGGGTTTTTTTTTTCCTACCGGTGATCCAAGTATGGAACTTGGAACCCTTCATGGCCTGTGGCAGTAAAGGGGGAGAAATTAAGTGGCTGCTCCAGTTCTTCTGTTTCACATCCTTAATTACAATGCACCGATCGAATGTGATGCCAAACAGTGTAGTGCATTTTTAACCAAAAATAAGCACAATATTCTTCCATAAACTGCAGATATAAGAATGTGAGGCACATCTTTCCAATGCTTTTGATATATATCTTCATATATCCATTTGACATATTGATAATACGGAGGGAGAGGTCACGGAATGTTTTGAAGACGTTCACGAGTCCATGCACGTGGGGATTAATTGGGTGCATTCTCGCTGCTATCACCTAGCGCAGATCGGGGCCATTGGAAATGACTCCTCTTATTATATTATTTTATCTTCTTTTAAAGAAATGACTAAGACAGAAGTCAGATCCAACGTGACTGCATGAAACAGCATGATTCACTGCATGATTGGTTGGGGCTGCTCCCGAATTGAATACATCCTTCTTCCCCTTCAGTCTGCCCATGAGCGTACAGCAATATATACCCCCCTTATTTGTATTGTATAAACTATATATATGTCTCACAGGGAAAGCACCAGAAGATGCTGTACATATACTGACTAGCTACCACAGCATCTCTCTCTCTCTCTCTCACCCACTGTGTGTGTACCTGTGCAAGTGCAACTGCCTTGGTTAAAGACGTCGGAGACCTCTTGAATCTTGCCGTCCCTGTAGAGAGATGCAATGATTGCTCTGTGGAACTTGAAGGCTCATCAAGCGAGATTTATTATATCTAGATTTATAAAATGGTGTCGACAAAGTGCAATACAATACCCCACTATGGCATTGCGTCCGGAGCAAAGGGAACACGAAACAGTTTGTTTGCCCACAGCCAGTGCAAATTGTTGATGAAGACAAATAGGGGTCGCATTCACAAAGCTTAAACATGCACATCAAACGCATACAATATATCTATGTCCAATGCAGGGAGCTAGAGTGGTTTGAGTCAGTTAATCGTACGAGTTCATAACTATACGGCAAACGAATTTTCATTGCTCCCAGTTTCTAAACCGGACTCGAGAATAAACAAATATTTTTGTACTTCTGCTCTGCAGCAGCAGAATAATGGTATCTTATCAGGACAACTTGGAACTGCAGATGTGCCAAGAATGCCTGTGATTGATCGTCCATATTTCATGTTCACACAACGATGCAAATGATTTGCAATTCCCAAGGTTCATTGGGAAACAATTCTTTATATCTTTTTAATACAGGATGCATTTTTTAATGCAATCAGCAAATTCAGCTATCCTGTCATGCCATTATCTTATACTCTTTTTTTTAGTGTTTTACCTTCCTTATGTGCCATTATTTCCCGTTCGACTAATGGTTTATGTGGAAACAGAAAATTCAAGAAGTAACATCAGAAGAATTTACAGTATTCTTTTACCACGTAAAAGAAACATTGTGATTAAATTTCATATAAGAGTCGAAGATGACTTCTATATATGTTTCTGCATCTGTGCGGAGTTAAGATGTTACAATTATCAGTAACTCCTATATTTGAAGTTAAAATCTCATCTGATTGGAAGAGCTAGTCAGCGAAAATACTTGAGCTTTTACCGTCTTTGTTCCTGATGTCATTCCAGAATCATATAACATCAGTCTATAAACCAAAGAAAGGAGCATATAAAAGGATAATATTCTCTATGAATCTAGCTACAACAGTAAATCTCAGGACTCTCAACTCAACCAGTCTAGTCCCAAAGTCCTTGCATTCCCTCTCGTCCTACCCCCTCACTCCTCCCTGTCCCTTCGTCCCAACCCCACCCTCCAACAAAACAAAAAAGAGATGTAGGAAGTGGATGCAAGGGTGTAATAGCTTTATGTATACTGCTAATGGGATCTCCCTTTTTTCATGCAGTTTATGCTGAGATCAGTTTCCTTTAGCTCCACTTTGACAGCGGGTTAAGTAGGAGTTAACCTGATTTTTATCTCTGAGTTAATATTTTTTTATTTTGATAGGTGAAACAAGATAACTAGACTAAAAATATGATTAACCTGGATTTAATCTAGAATTTAAAACTCATCTCAAAAAGTTAGTTAACTCTAATCTAATGGACAGTAAATTAAAAGTGGATTAACTTCGGGATAATCTAATCTAATTGAGTAAACATATTTTTAATCTATCCTGCTGTCAAAGTGAGGCTTAGGGTACACATAATGAATCACACACACACACACACACACACAGAGAGAGGGAGAGGCAATCATTTCAGTGGGTGTAACTCCACCATTGACATCTGCCGTTTCCTTCCCCGGGAAGGTGCTGCCCTTGACAAGCTTCCAACATGGATTTCATACAAGATGTAAAAATTAAACAATAATAATAGCATACAGTGTACACAGTCCCATAAGAAATCAAAGCAAGCACAAGCCGACGCAGCTCAGGGTAACGGTTGCCATGATTCCTAGGGCCAGCTTTGTCAACCCAGTTGTAACGACCACCTTGGGGGAGCTCACATGTGGGCGTAAAAATTAGTTTACTGCCTATCTTATTATCTGCCTCTCCTCCCACACCTAGGCATAACATCCTCCTTCTCCTCCCCCTTCTCCTAGTTCTTCCCCACCAATTAATTTTACAGCTTCTAACTAATTAATAATTATGACCACAGCCAGGGGACAGAGGGTCACAAAATGGCTAATGATCATTGTCATCAGTGATTGGTCGGCCATGATTACCTGAACGCTTAGTGCATATGGTTGCAGGGTCCATCTTCAGGGAAGGTAAACCCTAAGCCAGGGGCAGGGACGGCAGCGTCAGGACCGCCGCCGCTGCCGCCGCCGATGACCATGGTGGAGGAGGAGGAGGAGAGGGCTGCGGATGCGGTGGCGGGAGCCAGGGTTTCCGCTGTCATGGCGGCCCAATCGGCGGCGGGTGGCAGCTGATGTCCGCTGGCCATCCCGGGGGGCGGGGAGCTCTGGTTGGACTGCAGCACTTGCACCTGGCGCTTGAGGTACTTCACGTAGCGGATGGCCTCGTCGAGCATGGAAGCGGTGTCCAGCTTGGTGCCCCCAGGCACCAGCCGCTGCAGGATCCGTATCCGCTCGCTGATCCGCTCGCGGCGATGGCGCGCCGCCGTGCTCTGGGGGTCGTCGCTGATCCGGACGTTCCTCCTCTTGGGCTTCTTGATGGTGGCGGGGTCGATGTCCACTGGCTGCATGGACGCGATCCTGTACATCATCTCCTTCATGGGCCCCAACTTCTCTTCTTCCTCTTCCCCCTCCTCTCCTTCGCCGCCGCCGCCTCCACCCCCTCTTCCCGCATCTCCCTGGTTGGAACTCCCCACATGGACACCATGGAAGCCTGAAGAGGAGGGAAGGTGTTGGGCATGGAGATGGTCAGTGGGAGAACCGGGAACCAACTCAAGAGAGAGCTGATCAAGTAGCAGCTGGTTTCCCAGGTTCATGTCGAGATCCCAAGAGCTGCCAGTACTTGTGCCGGCGCTGTTGGTGATGTCCATAAATATGTGAGGAGGAGGGTGTGGGCTTCGTGAAACGAGAGAGAGGCAAGAGGGAGGATGGGGGAGAGGGGCCAGGAAGGGGGGCAGACGGGCAGTATGTTCCACGCAGTTCTCTCTCAAAGATGTGCTTTAAGTCTTAAATAAGCAGAGAGAGAGAGGGAGAGAGAGAGAGAATCTTACAGTGTGGTTACGAGAGAGAGAGAGAGAGAGAGAATCTTACAGTGTGGTTACGTTGGACAGGGTTAAAAGGGCGTGCTTCTGTTACAGGTGGACTGCGGCTGTACAAGGTTATGACGGTGGGGCCCCCGCGATACGTGTGTGGGACATGTTCCTACTGGTTTACTGAATTGGGCATGGAGGTGGGAATATTATAAGGGAAACCCAGGCAAGAAGGATAGGTGAAGACACAGAACACCATCAAAGGGAACAGTTGTGCTCCTCGTGACGGTTTGCAGGCTTTTTTACACATCCCCTCCCAAGAGTTCTCTCTCTCTCTCTCTCTCTCTCTCTCTCTCTCTCTCTCTCTCGCTCGCTCGGGACTCCTGTTCTCTTTTTGTTAATGGGTGACGAATTAATGAAACCATTTTTTTGGTTCTCTCTTAATTAATTTGGAGGAAGAACGGGTGCAAATTAACATTGAATTCCAGGATTTGATTCTTCTTCCTTTACTCATATGAAGACCTTCCCGGTAGAAGGAGGCAATCCCTTTTCCACCGTGTCCGTGTGGACGAAGTCCCGTCTTGGTCATGATGCCTTTCTATACGAAGCGTGAGAACAGTCGAATTTTCGCCGGGGTGCGATGAGTTTGGCCGCCTTTTCGCAACATATCCCTACCCCCCTTATCGTCACAGCAAAGGCATCAGGCCTACCCTATTCCCTTGATCCATCTAATGCCATCATAATTAAATTAACTTGCCCCCCGATATTAGCTAGCTAGGTTTTTGTCTATGGTCGCTACGTACGTACCTTCGATCTCTCCCTCTACCCCCCTCGCTCACGTACGTACGTACACATACGAGCTCACAGTGTTCAGTTGGTGTGAGAGACATATAATATATATACATATCAGCTTAATTTTAGGATTCACATATATTAGATAGGAGACAGCTTAATTTCTGGGTCCTGTGCATGTACAGAGGAATAGAGGTGTTCATTGAGAGCAGCAAACGCAATCCCCTTCAACTGATCAAACATGTGGAAACTAAGCTGCAGGTTACAATACTGGTGGTCGGAAGAAGCGTCACCTTTGAAGCATGAAAGTGCATAAATGCAGGTTGCACATGCAAAGAGATGGGAGGGAAGCGATAACAGTAACACCTCCAGCAGCAGGATCAGAAAGAGTCACATACAGCAGCATGCAGTAGACAGCATGGCGACCATTAATCTCAATGGCATTTGCTTGCAACAGTTGGGATCCTTAAATGCATATATTATGTAGCATTTAAGAATTTAGATTCTCATCATAAGATAATGACCGGAGTGCTTCCGTATTGTATAGTGTTATATATTGAACAACTGGCCTCTCGAACTTAAAATTATGTATAATTGAGTAGAATGGACGTTCATTGCTCAATTTTCTTAATAATCTGTCTTAATTGTTTTAGCTAATTAACCAAGTAATGTGAGGATATTTACTGATGTTCCTGCGCATGCTGTAGGACGCACAAAATAAAAAATGTACACAGGGAGCACGGCCTAGGAATGTGACGATATATATATATATATATATATATATATGTTTTAATTAAGAGCATGTTTAAATGAATTAGGTTGCTCAGTGGAAATCCTTGAAGGCTAAGAGTTAACTGGTAACTGGTGGACAAACTGATCGATCGATATATCCAAGTAAGTTTTCCAACTTTTCCCCAGTCAGTGTCAACCACTGTGTTGTACAAAATATGTGGGCGAACTGTTCCTGAGACTTATCCACTTATCAATCAAATGGTACTAAATTTAAACCTTAAATATAACCATTAATTTGCAGACATGAACCCGTAGGAATTGATAGAAACGTGAGGGATATCTTAAGAGTGCGTCTTAATTAGGGAATGTAACATGTTCCTTAATCACTATGATACCGGCTTATCTTAAGACTTACAAATGATTGTCGTTATTAATTTACAAGAATCTTAATGAAACATATTACTGTATATTGTTTCAAGAATCAAATAATTTGTTATTTTCATTCACACATTATTAGCATCTCTGCCAATGTTCCCTACACGCACAAGTAAAACCTCCTGCGGGTATATCATCATATCCCTCCCGTCGTTCTTAATAATTATGCTCCGTTTTCTTCCTTTGCATTTATTGTCGGCCGTTCCGTGAGTAGTAACTGCATGACCCATTTCTTTGTCAAGACGTAGAAAATTCCATCCGGTAAAATTTACAGATGTCATGCTCAGCCCAAGCTCGTTTCTATACCATGACTTGCATGTATACTTTAGAAATCAATTACGCGATTCAGAAACCGCTACTGGCTGGTGAAACAGTGTTATCTCTCTCTCTCTCTCTCCCGTGGGTACGTACGTGGGTTCGAGTAATAGTGCACATCTCTCTCTCATGCACATGCGTTAGCTTGAGTAATACAATTTTGCATGACGGAGATGAAATGTGTCGATCATGGTGACGGTGATGCATGCATGTTTCTAGATAACGTACGTATACGTAGATCACATAAATCAAACATGGATCGATCTAAAGTCCAAGTGGCCACACAGTTCGCGGCAAGACGCTTTGACCACCGTGCAGCGGCGCACAGTGGAGTGGGAAATTAAGATACGGGGTTGTCGGGGACGACGATGCCGACGTTCCCGCTGGTACAGAGAACATGGACCTCGCACCGGGATGTGATGCCCATGGGCAGCTGAGACTGTATGATGACATTTCCCCTGAACAAACCCACCAATATGAACTAATGGCTAATTCATTCTACCGGTGCACTGCAATTATATTTAGATATTTTTATTTATGAGTCTCTATAAATAAATATATTAAGCGCCCCCTTCCGACTGAGCAAATCTTGCAACACTCCTCCCCCCCCCCCCAACCTCCCCATCGCCCCCCATCCTCTCCCCCTCCCCGTTGTCAGACCCCCCCTCCACACAACCAAAGCACACCATTCTCGTCGGCCACAGTGCCCCTGCCTCCCCAACCCTACAACACCCCCGCCCCACCCCCCAATCTCCCTATAGTCGGAGCGCCCCCCCCCCCCCCCCCCCGGTCTCCGCAATAGAAGGCCACACCTTAACGTGTTGGCCGGAGCCGCCCCACCTCCCCAACCTTGCAACACGCCCTCCCCTCCCTAGCCCTACAACCACCACACCCCCCCCCCACCACCACCTCCCCGCTGGATCCCCCCACCTTGCTCGCGGACAGGAGATATATACCCCCCGGTCCTCCCTCCCTGACCCTAGAACACTCCCTCCCCAATTGTGCAACCATCCCCCCACCACCTCCCCTTCGTATAGGCACCCTCCCCCCACTTATAAAGATTAAAAAAGAAATATTTGTATTTGAGATATTACTAAAGAGATTCATTTATTTGTATGGACAAATAAATAATAATCCCTCATATTTAACAACCCTTTTATTCCCCCTCCGAGCACATGTACATCGGTCTTATTGTAAATTAAATCCCAAGTGTCAGCCCAATATCCATGGTTGACTGGGTTGTGGAGATGGGGATAAACGTGCATGGTGGGATCGGATCACTCAGTGTTAGAGGATAATTAATTAGGGAAGGGGTCTATATAAATTAAAGGAGAACACGGGCATAAGAATTATTAATTAATATTAGCGGTGGATGGATGTCTCCGGCCGTCTGATCACATCACATGCATCAGTTCACCTATACTTGCGGCCACGGCTTCTTCACTTTGTCAAGATACTTGCCTTGTTAGGAAAAAGGGTCGGTTCCAAGGTGGATCCCATCGAATCTCACTTTGTTGACCTCGTCCACACAATTATACGTGTAACCATACATTCTCTCCCAGTTTCGATCGATCGGCCCCCCCGACTGCGCATATATATATATATATATATATCATAGTCCTCTTGATGACTATAATTAAATTTTCTTTTTAATAAAAATGGGAAAAAGCGGTGTGACGATTGTTTTGCATAAATTCATTTTTATTACAACAATCTTTTCTTACATCAAAATTAAGATCATGATGCAGAGCGCTGCTAGTAAAGCAAAGTCTAATAAGATATTAATCGCCCAACATCTCACATGTGTGTTCTCCAGACGAGTGAGATTCACACCTTCGAAAAGATTTCTCCGCAGCCGCTTCTCCCCAACCACTTTCGTGGGTGGTTTGATTAAATATCGAATTGGTTTCAAGGAACTTGGCAGCAGAAACTAACATTATTATCTCTCCCTCTCTCTCTCTCCCTCTCCCTCTCTCTCTCTCTCCCTCTCTCTCTCTCTCTACATAAATATATATGTATGTATCTAAGGTACACATATGTGTGTATGGTACATAATATAGTGTATTTCGTGTGTGTGTGTGTGTGAGAGAGAGAGAGAGAGAGAGAGAGCGAGCCAGCGCACTGAAACACATGGCGCACGGAAACAAATGTGAAATGCTACGGATTTGGTGCCCGGACTGGTCACAGGTCGCCAAACGGACAGAAGGAAAGGACGCCAGTCCTAAAAATGGGAAGAAGAGAACAGCTTTTGGCCGCACTATTTCTTAGGCTCTGTTAATAAGAATGGAAAAAGAGAGCAGCTTTTTGGACGATTAATCACCGCCCATGACGCAGGGAGGGGGGCGATGGTGGTGGTGGTGGCGAGGGAGAAAGGAGTACGTGTAGGCTCACTCGTTTGTCCTACGGAACCCCATATGACGGACATCCGACGCTGCCACAACACACACGGCACCGTGCGAGAGACACACCCACGACGATCAAACGGGGCGGGCAATCTCGGAGCCTTTCGACCGCAGCTGTGGGGTGGGGGGACGTCTCAAGGGCGTCTGTCTGATAAAGCTACCCGGCTACCATCAAACCTACCGACTTCGGCGGGCAAGGAGTCCTGGCTTTCGAGAGATGGACCCAGCTGGGAAACGCGCAAGGGTGGTAAGAAGGCACTTAGAATTTTTAATGGAGACGAGGCCTCCCAAGTTCTCTGTGATTCACTAGAATATTCCAAGCCTCTTGTGCGTACAATACACGTGGCATTAATATTCAAGCGGTATGTAACAAAGAAGAATAAAATATAGAAAAGAGGCTGGGGATATACTTAAAAGGTGAGTGAAAGGATCACACCCGAAGACAAAGGATCCGTTACCCAAGAAGGCGGCTGGATCCCATGCGAGGACGCGGGAGTTTTCTTATTTAACTCTAAAATCCCAAACGGACGTTCTCTCTCTCATAACCGGTCAAGGGTTTACCTCGGTAAATAAGGCGGGTAATATGTCCCGACATTTACCCTGACTTTTCGGGAATAACTCCTCCTATCAGAAATCTAGAATATGTTATTCCACCTGAATTATTAGGGTAGTCTCAATTAAAGCTTTTCAAAGAAAAACAGTGAAGAAGCAAGAACACGTTACTCGAGTTTAAATTGACCCAAGTTTTTCCATTCAGTTTTCAGGGGGGGGCCTAAGGAATTCGTGGATTTAGAAAGAAAAAGAGAACGATTGAAAGATCTTTGTTGTAATGGAGACGGGACAGAGAGAAAGGGAACAACAAATCCCGGCGGTTGATTTGATGCAATGGGGAAGAGGGAACATTGGACGGAAATCTGGAAGATAGGAAGAATAAAGATGTCAGCAGTCCCTCGATTAGCTATGTGGAAGGCATGCACCTTGATGCTCATGTTAAAGATAGTTGACTGATAGACGGATGGATAAGTAATTTGGCTCATTTGTATACAGATCATAAATGTTTAGGATCTATATACATTACACAAGGAGATATTATTATTTTTGTAAAATAATTAGAATTTAGAGGTGATATCAAATCGGCTGTGAGTTGAAACAGGAACAACAAAAGATAGAGAAGCAATGGTGGAGATCGTGTGACATAGACGAGTTAACCTAGTCATCTTCTCTTTATGTAAAGATTTCTTTTTTTTTAGGGGGGTGGGGGTTACATGGCCTAGTGGTCTGGGACGGGGAGGGGGTGGGGGGAGGGATATTGGGAGGGGAATCTGGGAATCTGGGTTTGAAACATGACACTCTGTAATTTTTCATGAATCGAGAGTGTAGGAGATCCTGCTAGCTAACAACTTTACATCCACGAATATCTAAGGGTGGGTGATCCTATCTCGCACATTGTAGAGTGGAATTAAACTCACGACCTCCTCATCGTGCGGGAAGGTGATGAACCACCGAGACACACCTCGGGTTCTATGTAAGGGTCTTTTTATCATTCTATGATACATGTTTTATATAGGCCATTGGTGAAGATGTTTTGTGATTGTTTGCTCTGTTGGCTCTGAAAAGACAGGGCACTTATCATCATCTTCAACACAGAACGTTCTAAATTAAATTTGACAGTAATGGCATATCTCCTCTAGACTAACGATGCAATTTAAATGGCCTTTAATTACTAAGAGGTTGGCCCATTGTTGGGTGTCCTAAAGAGTTCGAATGCGAACTAACTAAATCTAGATCTTAATTTGCTGACCTGGTAGTTAGGAATCAGATCGAGTAAGACCCATTCACATTAACGGCTCTGATCAACTGAGAAAACCATGTATCAGTTGGGCGAGAAAGTAGCAACGATGCCTTAAAATGCTAGCATGAGGTGAGAGAGGCCTTCTGCATTGCAATCTAAGAATTAGGGGGCTGCCTCTACGCCCTGTCACTGCCATGGATTTGCCGGTCAACATCAGAGGGGGGGGTGAAGAAGAAAGAAAGGACAATTGAGGAGGGTGGAGTGGAGGATATGACGAGAAGGATATGGAGAAGATGGAGAAGAGATTGTGGGGGAGAGGAGAGAGGGTCTCAAGTCGAGTTGTGTTCATATATGGGAATTTTGCTAGAAACTAGAAGAAAAAAAAAACTTTAGGGCAGTATTACAATAAATGCGTGATAGCCTACAGTGGATGGTTATTCAGTGGGCAGAGCTCCGAAAACAATGCAATTCTGAGAGACATTGGATCAGCAAAGAGCTTTTTGAAAGCTCAGATAGGAGGGAGACAAGTACTGGGTCACAAAGGAGACAGAGAGCGCATACTGCCAGGAATGGGGTTTTCAACATTAACCTGAGATCTGGGTTCAACAATGACAAATCAGTAAAATGGTAAAAACCAGATCGAGGATGGTTGAAAAAGGACTTTGATGGGGTTAGCAAAGCCATAGTAACAGGAAGGCAGGCAGGCGCACAGGATATGTAATTAGAAATGATAGGGAAGGCGTTCTTCGAAATCAAATGCAAAGTGCCCAATGTTAAATCCAAAATAACTGTGGAAGGTTAAAAATAATTAAGTAATACTTAATGCACACCAATCATATATAATACATCCCTATTTTATTGCTCCAACTAGACTAACAGGAGGGAAGGGTGTTATAACTGATGCACGGTATTACTCTAAAAATAAATAGACTTAAAAACATGACTAGAATTTCTTCTCCTTTACGTTTTCGTATATGACACGCTGTTAGCAAATCTTCTAGATGGTCGTCATATATATATATATATATACATTCCTCTTTCCAATCGACTTACTTCGCTGTACCGGAGGTGACAATGAGTTATGTAAAGCCAAGTCTAGATGACCTTTTGCCATATAGTCATGCCTGTATAGTCCCAATGTTAGTCCCAAGACCAAGCCCAAATCCAAACCCTAGATAGATAGATAGATAGATACATCCTAGCTAGTCCTACCATGCCAAGTGCTTCTAGCTGGCCGAGTGAAAGATCTCAATTCGTAGCATATCGAATTTGATGGGAGGAGAAGAGCGAGCTAAATTAATGGACAAGAGTGAGGCAGGTGAGAAAAATGCAGGCCCAGGTGAAATGGTGAAATGGGATACGGTAGTGGGGCAGACGACTAAACAGCAGCAGCAGCAGAAACTAGGATATTAAAGAGTATGGATCCGGTTCAGATGCTCCTCCGAATGTGACGAACAAAATTTGGATAAATGTTGAGCAAGAAGGGAACGATTGAATACCAATTGCGTATAAACGCATGAATGCACTTCTTTTGAACACACAGACGTAAACCAAAAGTCAATAAAAAGAGCTTCCTTTTTACACGAGCAAGCAAGTTGTAGCTAATGTTATGTATTATTATACACAATCAAGTCCAACAAATACAAGAGGAGGGGAAAAGGCCTTTGACTAGATTTATAGAAGCAACGAACAACAAACGCGTTCTTCATCCCAGTTGATCCCATTTTACTCCGGAGAAGATGAGCACCACCTCTCACAGAAAGTTCTGTGGCGTCTTTTTCAGCATTTGGCGGTGTGAAGGGAAGAATTTAATGGCAGCCATCTTATGTCCTGAACAATTTTTTTTTAAAAAAAAAAAATCCCGCATGATGCATGAAAGTAGAAAAGTTGAATACGATTATTATTAATTAAAAATGTATTGCTCTACACATGATATCAAAAATGAAAGTGTTAGCCAAATTTTCCACTGAATAGGACGCAGAGCAATGCCAGCTGCACATCCATCATGTTCAACGAAGTTACACACTCTCCGCTGGACCAATAAAGTGGAAATGTATTTGTTGTTCGTAAATCAGTAAGTGTGCCCCACTTCAAATTGGACTTGTTGGTCTAGAAGAAAAGCTCTGCTTAAACTATACCCGGCCCCGGCTTGACTAGGCGAGGGCTGCCACATGTGGCCCAATCTGGCCCTTGGGCCCGGAGGAAGGGAGAGTTCTTCCGTAAACAATCCATTATCTATCTAACCTCTGTTCCCCCATCCCGCACCACCAAGACCACTCCTGCTCTCCACCTCAACACTAAGCACGATACATAGCTTAGAGCATATGTATAATCAAGTGTGACCCATTTCAAATTGGACTCGGTCTAGAAGTCCCACATGCATGGTTTCGTTGACTCGGTCTATCTGCCCCAAGATTTGGACCGTATCTAGAGAATTTCGAAACAAAAGTGGGGCAATCACACGAGTCTTTATGAATTATTTAATAATAATGTAATATTTAAAAAATATTAAATATTAAAAATAATCATATGATAATAATCATAAATTTTGTATTGTATAGATGAAAATAATTGAATTCTAATGTTGGGTTTATTTTAAATAAATGACTCAGTCGAGTCGAGTCGAGTTAACTTCGAGTCAAACCGACTGGTATCGGATGAGAGGGGATCGAATCCAATACGAATCCCCTTAGTCCTCGAACCCCGCCCTTATGGTGCTACTCTTCAGCTCCAACCAACCCTTACTCATGTTGCCCATGCCAATTTTCACGGTGTTTTGAGTCTTGTGGCCCGGTGCTTATTACCTCCTAATCTGACCTTCCACTTTCGGCGTAGACGAATTAAGCCGACGTGATGCAAATCGGCAAGAGCAAATCTCAGCAGGTCCTACTAATTATACGTATATATATTATTAATTACGAACAGCCAAGATGCAAATGGATCTGTTGAAGAGATCAAAGCGTATTAAGATACTAGCTATTATTTGATTATTGAAGATTATGAACATATGGGAAAGGGCAGGCTGTTCAAAGGCTCGAGAGAGAGAGAGAGAGAGAGAGAGAGGACACACAGGATTCTTACCGTGCGTGTTTGTCTCCTGCACAAGATCGACAAGGCTGGAGACGGAGAGCAGGACAGAGGTGTGGAAGGAGGCTTCTCCATTGTGTGTCGGATGGCTTCCACCCCGGCGTCCTTCGGTGCTGTTGCAATTATTCCTAGCTAGATCCCATGCAAGTGTGAGAACTGGAGGTCGAGTAAGGGGATCGATGATGATGACGATGATGATGATGAGGACGACGATGAGATGATGATGTTAGTGACTGCTTTCCTTATGGAATATGATTATTGAATGCCTCTGCCCCCCCCCCCCCCTCATATTCCTACCGCACGCCTACTGTTTTCCTAACGGATTCGAGATGCGCTAAACTCGATCTATCGGGCCAGACGTGAACAAACCTTTTGATGTGGGTTAGAGGAGGTGTTAACTCAAATTCATTCTAATAATGCTATGGTGCCCATGATACGCAGGACAGAGGTGCATGTGATACAACATGGGTTTCAGATGTAGGGGGGGAAATTTTTAAATACCACTAGAATTATTAACGAAAAGTCATCTTGTCTTTCTTAAGTATTTTAATGAAAAGAAATTCAAGACTTTAAAAAGCTTACCTTTCTTTTGTTAGATGGTACTTAATTACATGTCTTCACTAATGGAAAAAATAAAAAATATTTCTGAACAATCTCAAATATTTTTCCCTTACATAAGGGACATTTTGCATCCACTTTGCTCCAATTCCGCCTTATTCGGAAAACCATTATCATGCATGGATTAGAAGGTTCCAACAAATCACGGAAGAATCACGTAATTCAGCAGCGATGAAGGTTTTTTTCATCGCCCCCCCCCCCCCCACACACACACATATAGAGAGAGAGAGAGAGAGAGAGGTGGGTAAATACGAACGTTGGATTTCTTTTCCGTCCCTAATTAATTAATTAGGAAAACCATTATCATGCATGGATTAGAAGGTTCCAACAAATCATGAAAGAATCACGTAATTCACCAACGATGAAGGTTTTTTCCATTGCCCCCCCCCTCCACACACACACACACACACACACACATATATATATATATATATATATATATATATATATATAGAGAGAGAGAGAGAGAGAGAGGTGGGTAAGTACGACGTTGATGGACTTCTTTTCTGTCCCTAATTAATTAATTAGGAGAAATGATATAAGAAAACACTAAAGGCGGAGTACTGTTGGTTTTGACAGGGGGTCGGGCCATTGAAGAAGTCGCAGAAAGAATCCCAAAGGGCCATCTATGTGGACCTCTGGGGGGCATGCATTCGACCCCAAGGGGGGCTGGACCGGCCGTCGTTATTTATGAAAATTTTTAATGGCATCTTTGAAATCGGGGTAGGATGACGTATGCGAATATCCGAGCGCGAATACGTCACCCGACTCTGGATAAATATCGATGAGTGTGAGAGATGTGAGTGAGACCCACATTTCTCTCTCCCTAATTTATTTAACCTATTTCGATTTCAAAAGCGCCATAAAAATTTTCCAATCAGAAGGAATCGTGGAGTCTAATATATGTCTATGCAGAGGTTGAGAGAGGGATGACGTTGCACCATCTAACTAGTAGGACAACATTAAATTGCAACCTGTTGCCATGCATAATGGATCAGTCTCGATCTTCTTCTAATATAGTAGTATGTATATATATATATATATATATATATATATATATATATATATATATATATATATATATAAGGTATATATTTATATATATAAGGTATGCAATAGTAAACATATATACATATGTTTATAAGGTATGCAATAGTAAACATATATTAAACATATGTAGCAGTGCGTCCTGTGTCTCACCGGTAAGGCACTGTCTTCGTCACTGTGGAAGTTCACCAGGGTAAGGACCCTCGTCCTCCGATCGAGTGGTCGACGTACGTCACTAGCTATTCTTAATGGTTATTACAACCAACGTCGATCACTGCGCGCAGTCACGCAACCTTAATTTGAACCGCTAGCTGTGTACAGAGGAAGGAGCTGGCCTCGCCGACGTGCACACACGAAGGCGACGTCGGAACTTGGAAGCGGCGTGGTTATTGGCTCCATGGCATATGTGGGCCCTCTCCCGCAGGTGTAGCCAGCGCCACCATTTCTATAGCATCATTTGTACTCTAACGACAAGTAATTTTTTTTGTTATATTGCTCCAGTGAATTGACGAAATATATGTTCTATGGATAATGAAGGGTAGGGTAGGTGAGGAGGGTAAAATCAGTCTAGTCCATATGCGGCTCGGTAACAACAAGTCCATATTAGATCGCTCTCGATAAGTACGCTCAAGAGGCGTCGGATGCGTTCGGCCCATCACAAGGGGGGTCCAACCCAGAAGAGCGTCGGATCCCACAGCGCACAAACGATACGGCCCAAGCGCGGATATCGTCAGAGGATCCTCCGACGATTGACCGTTACCCCACGACGTCGGTCTCGACCCCACGATGGGCAAGCACGCTCCGTGAGCGCCGTAAGACTCGCCTCGAGATCGGGCGGCGCCGGAGAAATCTACCTCCAACGGGAAACTCCCGTCACTATAGTGAGAAATCATTACCCCACTAGAAGGACCCTTTCCCCTAGAGGGAGAGGGCCCCTCGCTCCAGGATAACCCCTATAAAAGGAAAATCAACAGAGAAGAGACACAGTTGATGATTCTGTTAAAATCTACTACACAGGAGAATAGAGCTACTAGCCCTACATAGCTACGAGAGGGAAGCACCGACGATCTACGCTAAAGGGGAAGTTCTCCTCTGGCGACCTTACCACCCAGCGAGCACTCGCCGAGTGAACACTGGGAGCGGCGCGCATTCGTTCTGAGGATCTATACAGCCCTTCAGCTCTCGACTACAATTTCCTTCTCTCCCTCTCTCTCCCTCGCTCTTCTCTATTCCTCAGCTAGTGTTGCTGACTTAAGCATCCGAGGGTTGTCCCCTGGGGTAACACCCGGGACTCCTTCTGACGCCTTCCTGATTTTTGGTGATCACAGGCCTCCACAAGTGCAAGACGACTTCCCCGATAAATAAATAGAGAAGGTGGTACGTGACATAAGAACTATTTTCCTACCTCTACAGTAGATTTTTAGAATTAAAGCGTACAAGAGAGAATATAAAAAATTTTAAGAATATATCATCACCACTAAATAATTAAAATATCAGAATTACATCCGTAACTGTAAAATATTATCATATATACCATCGTTATTAACTTAAAATTTTTTAAAATGACACTAAAGGAAGAAAGTGCCCCTGATGTTGATATCAACCCTAAACCTCTCCACGTATACTATGGAGATATTTTAATTATTTAGTTATACTTATAATTGATAGCAATTACTAATACCTTCTTTAAGAAGAGGGACGAAGACTTAATAATATACAAGAGTGGAACACGTATAAGTCAAATTGCCTATTTCTCGTTAGGAATGTCGATAGAGTTTTATGTAAAGATTGCAAAGTTATTCTTTGTGAGAGTCTAGCCCCTCAACATAGGTTGTTAGTAATGGATGTCACTATCCCTAAATTCAAAAGAAAGATCATTATAAATAATTATTCCAAGATTAAATGGTGGAATTCAAACACTACAAGAAAAAGTGGCTATAGCGACCGAATTAGCGACCGATTTAATCGGTCGCTAGTCGGTCCCAAATAGAGACCAATTCGGAGACCGAAATAATCGGTCGCATAACCGAGACCGTTTCAGCGACCGCATGTATATCGGTCGCTAATAGGTCGCTATTATTGCGACCGAATTAACTTCGGTCTCCAGTCGGTCGCTGATGCCGTTATACTTCCTACTACGACCCCCGCCCGCCCGAGCCCTCCCGCCCGAGCCCCCCCCCTCCCGCCCGAGCCCCCCCTCCCGAGCCCCCTTCCCCTGCGGCCCCCTCTCCGCCCTAGCCCCCCTCCCCGCTCCCGCCCGAGCCCCCTCCGCCGGAGCCCCCCCTGCGCCCGAGCCCTCCCGCCCGAGCCCCCCTCCTCCGCCGGAGCCCCCCTCCCCGTGCTGCCTCCCGCCCGAGCCCCCCTCCGCCGGAGCCCGTCGCCGCGCCGCTCGCGTCGAGTCGCCGTCGCCGCTCGCCCTGCCGTCGTCGCCCTCCGCAGGTACCTCTCTCTCTCTCTCTCTCTCTCTCTCTCTCTCTCTCTCTCTCTCCCTTCCCCCTCCGTCACCGGCCTGCTCCCCTCCCCCGCCGGCCTACTCCCCTGCCCCCTGCGGCCTCGTCGCCGGCTTGCTCCCCTCCCCTCCCCCCTGCGGCCTGCGCCCCCGTCCCCCTCAGATCTCCTTCCCATCCCCATGCCCCTCCCCCTCCGGCCTGACCCCTCTGATCCCCCTCCCCTTCCCGTCCCACTCCGCCTCCCCCTCTGCCTCCGACGGTCTCCTCCCTTCCTCCCCTTCCCGTGTCCCCCTCTGCCTCCCCCTCCCCTTCCGATTTTGTTCCCAGTTGTGTTGGTCATGTGTTGCAGAAGAAGACAGCGGAGCTATCCTCCGAAGAGGCTACTCCCAGGCATTGTCTCCATCAAAGTGGCATCAGATAACCAGGTTCGATTCGTTCGATCGTGTTTAAGGTTCATTGTTTTGTTGGTTAAAAGTTTACCTTCCAAATATTATCACGTAGTTGCTGTGTTTGAATAATCTAAAAATCATCCTAAGTACAATTTTAATGAACTATAATGAATTTTTTTGTAAACTTATGAACAAAGATTGAATAGGTCAGGTTAGAGTGAGCTACAACATACATTTACTTCAAAATTGGACTTTGCAAGGGACAGTAGCAGTGAAAACAAAGTCTGCATGTATCTCTCATCAAAGAGGTGGATTTGGGGGCCGGCCGGGTAAGAGACAAAAGTAGAGGAAGATCTATTTGTTAGCGGGCAAAAGTCAACCTATGATGGAACAGGTAATTGTTATTCAACATTCAATGTAAATATTGTAAAAAAAATGTACCAGAGATATTGCTGGGAAAAGATAAAAGGAACGTATAAATATGTAGCCGAAGAAAAAGAACACCGGGCATAAGCTAACATCTCTCTTATCTACTTCTACATTCAAGTAGCTTCAAATTGTGCTGACACTGCTGTAGGCCTTTTTGGAATGTCTGGCAGCCTGGATAAGTAAAATATAAACTTTATTTTGTTTCCTCATGGGTAATTTTTTATAAATAAACTCATTCATACTGGTGCCAGACTACTTAAGGAGCAATAACATTCCATGCAGCTCCTTTCAAGTTTTAAAGTTTCTTTTCTACGAAGCAAAGTGACTAGTGTAAATCATCTCTGGGTCATTGATGCTATTTGGTCTGTGTTATGTATCTGTTATGAATTTCCTTTCTATCTGTTTTTTGTTCATACGGTTTGTACCGGTTTGTGCATCTTATTGGTTGCTTGACTGGCAGGATGGAGAGGCTTATGCTTACCTCCTCAATGTCCTTGCCCCTGAGCACTGCAGCCCAACCACCTTGGATACCAAAGACCCCACTGAAAGAGCAAAGCTGATCCTGGAGCATGCAGAGAGGATGAATTGCAAAAAGTACTTGACTCCAAAAGACATTGTGGACGGCTCAACAAATCTGAATCTTGCATTTGTTGCACATATATTCCATCATCGGTACAGCACCTCACTTTTTAATTTCATTTCCAACTGTACCTTGCTCATTTCTTTGCCATTATGGATCAGTTACTACCTGTGATCAGTTTTCTGCGCTGTACAATGTTGGATTCTCCAACTTGATAGTTAATTAGTTCATGAATTGAATTGTGTTTTCTGTTGACTGTCATTTCCCTTTGCCTTTTATCCAGAAAATGAAAGTTAAAGAATTTCGGAATTGTTTCCTTTTTTTCCCCTGAACAGTCTGTGTTGTCTTGGTCAATGCTCTTTGACACTTTGATTGCAAAACTCTGTGTGGCCATGTGATTGTCATATAAATGCGTTTTTAGCCTCAAACCTTCTGATGAATGCAGAACTCTCTATATCATGTCTTCCATCTTGTGTTTTATTCAGTTTGAAACATCCTTCTTACATCCACTTTGTGATAGTGCTATCATATGGAATCATGGACATTCATCCAGCAATTGCATTCCTCAATTTTGATTTTCTTCCTCTAAAGTGTTTTGTTCGTTAGAGTGGATTCCACAACTATGATTTGAATCTTTAGATTTTCTAGGCTTGTTAATTTGCCTCTTTGAGACTTTGCTGGCCCGAGCAAAATTCGTTTGTTCATAATCTATATGCTTGGTGGATGTTTGTGGAGATTTTCATGAGGAACCGTCCATTATTGACTTGTGGTCTCCAATGGAACACACCATTGCATCATAGCTGTCAGGCAGGTCCCACCTTGTGGCAGACCAAGAGGTGAATGATCTGTGCGTGCTTGTTGGTTGCTTGCCACAACCAGTGGATGGAGTTGAAAGGCCTGGCTGAGACTCACATATGTTCTTGCTCCTAGCACCTACCCGGTCCATGCATTGATGCGAATGCTCAGAACATTGGCTTCCAGACAGAAATCAAGAGAGCTGGAACTTGTGCTTGGAATGTTGCATTGAGGATAAGGCTGATTAGAGTATATTAAGCTTTTATTCTTTCTTTTAAGGAACAGTAAGCATCTGATTGCATTTAAAGAAATAAATAAATGAGACTATTATGAGAATGCTATTAATTGTGATTTGTGAAGGCAGAAGGTAAATATGGGATCTGCTGTACTGAAGACATAGCAGAGAACCTGATGAGACTTTCATGGCCCTAGGTCCCAAAACAGTTTCAGCACACGGGTTTGACCCAATACATTGGTTTGGAGAAGCTGCATGAGTTGACGGATTTACAATTCAGGACAGCACCTTGTTCAAAGCATTCCTTGCTGTGCTTGCAAATGCATGCTATCTAGCATTTGGAGTTCTTTGCAGTGTGTCATGGGTGCAGGTTGGAAATTGAATTTTGATTTGAATATATAGTCACCTGTATGGGCATGTACGTTTTAGTGTTTCATAAGTGACATGATGGAAGCATGTTGGAATGGGAGACAGTAGCTTTATCTCATTTGACCGTTTTAAGCTGACAAGAAAGTTACTTCATATCCTATCCTCCAAGTGTTGTGCAAGTATTTGTTCATGCTATTCCCTTTCTTTTATGGCTGCTGGCTTTATTTAGCTTCAGGAATTTCTTTGTAAGTGTTGGCCACAGAATATGTATTCAAAATTTGTTTGTGTTCTTTTTGAAAATAAATATTTTTATATAAGGGTTTATTCCGTGGGTGCGCATCGTATCAGACGATTTGGGTTCGGGTGTTGGATCTTTCCCCACTGATCACAGTCATTGTTGATTTACATCGGTCAAACGTCTGAACACCTTTGTTTGATTGTCAAAGAAATCTTAAAGTCCTCTACATAGGTTCTGATTTACATCGGTCAAACGTCTGAACACCTTTGTTTGATTTACATAGGTTCTATGGCAGGTAAACCAGAAAATGATACTTACCTTGACAGCCAGCATCAAGAAGATGCTTGGGTTTGGTTGCACGGACCGTGGGAGATGACATTGTGCCTCTTGTTATGCCATTCATAGAAGAAAACATTAACAAACCTGAATGGAGGCAGCGAGAAGCAGCAACTTATGCATTTGGTTCTAAAATCTGAAATACCGGTCGGATGGCCGTGCCGGTCATTCCAATACGACCGGGGAGATGAAAGTGACTTGTCAGAACTGACGGAATCCAAATCGGATGCCCGGTTTGAGCTCGGCGCTCAAACTTCATTTTTAAAATACACTTATTTCAAATGAACTGTTAGGACGGGTCCGGGGGTCTAAAATCTGAAATACCGGTCGGATGGCCGTGCCGGTCATTCCAATACGACCGGGGAGATGAAAGTGACTTGTCAGAACTGACGGAATCCAAATCGGATGCCCGGTTTGAGCTCGGCGCTCAAACTTCATTTTTAAAATACACTTAGTTCAAATGAACTGTTAGGACGGGGCATTTGGTTCTAAAATCTGAAATACCGGTCGGATGGCCGTGCCGATCATTCCAATACGACCGGGGAGATGAAAGTGACTTGTCAGAACTGACGGAATCCAAATCGGATGCCCTGTTTGAGCTCGGCGCTCAAACTTCATTTTTAAAATACACTTAGTTCAAATGAACTGTTAGGACGGGTCCGGGGGTCTAAAATTCGAAATACCGGTCGGATGGCCGTGCCGATCATTCCAATACGACCGGGGAGATGAAAGTGACTTGTCAGAACTGACGGAATCCAAATCGGATGCCCGGTTTGAGCTCGGCGCTCAAACTTCATTTTTAAAATACAAGATGAAATTTGAACTTATATTGTGTGTGTGTATTTATATATATGAAAATGAGCTGGCTTAAACTATTGGCATACTCTTGTTAATGCTTGATTTCTTTATTAAGTCTTGTTAATGCTTGATTTTTTTATTAAGGATTTGATTATAATTTTTTTAAATGATATACAGGATCATCCGTCGCGAGATGTTGGACGAGACGACGACCAGGATGATGTTGGACGAGACGACGACCAGGATGAGACATATGTGGAGGATTTGTGATTTTATTTTAGTTGTGTATGTTGTCATTTTATTATTATGGATGTATGATTAATTTGTGATTTTATTTTAATTGTGTGTAATTTGAGGTTCGTGGAGATTGTGATCCGTGTAGTTGATTTATTATTGTTTTATGAAATTGTTATTTATCAGGTGTTTGTATGTGATGAATTTGAGATTTGTCGATATTGTTGTCTGTGTAGTTGATTTTATATTTATGTTATGAATTTGTTATTTATCAGGTAATTTATTTATCAGTTTAAATAAATTTTTTAAAAAAAAATAATGCAAAATTAGCGACCGCATGGAGACTGAATTGCGACCGAATAGCGACTATACGTTATATTTCTTTTATTAAATAATTATACTTGGCGACCGACTAGCGACCGATTAGCCACCGAATCAATCCGATAGGTTAAATTTAGCGACCGACTGGCGACCGAATTGAGACCGAATAAATCCGATAGGTTAATTTTATTTTTAAAAATACAACATAATTCGAGACCGAATAGCGACCGAATTGAGACCGACTTAATCCGATAGGTTAATTTTATTTTTTAAAATACAACAAATATAGCGACCGAATAGAGACTGAATTGCGACCGAATTATTAGCGACCGGTCAGGCGACCGATTATAATCGGTCTCTGGTAACGACTGATACTGCGACCGAATTATGTCGGTCGCGATATAGCGACTATTATATAGCGACCGACATATTCGGTCGCTAGATAGTATCTGTTCGGTCGCAATGCAGATTTGCGACCGATCTACGACTGAATAGCGACCGCTAGGTCGGTCGCTATCCGCGATTTTTCTTGTAGTGAAAAGGTAAAAGTTTAGCAACATTTAAAAATCATCTATTAAAGAAAAATATTTAGAATTTAGAACAAGAAACTAATGTAATGTGGAATAATGTTACAAATTGTATAACGAGGGTTGTAAAATAACTCTTAGGCGAATCTAAAGGTAAAAAGAATTTAGAAAAAGAGACTTGGTGGTGGAATGAGGAAATCCAAAATACCATTAGAGTAAAAAAGGAATACTTTAAAGTTTGGCAAACTAACAAAAATGATCAAACCCTAGAAGCCTATAAAATCACTAAAAAGATAGCTAAGAAAATAGTTAGCGAAGCTAAATCAAAGGCATTTGAAGATTTATATAATAAATTAGGAACCCGAGAGGGTGAAAAGGACATATTTAAACTTGCTAAATTAAGAGAAAGGAAAACTAAATATTTAGATCATGTTCGGTGCATTAAAGGTGAAGATCAAAGGGTTTAAATAAGTATCTTGAGATTAAAGGGAGGTGGCATAGCTATTTTCAGAAGTTACTTAATGGAGATTCCGTCAATGATTTATCTTTAGAAGGTACCCAAGAGTCCACAATATTTGATAAATATCAATATTTCAGTCGTATTAAGATGTCAGAAGTGGAGGATGCTTTAAGGAAAATGAAAGTGGACAAGGACTTAGGACTAGATGACTTACCTATTGAAGTATGGAAAGGCCTAGGAGATATTGGTATTCAGTGGCTAACTAAATTTTTTAATAAAATTTTAAAGGAACGAAGAATGCCAGAAGTTTGAAGAAAAAGTGTTGTAGTTCCTTTCTATAAAAATAAAGGAGATATTCAAAGTTGTAATAATTATCGTGGAATTAAGCTTATGAGTCATACTATGAAACTTTGGGAAAGAGTAATTGAAAAACGCCTCCGATGTATGACTACTGTATCGGAAAATCAGTTTGATTTTTTGCCAAATAGATATACTACAGAAGCTATTTTATTACTACGGCAGCTAATGGAGAAGTATAGAGAGATGAGAAAAGATTTATATATAGTTTTTCTTGATTTAAAGAAGGCGTACGATCGAGTACCGAGAGAATTGATTTGGTGGACATTAAGAAAGAAAGGAATCTCTCAAGAATATGTTGATTTGATTAAGGATATGTACGACGGTGCTATTACTAGTGTTCGAACTATTGCTGGGGAGACTGGTTAATTTTCCGTTTCTATAGGTTTACATCAAGGTTCTGCACTAAGTCCGTATCTCTTTACCTTAGTTATGGATGAAGTAACTAAACAATTGCATGAGGACATCCTTTGGTGTATGCTTTTTTACAGATGATATTGTTTTAATTGATGAGAGTATTGATGCTCTAAATGTTAAGTTAGAGCATTGGAGACTTGCCTTGGAGTCTAAAGGTTTTAAATTTAGTAGGAGTAAGTAAGAGTTTATGCACTGTAATTTTAGTAATGAGGGAGTGGTTCAGGAAGACATGGTTCTAATTGATGGACATAACATTCCGAAGAGTAGTAGCTTTCGATATTTAGGGTCTATCATACAAGAGAATGGGGAGATTTATGATGACGTTACACATAGGATTAAGGAAGGCTTGCTAAAATAGAGAAGTGCATCAGGTGTCCTTTGTGATCGGCGTATGCCTGTGAAATTCAAAGGGATGTTTTATAGAATGGCTGTGAGACCTGCTTTATTATATGGTACCGAGTGTTGGGCAGTACGAAAGGAACACATCCACAAAATGTGTGTAGCATAGATGATGATGTTGAGATGGATGTGTGGCAAAATTAAGAAAGATAAGTTTAGGAATGAGCGCATCCGTAAGCACTTAGGGATAGCTCCAATTGATAGTAAACTGAGAGAAAATAGACTCAGGTGGTTTGGATATATGTTTCGTCGCCCTAACTCAGCGCCGGTTAAAAAATGTGACCAAATCTTAGTTGATGCTAGTAAAAGAGCTCGAGGAAGGCCTAAAATGAGATGGTGCGATAGTATTAGGAAGGACATTAGTTTCTTGGGTTTAAATATGAATATTGCACTTGATAGAAATCTTTGACGAAACAGGATTCATGTAGTCGACTCTAATTAATTGGGATAAGGCTCTGATGATGATGATGATGACTTATAAGTTTTAATTAATTATAATAGCATACATGATATTTAACATTTAAAGATGATAATATTGATATTTTTCATGTAATAAGAGTATATATGACACAGACTATCCCTATAATATTTGAGTGATACTCACAGTAATTTTTGCAACGATGATTGTTCTTCTAATAGTGGAGTCAGTGGGATCATCAGAAAAAAAAATAATGATCATGGTGGTAGAAGATGAGAGCTCGAGAGTGCCTTCTCATCTCTCAAGAGGTGTTGAAAGTCACAAAATGATGGTCCATCCGCAAGTGTGTGACACTCTGTTGTGTAGGCTAGTCGGCATCAGTAGATGCTTCGGAAAGACCTCATAACTTTTTTTTGAATTTTTATTTATTTTGTATTGTAAATATATATTTAAGTTAGGCAATTTTCAACGTAGAGAGAGAGCGCTCGGATGAGAGGCACATAGTGCTCGACTGAAGGGATAACAGACCTTTGAGGAGAAAGAGAGTGCTCAGACAAGCGTCGGAGATGGAGAGACGTGTGAGCCTATCCACCGAAGGCAGAGGAAGGATCTTGAGGTTAGAGGCTTGAGAGAGGGTAGAGCTCCAAGAGCATAGATTGCATACCTTCTTGGCCATCTGGCCAAGGTCCTATTTAGAGGGTCTTTGTGGAATTCATCTGTTGACCCTTGCCCCCTGACTTGGTGCTAATTGGGTTGTCCTGACCTATGGAGATGTGGGTCACCTGCTTGCCCGCCTGATAGGGCAGGCGAGGCATGGCACTGACCCGTCATTCCTTTGACGGTGGCATGGACGTTGGTTCATCGTTCCTTTGACGTCTAGTAGTCATCCCGTCATTAATGCGATGATGGTTGTCAGGGACATGAGCTGCTCCCGACAAACAATGGAGGCACACATGGCATACGAGGTCTGGGCCCCAGGCCAGTGCTTATGAAGGCCTTGGCGGGTCGCGTACTAGACCGTCAATCGGTTGTTGTTGGGCTGTGGGCTGGCCGGTGTTGGGTGTTATCAGGTTGAGCAGATTTCCCCTTCTCACTAACCCCCCACTACCGAGCTGTGAGAGCGCTCGATGCTCAAGAGGAATCTGAAAGGTTTTGGTGAGAGGGTCTTGTGTCGTGTGGGGGCGTGCCCCCATCTACTCCCTCTCCCTCTCGCTTTCGCTCTTTCTCTCTCTCTCTCTCCCTTTTCCCCACCACCGCCAGAGGGGGAGACGCCTCCTACTCAACCCTCCCCGCACTCTCTCTCTCTCACCCCATCCGTACTCGCTCTCTCTCTCTCCCTCTCCCTTTCCCCCTCTGTCATCGTTGCCAGAGGGGGAGACACCAGACGCCAGAGGGGGAGACGCCTCTGGTGTCCCCTCTCCCCGCACTCCATCTCTCTCACCCCATCCACTCTCTACACATTTCTCCCTCTCTCTCTCTCTCTTCATGTCCCTCTGTCACCACCAGAGGAGGAGACGACTCCGGTGTCCCCCCTCCCTGCAGTCTCTCTCTCACCCCATCCCCTCCCTCTCTCGCCGTCCCTCTCTATGTGTCATACACACTATATCTCTCTCATCTCCACATTTCTCTCTCTGCAGGATGGGAGGGCCATCCCTGACCCCTGGCGTCCCTGGCTTGCCAGCCCTCACGACGTCGCCGCCATCATTTTAGGGATTGAAAATCCATCGAAGAGAAGGAGGAAGAAGATAGCCATGGATATTTTAGTCTTTTCTCACATCTAGTTAAACTTAATTATGGTTAAATTGACGGATGACAATTAGAAGAGGTTACGACGATGGCAAATCTATAATTTTTTTAAAAATAGCAGTAATATATATGTTAATACGTTTCTGATAGTGATATATCTGTAAATTAGTCTGTAACGATAGTTTATCTGTACAAAATTTTAAAAGAAAACATGATAAAAATTGATTGACCTCCCAGATTATGTCCCACACTCCCAACTTCGTACATTAAAGCTCTCTTTGATTTAAGAATTGGATAATGCTGATTAATTTACAGTGGAGAGAGAAAAGTGGGGCTCACACATTTATTCTCACACACAATATAAACTAATCGGGGGCACGAACAAGTTGTCCCATCTTGTTGTCAAAGGAGGCGTAACGAAACACACGAATAAGTTGTCCCACTCCGTTGTTATCAAAGGGAGCCCAACGAAATGACGGGATAACCCTAGATGTCTATGAACTTCATGTTTTTAACTCCAAAGGTATGTTCCTCTACCAAAAACTTTAAAGGGATGTTCTGACCAATATATATATATATATATATATATATATATATATATATATATATATATATATATATAAACTCTACCATTGCTAAAGTTGTGAATTCGGTGGCGAACCTCTCGTCAGGCTCTTCGAATTTGGAAGCTAAGCTGTTCACAGCTCTGAAGCAACCTCTCCTTTTCGGTACTGCTTCTCACATCGTCCGAAACGTCACAGATTCACAACGCGCCACCCATTAGGTTTCGTGTAAAATGTGTGTGCCTCGTACCATGTCACAACAGTCTTTGGATTAGAGTGGCCAAGAAATTGTAACTTACAAGATTGCTCTCCCCATCGGCAAACGCAACTTATTGTGTGCCGATCGAGAGAGCTACGGTTAGGGGCGTCAAATGGGGGCACTACCACGAGATTGAACATGCTATGACAAACAAACCCCGTCCCTTTATTTTTGATCCCTTTCGTTTCTTGTATCCTCCTACATCCATGTGAAGCACCCCCACCTCTCTCTCTCTCTCTCTCTCTCTCTCTCTCTCTCTCTCTCTCTCTCTCTCTCTCTCTCTCTCTCTCTCATGCGTATGCACATACAAACAAATCCTACATACAATTATGTCTATGAACGTTAATTTTTTTATAATAATATTAGTTTGCTTTGACTAAAGTTGATATTGTTGGCGGCTAATAATATACAAAAAAACCTATATATGGCGCTCTCTGAAGTGGCAGTACTGCACTCTAAAATATCTCGCGGGTGGGATCCATTGTCCTGGGTTTTTGTTTAGATGTTTACATGATGTCCAGGTTGGCTGTATTGGTTTCCCGGTGATCCGATGCGATGTGATACGGTATCATACGGATCTATACAAATTTTTATGGCTATCCTTTACGACTCCTTTTTGTCAATGACCCGGCATACTAGTTTTTCCATACGGGTATGGCCGTACGGGTTGGAAAGTGGAAACTCTTTGCATTATAGGGTGTTTGGGAGCATTTTTATTTTAAACACTGTTTCTTCCTCAAAAATTATGTTACGTTGATTTTTAATATAACTTTTGAATTTGATAAAAAGAAGTCCCAACCGTTTGACAAAAATAACGTGCCACGGTTGCCCAGCGGCCACCGCGACCTTCCCCACCGTCGAGTGACTGCAGCGCTCCGCCCCCTTTCCCCCCGAACCATAGCCGCCTCCCCCACGTCTGCAGCCCCCTGCCTGCCTTCCGCAAATGCCGTTCAGCACCGGCTCGGCCTTCCCGACCGACCGCGACCCTGTCGTCATCGTCCCCCCTCCTTCTCTTCCCCCGCGGCCACGAGCGGCGCAACCCCGGCCCCTTCCCCGGACGCCCAGCCGCGATCCCCTCCGCACCCCGCCGATCACTGCCGCGTCTGAAGTGGGGCTTGCCGTCATCGCCGACGTCCCTGCAGGCGTGCCCGGCCATCCTCCTGCTCGCCTGTCGCAGCTCTCCGTCGGATGGCTGGCCAAGGGGACGCCCAGTCACCCCGCCGGCCTTTTCCTCTTCCCTTTTCTCTCTGATCAGACAGCCACAGCAGAGACGGGGCTGACTGCTTTGTCCCACACGGCGAGGGGGGATCCGCCGGGGAGGGAGAGGGGGGCCGGGGGGGTCCTGACGTGGAGGGAGGGGGAATGGCCGGGGGCAGGGAACGGCCGGAGGAGGGGACGCCGGCTGTGGGGGAGAACGCACGGGCGGGGGGGGGGGGGGGGGAGAACGAGAGACGAGAGATTGCATTTTCAAAAAAAAAATTGGTTGGGAGTTGTTTCTTTTTAGAAGAAGATTTACACGGGAGTAGACTCTCTCCCTAAAATTTAAGAGAGGCATATCAAACAGGGTTATAAGATCTCTTTCTCTTTTTTTTAAAATTGAGAGAAAAAAAAGGTAAAAAAGAGTAACCAAACACCCTATAAAGCTTTACCTCTACATATTTATATATAGACGGTAATATTAATGAATTGTCAAAAACATTCTTGAATATTTCCAACTGATTGTAATTAAATACTGCAGGTTCCTATGCCATCACCTTTGAAGGAATATTTCTAAAAGATATTATGAAGACTGCTAATACATGCAAGAGACCAAAAGTACTCTATAGATCATGTGATCTTATCATGCCCCTATAAAATCTAGCTTGAGGATGATTTTTTGTCGCATTAGCATTTAAATCGCACTTAAGTTATGGTGAGGATATATACAGCTGGAACCATTTTTGAAGTATTCAGGGCTGTTTTTGATAATTCATGAAAGTCGGAGATATAAATACAATTATGATAGACTAGCCACTAGATGCAGGGTTCGACGGATCGACCATACCGGCCGTCCCGATTTTTTACCGGTACGGGATGGTACGGTTCTGTCCCGCTCCGTCTCGCTCTGTCCCGTAAGATATATACATATAATATATATATATATAATAACATCATAAAATTTGTAGCTTAGTTGGTTACGTGACTTGTCTCTTTCAAGCGGCGCAAGTTTGAATCCTGCAAGTAACATTTCAGATTTTGGGTTTTTTAAATCAAAAATCTTGTAAAAAGACCCAAACAACCGATGTAAACCGCCAGTTTCGAACCCAAGTAATCAAAAATGAAAATGTGAGCTTGAATAAAGAGGTCACTGACTTGCAGTCCACTCTTTCTAAGTTTGTTAAAGGGAAACAAAATCTAGACAATCTTTTGGGAGTTAAAGTTAACTTCCGGAGAGAATGATTGGGGTGAGGCCCATGGTAACTAGCCTACAAACTGCCCCGCCACCACTCCCAGGTAGGCTGACACACAGGAAAGTGTTGTCAGGCTACGACTAGTGGATGCTCACTAGACATAGAGACTCAAAAAATAGTGAACACCGAAGTACAGACATGGTAAGCACTCACATGTCGCACGTGCTACAGAGCATAATGCAGTGTACAACTGCTACCAGACTTAGGACTGTCAACTAGACCTGTTGAAAACGATTCTTAAGTCACAAGGGCCAAGTACAATAACTCCCGGTACAATGGTAAAATTTTAATTACATCAGTAAATTATATCGTCCACTCCACGCAGGGAGGTAAAGGGCTACAAGTGGGCCCGGGAGGACCGATCTTAAGTTGACGGGCAGCAAGCCGGAAGGGTGTTTGGGCCGAAGAAGAGCTGCTAGTCCGACTCGGCGCTATTCCAACCCAGTGTCGACTCTTAGAGTCGATATTCTTATCAACAAACAATGCACAACAATACCTCATTAATGCACAATGCAATGACTGAATACATAATCAGATGCATATTGCAAATATCATTCAATCTATTAATCTTCATGAAAGCACGTGATGTCTTATAGTGTTTGCTATCATCAAAACCACATGTAGATAATAATCTCCCCCTTTTTGATGATGGCAACACTATGAGTCATGAAGATAAAGCAAGATGATTAAGATACTGACATACAAACTATTCTCCCCCTTTGACTACATCAAAAAAATACCTTCCAGATCCAAGAAGCGGATCCCCGATTGGACCCCGGACAAGTGAGTTCTGAATTTTTTCCCTTGGGTGCGATGTTCTGTCCACTCTGGGACTGAACAGGCCAATTATAGACCGTCACAGTTCTTGAGTAATCTAACCCGATGTTTGACCCAAGGGTTGATATTCCAAAGTTCCTAGATGAATTATTGATGATCTAGGACTTCTCAAATACGGATCCAAACTAGCTTGGGTACAAAAAAATAGTTGCATGAGAATTCTCCTTCTTGCAGATATGTCTTGAAGCCAGGGGGAGCAAATGGTAATTGGACAGCGGCCCACTTAAAAAGAATTTGGTCCCCAAATTCATTGTATGGGATTTATGGAGGTGTGCTTTACTTATAATCAAATAACTCTGGGAGTTTATTGCGCATTGCTAATTGCTCAACCAACTCACCTATAAAATATTTGATGCTTAAAATAATATATATAATATATAATGTGTGCCGATTGTGTCCCACGTACCAGTCGTCCCGATCTTTGACTGGTACGGTCTGGGACGGGCGGTTCGGCCCGTCCCGGAACGATTTGTCAAACCCTGACTAGATGAGCAAATATGCAAAAATCTTCTTTTCTTTTTTTGCCCTTTTGCAAACAGAGGGTCATGTCTCCAAAGTCCAGACTGAATAATTCTTGGTACACCCCCCTCCTCCAATCCAGGGTTTGTCGACCCGGTCGACCCGATCTTGGCACGGGACGGGTCGAGTCGGGCGGGTCGCCCAGCGACCCAGTCCAATCTCAGCAAGTCACGCTATTTTTTGATTTTTTAAAAATTTTAAATTTAGTTTTTGAAAAATAAAATTTTAATAAAATAGTATTTAAAGATTAAATATTATATACATTTAATAATATTAGAATGTGGAGTTAAATTTTTATGATAATAGATCCATACTAAATTACACATAATTAATTATATAAAAATAACATATTACACCTCTTAATTAAACATCTTAATCTAAGAGATAAAAAACTCACTTGATATGTAAAAGTAAACATAGACATAATAATGACATCATTCAACTCCAGTCATGAAGTATAAAATACTAAAACTCACTCATCTGAGTCATCTGTGAAGTCCGAATCCCAATCACAATCAGATACATGAGATGGATGACCCGTATGATCTAACTCTATCCTAGTGGGTAGAGGTATATGTGGGTGGGACTGAAAATATGTAACTATCTGCACAAATGATGGGTCGTGTGCAGTGGTGGAGGGTAGATGAAAATATGTAAAAAAAGTCATCAGTACATCTATACATTCAATTCTATCATGTGCGACTGGTGCTGGTACTGGTGCTGCTCGAACTCTGGATGTGGAGTAAGATCCTGCTCTGCCCTGTGCTAGTGGTGGGGGTACCCTAGACGTAGAAGAGGATGTCCCGCCTCTGCTACGAGAAACATATCCCTCCCGTAACTCTGTCAGAAAGTAATGTCGGACCTCCCTCACCCCCCTCCCTCCCCCACCTCCCTCACCCCCCACGGGCCCAGACGACCCCCCTCCCTCCCCCACCTCCCTCACCCCCCCACCGGCGGCAGACGCCCCCCCTACGGCCAGATCCGCCCCCCTCCGCCCTCCACCGCCCTCCCACGGTGGCCCACCGACTACCCTCCCCATTTAATAAAAAGAGAGAGAGAGAGAGCACCTACCTCCGATCGTCGCTTCTCGCCGCCCAGAACTGCCGTCCACCGCTGCTGACCGCCGTCCGCCGCTCCTCGCCGCCCAGAACCGCCGCGCGCGACCGCTGCACCGCCGCCCAGAACTGCTGCTCGCTGTGCTGCGATGGATGCAGAAGCGCCCCGACCCGGCCCCATTTAACGTCGACCCGGCATGCTCGCACCGACCCGCACGCACCATACCGGGCCCGCCTCGGACCGGTCCGGTACGTGGCGGGACGCACGGGACCATGCGGTCCAGTGTGTCCCGGCCACGACCCACGGCCCGTGCGACCCGCCGCCCGCCTGGGTAGGTTTGGGTCGTGCGGATCGGTGCGAGTCGCAGCGGGTCGGCAAACTCTGCTCCAATCCAAACCAACCATGTCTGTATATAAACAAACTCTAATGTGGTATGGGTTGTACTGTTTTTGACTCCTACACGTCTACTTGGCTGCTGACCTATCGGGGACAAAACCATTCTCGTCTTTACTGATAAACAGTCAAACACCGGGCCTCATCATCATACTAATTGGCAGCGTATAATTAGCAGAAAATTATTGTTCATGGTGGGCAATAATTAGTCCTGCCCGGGGAGGACAATCCCCTTGCCTAGTCCTGATGTAGACTTCGGATGTAACCTGCGGGGAGCCTCTCGGGCTGTGTGAAGATTGGAATGCGAGCGATGGTGGTGGTCCTAGCTAAACTCCAATCATGGCTTTGTTAGGGTGAAGGCCCCCCCAGCCCCCACGCTCGGCAAGATTCCAAGATGTCCTACTGCCAGCCGATGGTGGTGGGTGTTTGGATAAAGGAAGACGTGGAGACACCCCGGATTCCCCAGCCACTACTGGTGGGTGATCCCCGGGGTTCAGGAGGGTGGACTGGTTCTTCTCAACACTGCATCTGTTCTCTAGGCCGAAGCTTAGCGCTTTCAAAATTCTCTCCTTCTTGCTCGGTCCCTCAAACAACCAAATGGTGCTCTGCTGAGGAACAGATCTTTGCCAGATTTCA
Source organism: Amorphophallus konjac (assembly GCA_022559845.1). Lineage (NCBI taxonomy): Eukaryota > Viridiplantae > Streptophyta > Magnoliopsida > Alismatales > Araceae > Amorphophallus > Amorphophallus konjac. The sequence continues at coordinate 9,816,300 of CM040128.1, read as the reverse complement.
AACTTTATCATCATTCAAGTGCTGTAGGCTTGTAGCAGAGGGCACGCATCTTGCCGGGGGATCAAACTTGCTTTGTTTGAAAATTCGTCAATTCGGATGGTGGAGCAGAGGGCCATATCTTGCACAGAGATTCTCCGGGGCGTTCCAAGATCTCGTTTTTATTTTTTCTGTTCAGATTCTGCCCGGAAAGCAACATCCCCACGCCAGGGGGCGGGCATTTGGCCCAACAGCACAGGGATGGGAGGCGAAGAGGACCGAGGGGAGGGGAAATTTTGTCTCAGATTTAATTTATGGGGTTCTATACGCGCTGATGTACCCTCTGCGATGAGCACTTGCTTGAGGGACCATCCACACAGTGAAATTACAGGATCTGAAAAGCTCACTCCAAATCTGTAACTATCAAGCTGCATGTAGAAAAAAATAAGAATCTCTTATGAAGCGAAATTCTTACAGATGTTTGATTTCAAATCTATCTTCGTAAGAAGTTTTGATCTTATGACACTAAATATGTAACGATAAATCTACACAATTACACGCCATCGTTGCTTCCGCTCTTGGGCAATCTTTTGCTCTTCACCTCCTTCCCTGGTTGGGAATGTTTACCACAGCGACACCCTTACATCACTCCCCCCCCCCCCCTATCACCATTACCCTAATTACCCTACTAAAACAGCGGAACGCCAACACCCCCGCGCCCTCGCACGCGGTGAGATTACGTTGCCCTTCAATTCGACTGCGTATCTTTTCATGTAGGGTCGAACTGAATCAGTATACGTTACAATTTAGCACAGGCACAGAGAGAGAGAGAGAGAGAGAGGGAGAGAGTGACAGAGAGAGAGAGAAGGGAGAGGAGTCGTCTGCCAGACAGGTCATTACTACGCTCGTTCAAACGTAAAAACTGGGCTCCCTCTCAGCCTGTGGAATCGCGAACTTCACGTGTTCCGCTTTTAACAGAAACACTCATGTACAGATAGATATGCGCTTATATAATTAGCAAGGTGCCACTTTCTCCATACCAACCCTCCCCCCGCCCCGCCACCACCTTCTCCTCTCCAGACCGCCCTTTTCCTCGAAGGAGAGGGAGAAGCGAGATCTGGGCTCCGGCCGCTGTGCGGAATTGTGGGATGGGGAGGTGGGTCTGCGGCGTTTTGGCGGCGGCAGTGGTGCTGCTGGTGGTGGGAGGCGCGGAGGGTCACCCTGAAGAGGACCTGGTGGAGAGGCTGCCGGGGCAGCCCAAGGTGGGGTTCCGGCAGTACGCGGGGTACGTTGACGTCGACGAGGAGGCGGGGAGGAGCCTCTTTTACTACTTCGTCGAGGCGGACGGCCACGCCGATGAGAAGCCTCTCACGCTCTGGCTCAACGGAGGTCCGGCCGGCCCTCTGCTCTGTTTCGCTCCCTCCTCTGTTTTTGCCTCTTGCCTTGTTGCTGAAACTCCGCAATGGCTGCCCAGTCCTGCGCCATAATTGTGGGGTTCCTCCTTTTTAATTATCTTTGTTTTCTACTCCTTGTCTGCTCTTAGTTCCATCTTGTCATTTCTCTTGCTTCGTTTCTGTGGCTTCAAGTCTAATTCCAAAGTCTATTACTTTTTCTAACATGCCTCCACTCCCTTCTTTTCTTCCTGTTCCTGTTTCCGGAATTTATTGCTTGCTCCGCAGGAACTGCGTTGTTGGTTTACACACCTTTTTTCTCTTTGAATCACATTTTTCTAGCGTCTCTGTTGATTTTGCAACAAATTCTCTGGTTGATTTGTTTCTTGGTTATCGGTCTCTTTACATTCAAATTTTCATTTATTCCATGCCAAGGTTTCCTGGAATGGGATCCTTCATTATAAATGAAGTGTTGACAACACTACAGCGTCTATTTTCAAACAAGAAACTTGCTAAAATATTAGTCCACTGTGAGGAGATACGGGATCTCGCATTTCCCCACTTAATTGGTGTTCCTAAACTGCCAGAATAGGATGCGCACTCTAAGCTACATGTTCACAGAGTAGTATGTTGCGTGTGCAACGTGTTGCCCTCCCTGTCCTGGAATTCCAATTTGACCCTCAAATATAAGCTGTGAAGTGTCATTTTGCTTCATGTTTTTGCCTAACTAGTAGAGTTCTAGGGCTATACCTGACAAGATTCTCTGTGCTTGCATAAATAAATCCTTTTGATATTTCAGGCCCCGGTTGTTCTTCAGTTGGTGGAGGAGCTTTTACAGAACTAGGTCCATTCTTTCCCAGAGGCGATGGTCGCGGCCTTCGGATAAATAAGAAGTCATGGAATAAAGGTTGCTTCTTTTTGGCTTAAAAGAAATTAAATGTTGCTTGCAAAGAAGAAACATATACCAATTTCTTAGATAGCAATTAGCATTTTTTATTTCGTTCCTACGTTGTTATGATACATTTAATCTTTGGTAGCTAACTGCTCTTGAAAACTTAACTGGTGTTGTGTTTTGATCTTTGCAGTGTCAAATCTCCTTTTTGTCGAATCTCCCGCTGGAGTGGGATGGTCCTACTCAAATAGAACTTCTGATTACACCTGTGGGGATGAATCAACTGGTACTTAAACGTGTGCTCCATACACTGAATGCTAGCTTATTTTGACTGCCATATATGCCAGTATTCTTTTGACAACCCATTTTTCCCGGTGTCTCCTTTAGCAAAAGAATGCGTCCGTGTTGTTACTGTGTTAATTATTATCTGATTCCCGTTTTGTTGTTGCTGAAGCCCATGACATGTTAACCTTCCTAATTCAATGGTTCAAAAAGTTTCCCGAGCTCAAATCTAGGGACCTGTTTCTGACTGGAGAAAGCTATGCAGGTATGGTAGCAGATATATATAGAACCCACTTTTCTGAAAGTCTCTTTAATTTCTTCACTCTGTTTAAACAGTTTTCTGACTTCTTTCGGTGCATCCCAGGACACTATATACCCCAGTTGGCAGACGCTCTTCTGAAATATAACAAGCACTCAACTGATTTCAAGTTCAATATTAAAGGATTAGCTGTAAGCACAACTTAAGCTTTTACTCAACTGGTTTCAAAGTTCGATATTAAAGGACTAGCTGCAAGAACAACTTAAGATTTTCTTACCTCATCGATTTTCAAAGATGCAACTGATAGAGCAACGAGGCCAACTTACCAATGACAAACAATTTAGGAGTTTCATCCTGAAGGCTTAATGGAAGAGAAACTTGGATTTCTTTTGTGTGTTCGTTTTGTGTACTTTTTGTGTGTTCAGAATTGGACAAGTTTGCCCCCGTTTGGTCATGGCGTGGTTGGGCCATACAAATTTTGATTCCCCTGATTAATTCACATGTATTCGTCCTCTGTTATGCTTTAATAGATTGGAAATCCACTCCTCAAGCTTGATAGGGACGTTCCAGCAACTTACGAGTATTTCTGGTCTCATGGGATGATTTCTGATGAGGTTGGCCTTACCATTATGAGTGACTGCAACTTTGAAGACTATGTCTTCGAAGGCCACCACAACGTGAGTAAAGCATGCACCGATGCTATCAATGCGGCAAACCGTGTGGTTGGTGACTACATAAACAACTATGACGTAATATTGGACGTCTGCTACCCATCACTTGTGGAACAAGAGCTGCGATTGAGAAAATACGTGAGTACCACGATCTATGTGGAAGGGTATTTTTCAACTTTTTCCTGTTCATGATCCATCATTTGTCTTGGGTGTACGTTTATCCGCAGGTAACTAAGATGAGCGTTGGAGTTGATGTATGCATGTCTTATGAAAGGCGTTTCTATTTCAATCTCCCAGAGGTTCAGCGAGCACTTCATGCAAACCGGACAAATCTGCCATATCGATGGTCGATGTGCAGTGAGTAAGTTAGGAAAGGCCTACTCTATGCATGCCCTGCAGCTAGCTTGTGGTAGCTAGTTTCTTAATTTCTTGGTTATGCATGTTGTCAATCTCCGGTTCTAATTCGCTTCTTTCATTTGCTGGGGTGGTCGGGTACCAGTTCTCTGAATTACAGTCAAGCCGACGGCGACATCAACATCCTCCCCGTGCTCGGGAAGACAATCAAGCATCGCATTCCCGTGTGGATATTCAGGTGAGAGCCAGCTAGCTACCTACCTGCAAAGTTAACAGACTTTTGGTCACGAAGAACAACGCGTGCGCACTCTTTGGTCATTCATTGAACGTACATAATTCTCTCCAAATCACAGTGGAGACCAAGATTCTGTCGTCCCACTCCTGGGCTCCCGAACGCTCGTCCGAGAGCTCGCACATGACCTCAAGTTCGAAGTCACCGTCCCCTACGGTGCGTGGTTCCACAAAGGCCAGGTATGTGCTTACACTTAAATAAACTTCCCCACGGCCCGGAAAGCTCCACCACCACCACCACCACCACCCACCAACTTCTCTGCTACAATGCCACCCGGGCGGGGCCAGTACTCGTCACTCTCCCCTTCTTTTGCAGTTTCAATTTGTGCAGAATTTCGGTTGTCATCGTCTTTTGGCTAGCTAGCTACCCATGCATGAGAGACATGGATTCTCTATCTATGTATATGTATTCACGTGGTGTTACTAGCTTGTTGTCGTTCTTTCTTTCCATGAAGGTGGGTGGCTGGGCTACAGAGTACGGGAACCTCCTGACCTTCGCGACCGTGAGGGGGGCGTCTCACATGGTGCCATACGCGCAGCCAGCGAGGGCGCTGACACTCTTCAGGTCCTTCATACAGGGGAAAAGGCTGCCCAACACAACTCACCCTCCCATGGACGCATGACAAGATAAAGCTGTGGACGATTAAGCTAGCGATCTTCTAGCAGTGTAGGCATTCACGGGCTTAGGGAGATTCCATATATGCCTGTAATAATTCTCTCTCTCTCTTGGCAATAGAACGCCGGGTCTCAGAATTTTCTTGGGTGTTCCGGCATTTTTTAGCATTCACCATTTAAAAAGACTGCAAAATGGGAAACAACAGTGTCAGTGTGTTGTACTTAAAACCATTTACAAGATTAGATTAGCTAATTAAGTTATCACATACCCAGCAAGCGACAAAAAGCTCCTACTGTCGTGGGCAAGTTGTCGTTGCGTTGGATGAGGAGGAAATCGTACCTCTTTATCCAACTTTGGACTGTTCATGATAAGCTCGAGAAATGGGGGCCTTTTCTTCTTCTTCTTCTTCTTGTTTTTGCGGGTCCCGAGCGCGTGCGGGTCTTTCTCCAAACTGGTCGCCCCGCTGTCATCATTTGCCTTCTTTCTCGTCATGGTGTTTTATTTTTGGATCTTTGCTCATAGATATCTTGCAAACTATCCATATGTGAAATATTGTGAAATTTGATAAATATTGTGAAATTTGATACGTCGAGAGGACACACAAGTTAGGTTAAAGCAAGAGGGCTGCAAAATAATCGTCGCAGCAATTACAACACGAAGTTTAAATTGCGTTTGGAACGGATAATAGGTGTTTGGAACCAGTGGAGGAGCCAGGAGGGGTCAAGAAGGGGGGGGGGGGGGGGGGGGGGCAATTGCCCTCCCTTTGACTTGGGTAAATTCTTCTCTCTCTCTCTCTCTTTTTGCATTTGCCCCCCACCCATGTTGGATTTTTTTGGGTCTATTAGATGTATATCGACGGTGAATATCTAGGTTTTACGATTAAGTTAAAATATCCACTGATGGTGGATATTTATCACCCACATTCATTGGTTAGTTGTTTAAGCGTAAATCGACGATGTAGATTTTCTTTTGTAAGATAGAAACCTAAAAGAGACAAAGAGGATGAAAGTAGCACAGTAGAACCGTAAAAAGGTATTGCGACTGTCGGCAGAGAAACTTTATCTGTAGCTATGTAGGGTTATTTTTTGATGGTTGAACATAAATAAAAAAAGGCTATCGAGCTGTGCACAAGGTTGATTTGCAGACTTGTAGAAGGTTTCTCCGATCCGCACGTCTGCCCCCCCCCACCCCCCACATACACCCCAATCCACTCTAACGAGTTTCTGTAATGTCCAGGTTCTCTCTCTCGTTCTCTCACCCTCTCGGCTCCAGCTGCAGACGGAGACGACCGTGGGCGAGGTGGCGACGCCGGGGAGCTGCAGAGGAGCGTGGTGGAGCGAGGATCGGTGCGGTTTGGGCGCGATCCCGAACGGTGGATTCAAAGCCGGCGGTTCGGTTCGTGGCGCGATTTTCGGCGTGGTTTAGTCCCTTCGGGGCACGGTTTCTTCGGTGGAGGTAGGGAGATGGACCGCCACTTCGTTCTGCACGTTTTGTCTGCTTCCATGCGTAGTTTGGTGCTCGATCGGGGGAGATCGGGGCGGTTTAGTGAAAACCGTAGTTTTTGGGATTTTCAGGGTTCGCCGGAAAACGGCAACCGTTCTTGGTCTAGTTAGTATCAAAATGACCGCTGGGATGTCTGGATCATATTCATGCTATATTCGTGTCGATTGGTCATCATTCGAGGCCGGTAGGAGTCCGGGAACCTCGGTGACTCGTTTAGGGTCGATTTGTCTAAATCGCCCTGATCTCTTGTTTTAATGCATGCATGTGGGCTTTTTAGCCTCCAGATGTTATTTTTCATGGTTTGCCTTTGTTTCCCCTGCGTTTCGGCGTGAATGGGGACTGGAACGGGCCAATTCGGCCTTCCCCTTGATTTTCCCGTCGTTCTCGGTTTTCCGAACTGATCGTGGTCCACCAGTAACCGCGTTCATTTGGTCGCGGTCCTAGGAGAACCGCGTTTACCCGGCCGAGAGAGTCGGCAAGAGTCGCGGTCTTGCGACAGACCGCGTTAGTCTAGTCGCGGTCTTCAGGCGACCGTGACAGCGTGGTCGCGGTCCTCCGGTGACCGCTACCTTCGTTTGGCGTCTGGTTCGTGTAACGCGTCTATGGTGGTGCGTTCGGTCCTGTTGTGGCCGTGATGGCTGTTGGGCTTTTCGGTGTGCGGATGTGTGTTTGTTAGTCCGTTTTAGGTGATGTTAGGGGCTGGTTAGAGGTAGATTTGTGACGTGTCTGTGTGTGTGTCTATCTAAGTTATGGTGATGTCTGTCGTTCCCGTGGTCTGGCCGCTTTCCCCGTGGACGTCGGTTGATGTTCCTATGAAGGCTAAGAATCGGTCGTGTCTGTCGTTCCCGTGGTCTGGCCGCTTTCCCCGTGGACGTCGGTTGATGTTCCTATGAAGGTTAAGACTACGTTTCCGAGTCTGTCGGCAGTTTCTTGTGCTGTCTTCGGTGTTTGAGGTACGGGTGACAGTGCATGTCTGACTGTCTGTACTTCAGCTCCGTATTTCGTGATCTTCTCGTGCTGTTACCTTTCGTCACAGACTCGTTGTGACAGCTCGCGGAGCGGGGCACTTTCCGAGTGTACGGTTTGTAAGCTAGTCTCCGTCGGCTCCCGGCTGCACCGTAGCATCCTACGGGGGGAGAAAACTAGCTAGAGGCCTGGCTCTAGACAGGAGCCAGTGTGTGCACACATGGTCAGGGGCAGAGGACTGACGCCAACGAGCGTGACCCTGACTAGTACTTGTTACTGTGGTTCCGCGTGGGTCTGCGACTCGGCCGAGCTCGCGTAGACGCGATCGGTTGGTAGTCAAGACACTTATGGTGTGTGTTTCGCGTGGGTCTGCGACTCGGCCGAGCTCGCGTAGACGCGATCGGTTGGTAGTCGAGACACTTGTGGTGTGTGTTGCGGTGCAGTGTAAGACGTCGCGGAGGCATCTGGCTATTCTCCTGGTGCGGGGGTTCTCCGGCGCGTGGCGCACGACTCCCGTGCTTTTCCTGTGTTGTTACTTGCCCGAGTTAGCCTTCCCGTGGCTAGACTCGAGGTCTGTGTGTTGTCCTGTGCACGACGCTCCGGTCGTGTCGTCTGCGTCTGTCTAAGTCTTTTCTAGACTTTCTTTTGCACGCTGTTGCTAGGAGTAGTTGGGGGCCGAGGTTAGTTCGGCTTTCCTCTTTTTCCCTTTTCCTTGCTGCTCCCTACTTCTCTTTCCCTTTCTAGGCCTGCTTGCCTGTTCGGGTTATTCCCCTCGTCTTTACCTGTTCCCTACCCTTGCTTCCCTTTCTTTTACAGCTTTCTAGTGTGATTTCCTGCGGCTGTTCTTGTCGTTTCTGTTGATCCGTGTTACTGCGTGTTTTTCAGTGGGGATCCGCGTGACCTCTACTGAGCCAGTGACACGAGGCTCACCCCTGCTTTTCAGGTGGGGTGACGTGTTCGTTCTGCTACCACGGATCCTGGAGTTCGAGTCGTAGCTGCTAGCTAGTACCTCCGTCGGGCTTCCCCCGACTTCCCGGTACGTCTTTCTTTTCTGTCGACTGTACTTGGTAGACTTGCTGTCTTTCCTTTGGACTTGACTCTGGGTATATAATTGTGTAAAATCTGTTAATAATAAAAAGTAATTTTATTTCTGCTACTTTAGCAAACCGATCTAATGAAATTTAATTACTTACTGTTATATCTGTCAGTTCAATGTACTACACGACAGTCCTTTTTCCCTTCGGAGCTTTACCGCTCTTGAGAGGCCTCGCGGGTTCCAAGTGGTATCAGGTGTATTCGGTAGTCCTACCGGGTATATCTGGTATCCGGAATCCGGGTCGTCACAGTTGGTATCAGAGCGTTGTTGTGTGAAGTACATGGGAATCTCAGATATACAGTGTCCAGAGTCGCTAAGTCCAGTACAGTCTTCAGCTGGCGTTAGGTTTCGTGATTTCCGTTTCTTGTCGTTGTGGGTTTTTTCTTGGTAAGCTGCTCGATGCATGACTCGTTCCCCTGTAGTCGTGTGTCCAGCTGATGTCATGCCTTGAAATGACCCTGCTTGCAGTTGCATTCCGTGGTTCTGTGTTCTGTGTTCTGTGCGGAGCCTGAATCCTACAACTACTGTTGTTGTTGTTTTTATAAGCGATGTTTCTTTACGATTTTGTCTGTCTATCGGTGCTGCTGTTTTGCTGTCGTTTCTCTGTGAAGCTGTCGTTGGTGTCCTATGTGCCAGGTGTTCCCTGTAGCCTTTGGCACTGGAGCTGATGATGTTGTCAGGCTGTCAGCTAAGAGGACTGTGTTTCCTTGTTTAAGCTGCTCCCTGATGTGTCTATCGTTTTGTTTCTCGATATCTGTTGTTCTGGCAATCGTGTCTCTTTTTCCTGTGAGACGTAAGCGACGTTGCCTTGTTTCGGAGGTGTTAGACTTGTGTCCACTTGTGTCGTGCTCGATCCAGAGTGTGTGCTCGTGATTATAGTCTGATGATGTTCCTCTGAGTTATGTTTCTCAAGATTTGTGTCGTTTCCGTAGTTGTGCTGTCGGGTTGTTCTTCCCTGTTTACCCTTGCTAGTCCTTAAATTTCGAGGATGAAATTTCTTGAAGGAGGGGAGGATGTAATGTCCTGGTTCTCTATCTCATTCTCTCACCCTCTCGGCTCCGGCTGTAGACGGAGGCGACCGTGGGCGAGGTGGCGACGCCGGGGAGCTGCAGAGGCGCGTGGTGGAGCGAGGATCATATCGGTGCAGTTTGGGCGCGATCCCGAACGGTGGATTCAAAGCCGACGATTCGGTTTGTGGCGCAATTTTCGGCGTGGTTTAATCCCTTCGGGGCACGGTTTCTTCGGTGGAGGTAGGGAGATGGACCGCCACTTCGTTCTGCAAGTTTTCCCTGCTTTCGTGCGTAGTTTGGTGCTCGATCGGGGGAGATCGGGCCGGTTTAGTGAAAACTGTATTTTTTGGGATTTTCAGGGTTCGCCGGAAAACGGCAACCATTCATGGTCTAGTTAGTATCAAAATGACCGCTGGGATGTCTGGATCCCATTCATGCTAGTTTCGTGTCGATTGGTCGTCATTCGAGGCCGGTAGGAGTCCGGGAACCTCGGTGACTCGTTTAGGGTCGATTTGTCTAAATCGCCCTGATCTCTTGTTTTAATGCATGCATGTGGGCTTTTTAGCTTCCAGATGTTATTTTTCATGGTTTGCCTTTGTTTCCCCTGCGTTTCGGCGTGAATGGCGCGTGGAACGGGCCAATTCGGCCTTCCCCTTGATTTTCCCGCCGTTCTCAATTTTACGAACTGATCGCGGTCCACCAGTAACAGCGTTCATTTGGTCGCGGTCCTAGGAGAACCGCGTTTACCCGGCCGAGAGAGTCGGCAAGAGTCGCGGTCTTGCGACAGACCGCGTTAGTCTAGTCGCGGTCTTCAGGCGACTGTGACTGCGTGGTCGCGATCCTCCGGTGACCGCTACCTTCGTTTGGCGTCTGGTTCGTGTAACGCGTCTATGGTGGTGCGTTCGGTCCTGTTGTGGCCGTGATGGCTGTTGGGCTTTTCGATGTGTGGATGTGTGTTTGTTAGTCCGTTTTAGGTGATGGTAGGGGCTGTGTAATGTCCCGGATCTTTCGGATCCTTCTTTGTGGGTCCCGGATCTGGTTTATCGGAGTGTCCAACCCTGTTGTGTCCAAAATTTTGTTTCGGACATCTTTCGTGTTCAGATCGGTGCGATCCGGAGTCGTTTCGGAGGCCCGGAGTGTGTCCGCGGCTTTTCCATGTGTGTTTTCCGATTTCCGCGTACGGGTTTCGGCGAGTCCTTCGGAACCCTGTAGCGGGTGAACTGGGTCGTACACCAACCCGCGAGTGGTGCCGTTGCGATCAGCGCGTCGAGACGGTCGAGGAGGTGTATTTTTCTATTTTTCGGGATTTTTCTGATTTTTCGGATTTTCTATATATATCAATTCTTTTTCTTTTCTTTTTACCTTTTTCTTTTCTTCTTCTTTTTCCTTCCTTCCACCGTGAGAGCTCCCCCTCTCCCCCGCGGCCGATCTTCTTCCCCCGGGCGGCCCAGACGTGGCCCCTCTCACTCCGGCAACGGTGTGGCAGCGGCGGCGGCGGCGAGGCGGTCCCGGTGGCGTCCTTTTCGCGGCGAGAGGCGGGGCGTTCGTGGGAGTAAAAGCTTCATCCTTGATTTCGGCGGTGATTCGGCGGAGCTTTCGCTCCATTGAGGTAGGGAGACGAACCCCCATGCTCATCCCATCGTTCCCCGTGCTCTATAGGCCGAGGGAGGTCGAGAGGGGCATTTTTGAGCGGGTTTGGGTGAAACCATGTTTTTGGGGTTTGTGAGCCGATCCGCCGTTTCTTCACGTTTTTGGCCGATCCGAGGTGATAGATGCATGCTAGGAGGGTTGGGGAGGGTTCCCCCTTTGTTTCCCCATCATCGGGGGGTGATTGGGGCGTGGAATGGAGTTTTCGGCCATTTCCCGTCGTTCTCAGGTTTCCCGGGTGATCGCGGTTCACCAGTAACCGCTATCAATGGTAGCGGTCAGGTGAGGACCGCCTTCATCGGATTTTTGACCGTTAGGCCTTAAAGTGTCGGTGGCTGGTCGCGGTCTTGCGACAGACCGCGACTGTTGGTCGCGGTCTTGGGACGACCGCTATCACCGTGGGGACCGGCATGGGCCTCGAGGCATTTTTTTACCGTTGGTTCCTGGTCGCGGTCCCCTAGGGACCGCTACTGTGTGAAGGCGGTCATCAGGCGACCGCCTTCATGTTTCTGGTGCCAGGGTGGTCGCGGTCCCAAGAGGACCGCTACCATGTGGTTGCGGTCCAGGGTAGACCGCTACCACCGGAGGCGGTCCTCCGGTGACCGCGTCTGCCGTTTCGTGCCGATCGAGCCCGGGTGAGTGGGTTCTGACCCCTTTGTGTTGTCTTACGGTCCGACTGATGCTTGGCATCGTGTGGGGACTGTACGGGGATGCCGCGGGGATCCCGGGATGTGATGCGTCGGCTGGTGCTACCGAGACTCGGTGTGGTACGGAGGATGACCTCTGCACCTTGCTAGTGTTGGTCGGTAGTCCGTGGATTAGTCCTTACTTCCAGTGACCTGTCCACTAGTCGTAGCTCCCTGCGCACGCGTGTGTGGACCCACCTGGGAGTGGTGGAGAGCGAGACCCAGTGTGACGCGGTTTTTAGGCTGGTTACCGTAGGGCCCCTTGCCTTTGCCACCAGAGTCCGGTGGGGGGGAAACCAGCTAGAGGACCCGACCTAGAGCAGATGGTCTGTGTGTGCACACATAGTTGGGGGCTTAGGGCGCGCGCTGACGAGCGTGACCCCAGCTAGTCCTTGTTGTGGTACTTGTTGCGTGTCTGAGTCTCACGCCCGGGGCGTAGTAGCTAGACACTTGTGACGCGGTGTAAGACGTCAGAGGACGCATCCGGTCGTTCTTCTTGTGGATAGTGCTCCTGTTCACTGGCAGGCGTGGACTCGTGTTTTGTTGGACCGAGGTTCTGTAGTACGGCACTGTTAGAGTAGACGACTTTTCCGTTTATTTATTTCAGCTTGTTGGTTCTACCGTACTCCTGTTAGGTAGGGTTACCTTCTGCCTTCTCGCTTCTCGTGCGAGGTGGGGATTCGCGGGATCCCTACTGGGCCAATGAAATGAGGCTCACCCCTGCTTTTCAGGTGAGGCGGGGTCTTCGAGAGGCGCGGCCGAGTTTCAGCGCGGTTCCTCTAGCCAGGGTTAGTCGCCAGTCTGCCAGAGCCGGGGGATGCCCCGTGTAGTTGTACTCCGGGGGATGCCCCGTGTAGTTGTACTTCTTTCCTGTTGACTGTACTTTCTTTTGGACATGAGACACTGTGGACCTTGTAGCAGTTTATTTATTTATATTATTATGTGCATTTTATTTTGGATTATTGTGCTATCTCTGTGGTCGTTGCAGCTTCTCTTGTACCCCCACACCACTCCTTTCTACCCTTCCGAGTCTTCGGGCTCGTGGGTTGGCGGGCCGAGATTCGAGACGCGCCGGTTCCTTTCCGGTACTCGGATCCTCGGGTCGTCACAGCTGGTATCAGAGCGAGGTTGTGGAGGTGCATCGGAACTTGGAACGAATTGCAGTGGTCCAGAAGGTCCATGAATGTCCTGTACAGTCGGCGACTGGCTTAGGGTCGTGTGTTTTATTGATTTCCGGTTGCTTTTCTTTGATGCCAGGTGTGTTATGGCGCCACGGAGGAGGACTCGTGCCCAGCAGGGAGAGTCTAGTGGTGGTCCAGAGGAGCAGAGCAGGGCTTCAGTTTCCGAGGGTGTATCTGGAGATGCGAGAGCTCCAGGGATGGACGACTTCTTCCGAGGCATGTTTGAGTATGTGTTTCAGCGGCAGCAGGGAGATCATCAGCAGCAGGGTGGCGATGGTGGTGAGGACCGGACTCGTGGTGGTCATGGTCGTGTGCTGAAGGAGTTTTTGCTGTTCCAGCCTCCTTCTTTCGGTGGGCAGCCAGATCCTGAGGTGGCCAGAGAGTGGCTGGATGATATCCGGCGGATTTTCAGTGCGATGGAGTGTCCCGAGGAGGAGCAGGTAGCGTTGGCTACTCATCGTCTTCAGGGACCGGCCCGTACTTGGTGGACGTCAGAGTGGGGTTCAGTGTTCCAGTCTCGTCCTCTTCGACAGATTGCGTGGCAGGAGTTCGTCACGGCTTTTGAGCGTGCCTTCTGTCCGTCCTTTGTCAGGTCGCAGAGGTTGCATGAGTTCATGGAGCTGACTCAGGGTGACATGTCGGTGATGCAGTACCGTGCCAGGTTTATCGAGTTGGGCCGTTATGCTCCTCATATCATGGCAGATGAGGAGGTGAAGACCGATCAGTTTGTTGGTGGTCTGAGGCTAGAGCTGAGGCATCATCTTCTTGCGTCGGGTTTGACCAGTTTGGATGCAGCATGTAAGGCAGCAGCGGCGCTGGAGAGAGATTTGCAGAAGGTTTGAGGGCAGGGCAGTGCTAGTCAGGTGCAGGCAGATTTCAGCCAGCCAACGGGGATGCAGCAGCAGAGTACCGTCCAGCTCTCAGCAGATGGATCAGTGGCGACGCAGACTGCGGCTCCTGCGCCAGGTTCATCCTTCAAGTCGAAGCTTAAGAAGTTGCTTAAGGAAGCTGGTTTTGGCAAGAGGCGTCCGGATCGTAAGGAGTCGAGGCAGGAGTCGATGGGCAGTGTTCAGCAACCGGTGACTTTCCAGCGTCAGGGTTCGGTGTCAGGTGCTCGGGGCGGTTGTCCCAAGTGCGATGGTTCTCATCCAGGCAGACCGTGTTCGGCGCCCGTGATTTACTTCAGGTGCGTGCAGCCAGGGCACATGGCACGTGACTGTCCGCAGAGACCGCGCCAGCCGCACGAGTTTCAGCAGCAGCAGCAACAGCAGTTTCGGCCCCAGCAGTCATCAGCACAGCCGCAGTAGTACCAGCAGTAGGGACAGTTTCCTCAGTTGTCGCGGTCAGCTACTGTGGGGAGGCAAAGATCTCGAGGCAGAGTGACTCACATGACCAGAGCAGAGGCTGAGGCGTCGCACCTGGTGGAAGGTACTCTTTCGATTTTGGGTTGTGCGGCTCGTGTTTTGTTCGATTCAGGTGCTTCTCATTCGTTCATCGCGGAGGATTTTGCTAAGAGTGTAGAGGACTCGGTGACTGAGGTGTCCTGTGACTTGGCGGTAGAGTTGCCTACCGGTGACTTCATGATCACCCCGTACTGCTACGAGAAGGTACCTGTATGGGTGGAAGGGCGGAACTTGCCGGCTAGACTCTACGCGTTACCGCTTCAGGACTTTGATGTGATTTTAGGCATGGATTGGCTCGAGGCTTATCATGCCTTGGTGGATTGCGGCTCGAAGAAGGTCTACGTCCGACAGATTCGTGGAATCACCTTCTATTTCCAAGGTATTCGGTCTTCCTCTTCTCGCTTATTTATTTCGACTATCCGTGCGCGTCGTTTGCTTGATGCAGGTTGTCAGGGCTTTCTCGCATCCGTGGTTTTGGTCGAGCGACAGGGTCCTGAGGTAGAGGACATTCATGTCGTGTGCGAGTTTCCTAACGTTTTTCCCGAGGAGCTACCAGGGTTGCCACCGCAGCGAGAGATTGATTTCGTGATTGAGGTGGTGCCGGGAACGGCGCCTATGTCGAAGGCCCCTTATCGGATGGCGCCTGCCGAGTTGCGAGAGCTGAAGGCGCAATTGCAGGAGTTGCTGGCCAAGGGGTATATTCGTCCTAGTTATTCCCCGTGGGGTGCGCCGGTGTTGTTTGTAAAGAAGAAGGACGGTAGTTTGAGGCTGTGCATCGACTACCGTCAGTTGAACCAGGCGACTGTTAAGAACAAGTATCCGTTGCCTCGGATTGATGACTTGTTCGATCAGCTTCAGTCGGCCCGAGTGTTTTTGAGGATCGATTTGAGATCGGGCTACTATCAGCTGCGGATCCGAGAGTCGGACGTGGAGAAGACAGCGTTTCGGTCGAGGTATGGGCATTATGAGTTCTTGGTGATGCCGTTTGGGCTCACCAATGCCCCCGCAGCGTTTATGGACTTGATGCATAGGGTGTTTCGTCCGTACTTGGACCAGTTTGTGGTCGTGTTCGTGGACGATATCCTTGTGTATTCGCGGTCTGCTGAGGAGCATGTGCATCACTTGAGGGTGGTATTGCAAACCCTGCGTGGTCACCAGTTGTATGCGAAGCTCAGTAAGTGCGAGTTCTGGCTTCGTGAGGTGCACTTTTTGGGGCACGTGATTTCTGGTGATGGTGTTTCTGTGGACCCGGCCAAGGTCGAGGCGGTGGTGCAGTGGCCGAGGCCGAGTTCTGTCACGGAGATTCGGAGTTTCTTGGGGCTCGCAGGATATTATCGGAGGTTTATTCAGGATTTCTCTCGTATTGCGGGCCCGATGACCAGGCTTACGCGGAAGGACGTGCCGTTCGTCTGGACGGAGGAGTGTGAGCGGAGCTTCATGGAGCTGAAGAGATTGCTTACCACTGCTCCAGTTTTGGTGTTGCCATCTGGCTCGGGTGGTTTCGTGGTGTGTACGGATGCTTCCGGGGTAGGCCTCGGTGCTGTGTTGATGCAGCATGGGAGAGTTGTGGCGTATGCGTCGCGGCAGTTGAAGCCACATGAGGCGAACTACCCTACTCATGATCTTGAGTTGGCAGCGGTGATTTTCGCTCTGAAGATCTGGATGCATTATTTGTACGGTGAGAGGTTTGAGCTTTTCACTGACCACCAGAGTTTGAGGTATGTGTTCACGCAGAAGGATCTTAACCTCAGGCAGAGGAGGTGGATGGAGTACATGAAGGATTATGATGTTACTCTGTCTTATCAGCCTGGCAGGATGAACGTCGTGGCTGATGCCCTGAGTAGGAGGGTATCGGTCAGTCGGTTGTTGTTGAGGAAGTGGAAGCTTTGGGAGCAGGTTCCGGCCATGACTTTTAGACTTAAGGTCCCGCAGGACCAGGGTTCGGCTGTCCTTGCGAGTCTGACTGTCATGCCCGCGGTGCGTCGACAGGTGACTGAGGCTCAGCGAGCGGACCCCGAGCTACCCCGTATTCTGTCAATGACCGAGGTGGAGCTTGGCGAGGATGGAGCTGTGAGGTTCAGAGGTAGATTGTATGTGCCGTACGAGGGGCAGGTGCGGCGTAATGTATTGCGTGAGGCTCACGGGAGTCGGTATGCCGTGCACCCCGGATCAGCTAAGATGTACCAGAACCTGAAGAGGCAGTTTTGGTGGCCTGGTATGAAGAGAGATGTTGCAGAGTTTGTGGCCAGGTGTTTGACCTGTCAGCAGGTGAAGGCTGAGCACCAGTGACCAGGAGGCACACTTCAGCCCTTGGACATTCCTGCGTGGAAGTGGGACCACGTGACCACTGATTTCGTGGTTGGATTACCGAGGACGTCCAGTGGGGAAGATAGTATCTGGTTGCTAGTGGATAGACTGACGAAGATGGCGCGGTTGCTGCCGGTCAAGGTCAGTTGGAGCGTGCAGCGTTTGGCTCGTCTGTACGTGGAGCGGATAGTCCCGTTGCATGGAGTCCCTATCTCCATTGTATCGGATCGTGATCCCCGTTTCACTTCTGGATTCTGGAGGAGTTTCCAGAGGGCTCTAGGCACTGAGTTGGCATTCAGCTCGGCCTATCATCCTCAGTCGGACGGTCAGTCTGAGCGGACCATCCAGACTTTGGAGGACATGCTGCGAGCGTGTTGCTTGGAATGACAGGGGAGTTGGACCCATCATTTGCCATTAGTGGAGTTTGCCTATAACAACAGCTATCATTCGAGCATCGGTATGGCTCCCTATGAGGCATTGTATGGGCGACCTTGTCGGACTCCGCTTGATTGGTTCGAGGTAGGCGAGTGTGCCTTGACCGGACCAGATCTGGTGCATCAGTGTGTTGAGGTGGTGCATCTCGTTCGGCAGGAGATGTTGGCAGCTCAGAGCCGACAGAAGAGTTATGCCGATCGTAGGAGGCGACCCCTCAGCTTTGCTGTCGGAGATCGAGTTTTCTTGAGAGTGTCTCCCATGAAGGGCGTGATGCGCTTCGGTAGGCGTGGGAAGCTGAGTCCCCGCTACATTGGTCCCTTTCCCATCGTTGAGCGCGTTGGGGAAGTTGCTTATCGGTTACAGCTACCTCCGGAGCTTTCCGCGGTGCATGATGTGTTCCACGTGTCGATGCTTCGGAAGTATATGCCCGATGACTCTCATGTTCTCGAGGATGCCGTTTGGCCTGATGTGAACCCAGATCTGTCCCTTCCGGAGTTTCCTGTTCGCGTTGAGGATCGGCGAGAGCAGCGCCTGCGAAACAAGGTTATTCCTCTGGTTAAAGTGGTCTGGCAGCGTCATTCTGGCGGTGAGGCGTCTTGGGAACGCGAGGATGAGATGCGAGAGTTATATCCGTATTTGTTTGTGTGAGTCTGTCCCCCGTCCTTGTGCTATGTTCTTGAATTTCGAGGACGAAATTCCTTTAAGGGGGGAGGGCTGTAATATCTCGGATCTTTCGGATCCTTCTTTGTGGGTCCCAGATCTGGTTTATCAGAGTGTCTGACCCTGTTGTGTCTGAAATTTCGTTTCGGACATCTTTCGTGTTCGGATCGGCGCGATCCGGAGTCGTTTCGGAGGGCCGGAGTGTGTCCGCGGCTTTTCCGTGCGTGTTTTCCGATTTCCGCGTACGGGTTTCGGCGAGTCCTTCGGAACCCTGTAGCGGGTGAACTGGGTCGTTCACCAACCCGCGAGTGGTGCCGTTGCGATCAGCGCGTCGAGACGGTCGAGGAGGTGTATTTTTCTATTTTTCAGGATTTTTCTGATTTTTCGGATTTTCTATATATATCAATTCTTTTTCTTTTCTTTTTACCTTTTTCTTTTCTTCTTCTTCCCCCTTCCTTCCACCGTGAGAGCTCCCCCTCTCCCCCGCGGCCGATCTTCTTCTCCCGGGCGGCCGAGATGCAGCCCCTCTCACTCCGGCAACGGCGTGGCAGCGGCGGCGGCGGCGAGGCGGTCCCGGTGGCGTGCTTTTCGCGGCGAGAGGCGGGGCGTTCGTGGGAGTAAAAGCTTCATCCTTGATTTCGGCGGTGATTTGGCGGAGCTTTCGCTTTCATTGAGGTAGGGAGACGAACCCCCATGCTCATCCCATCGTTCCCCGTGCTCCGTAGGCCGAGGGGAGGTCGAGAGGGGCATTTTTGAGCGGGTTTGGGTGAAACCATGTTTTTGGGGATTGTGAGCCGATCCGCCGTTTCTTCGCGTTTTTGCCCGATTCGAGGCGGTAGATGCATGCTAGGAGGGTTGGGGAGGGTTCCCCCTTTGTTTCCCCATCATCGGGGGGTGATTGGGGCGTGGAATGGAGTTTTCGGCCATTTCCCGTCGTTCTCGGTTTTCCGGGGTGATCGCGGTTCACCAGTAACCGCTATCAATGGTAGCGGTCAGGTGAGGACCGCCTTCATCGGATTTTTGACCGTTAGGCCTTAAAGTGTCGGTGGCTGGTCGCAGTCTTGCGACAGACCGCGACTGTTGGTCGCGGTCTTGGGACGACCGCTATCACCGTGGGGATCGGCACGGGCCTCGAGGCATTTTTTGACCGTTGGTTCCTGGTCGCGGTCCCCTAGGGACCGCTACTGTGTGAAGGCGGTCATCAGGCGACCGCCTTCATGTTTCTGGTGCTAGGGTGGTCGCGGTCCCAAGAGGACCGCTACCATGTGGTTGCGGTCCAGGGCAGACCGCTACCACCGGAGGCGGTCCTCCGGTGACCGCGTCTGCCGTTTCGTGCCGATCGAGCCCGGGTGAGTGGGTTCTGACCCCTTTGTGTTGTCTTACGGTCCGACTGATGCTTGGCATCGTGTGGGGACTGTACGGGGGTGCCGCGGGGATCCCGGGATGTGATGCGTCGGCTGGTGCTACCGAGAGTCGGTGTGGTACGGAGGATGACCTCTGCACCTTGCTAGTGTTGGTCGGTGGTTTCCGTGGATTAGTCCTTACTTCCAGTGACCTGTCCACTAGTCGTAGCTCCCTGCGCACGCGTGTGTGGACCCACCTGGGAGTGGTGGAGAGCGAGACCCAGTGTGACGTGATTTTTAGGCTGGTTACCGTAGGGCCCCTTGCCTTTGCCACCAGAGTCCGGTGGGGGGGAAACCAGCTAGAGGACCCGACCTAGAGCAGATGGTCTGTGTGTGCACACGTAGTTGGGGGCTTAGGGCGTGCGCTGACGAGCGCGACCCCAGCTAGTCCTTGTTGTGGTACTTGTTGCGTGTCTGAGTCTTACGCCCGGGGCGTAGTAGCTAGACACTTGTGACGCGGTGTAAGACGTCAGGGGACGCATCCGGTCGTTCTTCTTGTGGATAGTGCTCCTGTTCACTGGCAGGCGTGGACTCGTGTTTTGTTGGACCGAGGTTCTATAGTACGGCACTGTTAGAGTAGATGGCTTTTCCGTTTATTTATTTCAGCTGGTTGGTTCTACCGTACTCCTATTAGGTAGGGTTACCTTCTGCCTTCTCGCTTCTCGTGCGAGGTGGGGATTCGCGGGATCCCTACTGGGCCAATGAAATGAGGCTCACCCCTGCTTTTCAGGTGAGGCGGGGTCTTCGAGAGGCGCGGCCGAGTTTCAGCGCGGTTCCTCTAGCCAGGGTTAGTCGCCAGTCTGCTAGAGCCGGGGGATGTCCCGTGTAGTTGTACTCCGGGGGATGCCCCGTGTAGTTGTACTTTCTTTCCTGTTGACTGTACTTTCTTTTGGACATGAGACACTGTGGACCTTGTAGCAGTTTATTTATTTATATTATTATGTGCATTTTATTTTGGATTATTGTGCTATCTCTGTGGTCGTTGCAGCTTCTCTTGTACCCCCACACCACTCCTTTCTACCATTCCGAGTCTTCGGGCTCGTGGGTTGGCGGGCCGAGATTCGAGACACGCCGGTTCCTTTCCGGTACTCGGATCCTCGGGTCGTCACAGGCTGTTTAGAGGTAGATTTGTGACGTGTCTGTGTGTGTGTCTATCTAAGTTAGGGTGATGTCTGTCGTTCCCGTGGTCTGGCCGCTTTCCCCGTGGACGTCGGTTGATGTTCCTATGAAGGCTAAGACTCGGTGGTGTCTGTCGTTCCCGTGGTCTGGCCGCTTTCCCCGTGGACGTCGGTTGATGTTCCTATGAAGGTTAAGACTACGTTTCCGAGTCTGTCGGCAGTTTCTTGTGCTGTATTCGGTGTTTGAGGTACGGGTGACAGTGCATGTCTGACTGTCTGTACTTCAGCTCCGTATTTTGTGATCTTCTCGTGCTGTTGCCTTTCGTCACAGACTCGTTGTGACAGCTCGCGGAGCGGGGCACTTTCCGAGTGTACGGTTTGTAAGCTAGTCTCCGTCGGCTCCCGGCTGCACCGTAGCGTCCTACGGGGGGAGAAAACTAGCTAGAGGCCTAGCTCTAGGCAGGAGCCAATGTGTGCACACGTGGTTAGGGGCAGAGGACTGATGCCGACAAGCGTGACCCAGACTAGTACTTGTTACTGTGGTTCCGCGTGGGTCTGCGACTCGGTCGAGCTCGCGTAGACGCGATCGGTTGGTAGTCGAGAGACTTGTGGTGTGTGTTCCGCGTGGGTCTGCGACTCGGCCGAGCTCGCGTAGACGCGATCGGTTGGTAGTCGAGACACTTGTGGTGTGTGTTGCGGTGCACTGTAAGACGTCGCGGACGCATCTGGCCGTTCTCCTGGTGCGGGGGTTCTCCGGCGTGTGGTGCGCGACTCCCGTGCTTTTCCTGTGTTGTGACCTGCCCGAGTTAGCCTTCCCGTGGCTAGACTCAAGGTCTGTGTGTTGTCCTGTGCACGACGCTCCGGTCGTGTCGTCTGCGTCTGTCTAAGTCTTTTCTAGACTTTCTTTTGCACGCTGTTGCTAGGAGTAGTTGGGGGCCGAGGTTAGTTCGGCTTTCCTCTTTTTCCCTTTTCCTTGCTACTCCCTTCTCCTCTTTCCCTTTCTAGGCCTGCTTGCCTGTTCGGGTTATTCCCCTCGTCCTTACCTATTCCCTACCATTGCTTCCCTTTCTTTTACAGCTTTCTAGTGTGATTTCTTGCGGCTGTTCTTGTCGTTTCTGTTGATCCGTGTTACTGCGTGTTTTTCAGTGGGGATCCGCGTGACCTCTACTGAGCCAGTGACACGAGACTCACCCCTGCTTTTCAGGTGGGGTGACGTGTTCGTTTTGCTACCGCGGATCCTGGAGTTCGAGTCGTAGCTGCTAGCTGGTACCTTCGTCGGGCTTCCCCCGACTTCCCGGTACGTCTTTCTTTTCTGTCGACTGTACTTGGTAGACTTGCTGTCTTTCCTTTGGACTTGACTCTGGGTATATAATTGTGTAAAATCTGCTAATAATAAAAAGTAATTTTATTTCTGCTACTTTAGCTAACCGATCTAATGAAATTTAATTGCTTGCTGTTATATCTGTCAGTTCAATGTACTACATGACAGTCTTTTTTTCCTTCGGAGCTTTACCGCTCTTGGGAGGCCTCGCGGGTTCCAAGTTGTATCAGGTGTATTCGGTAGTCTTACCGGGTATATCTGGTATCCAGAATCCGGGTCGTCACAGTTTCTATGTCAATACGATGCGTTTTCTCCCTTGCTCAGTTCTCCTGTTATCTATTTGGTGACTTTTGCAGGAATCGTAAGACTTTACCACGGGGTTTTACCTGGGGAAGATATTTCATTCAAGATTTTAATTTTATCTTTCTTTTTAATTTTTGTTTCATGTATTTTCAATCACGAAAATTTTACATGTCTCAGTAGCTTAACCTGGTTCTCCCTCTCAGTTATTCTTATTTGTGATTCATTATCTCGAGTATATAATACAAAGTCAGCTCCCACTCGTCGGAAACACTGCACCTGATTTTGAAGCTGAAGTAATTTTTGTGGTGATCAATAGATGAATGATAATTTTGTGACATATATTGAGAAGGAGGCATTCGAGAGTATTGACAATGAGACAATAATTTAACGCTTTCAGAATATGAAGATCCGTCGTGGGCAACTCACTTATAAAATATCTTCTATTTGAATGAAAATAAATAAATTTTATTATATTAATTATAGTTTGTCCCCCCTTTCAAATATTTCTGGCTCCGTCACTGTTTGGAACGGATAACATGTGTAAAGATTTTTTTTCAAAATCTCTGAAGAGAGAGAAAATTATCTTTAAGTAATTTTTGAAGATTTTGAGTTCTCCTTTTTTTTTCCTATCTATTTTTAAACTTTGAAATTTGCATAAAATAAAAATTGATGTGATATTAAAATATGTAAAAATATTTTTAAGAGAGTGAGAATTCTAATAATTAGAATCTCTAAAATCCCTCTCCAATATCCGTTCCAAATGCTATCTTAGTCCCAAACTGGACATTTGTGGGCAACTTCTCCCTATATACAGAGGTAGATTTTTTATTCAAATTCTGACCTTTAACGTGATATCAGAGTCAAATGATTTATTGGATTGTTCAATTCAGATATAATCCGTACTATTCATTCCTAACCAATTGAGTTCGGCATCGAAGCCAAATCAAGTGGGTGTTGAGGAGGTTTAGTCTCGCGGGCATCTTCTCCCTCTACATATATAAAAGATTCCTTGAAGCCAACACCTAAATTTATTTTGAGTTTGAATTCGGGACTTAACAATTCCAACAAAAAGAAGAAAGTTATAAACCACAGACTTCTAGAAATTTGGATAAAATAACAACAAGGAACAAGCATTTTATGAGAACTTGATTAAAGATTCTTTTCAAATTAATCCCTTTGAAAAGTATGGAGATTTTGAGAATGCACTCGATCTATTTTTATTCCAAATATCCAGAATGTTGTGAATCTATAAAAAGCGTTGGAAATGTACCGAATCGATCACATGCACGAAAGGTAATCGGAGGGAAAGAACATTTTCAATACACGTACCATATCGTGGGAGAGCTTCGCTGACAGCTACGAGAAAACCTGTCCTCTGCTGCTCTGGGCCATTAAGGTACGTACCCCTCTAATATCCAACATTACGAATAGTTTATCTGGGAAAAAAGTTAAAAACCATATGATATCCTGTGTGTATAATTCATTCAAATTCCTCCATCCAAAGGGATCTGTATAGTATAGTATATATACAATTCTCAAGTGTTCCAGCACTACCAAGATAGTAACTTTTGAATCCTTTTAGGAGGAAAACTAGATACCTTTCCAGGGTCGCTTTCCAACCCGACATCACAGGGGATCTTGCTGGTTGGTGTCGAGGGCCATTTGTGGACTCCGCCAGTTTCCCTGCGACCCTGTAATTCTTGTCCCACCCACTCCCCCAACCACCATGGCCGCATCGTCAAACCCTCCATGGAAAACGAAGGTGGAAAAAGATAGCAAAATGAGAAGAAAGCGATCCGATGAGGATAAGCACCAAGGAAACGTCGGAAAAAATTAAAAAAAAAACAGGATTCTATTTCGTCTTCAAAGTTTTTGAAAGCAAGCCTCCAAAGTGGCCAGGCCCGCAGATGCGGACGGGAAAAATTGTTAAAGAACTGGGGCGCGCTGGCACCATGCAGCGTTGGATGGAACAGTGGACTGCAGCGGCAAGCAACCAGCTTTGGCCACCATTTGCTTCACCATTAGAGAGCTTACACGGAAAACGGCAGAAGGAAGGGTGAGGGTGACCTCCCTGGGACTGCACTCATGTCATGGCGAGAACAGATGTGGCAAAGGAGGGGGCACGCCTCCCTCCCTCCCTCCGCCATTTTTCTAACGGCTATATTTCACTTGTCCCCCTCCTTTTGCTTTTACTCGAGCATCCCTGGTCTTTCCCTCCTTTACGAGAGCCTTAGATACCTCCAAACAGGAGCTTCCAAATCCAGGACGGCCCTGTCTGATGCGAACCCAGTCCCGCCCCAGTCGTCGGACAAGTGCCAGGCGCATCACAAGTATAAAGGTGTGCCTCCCATGTCCCTCTCTGACGGGTAAATAGGAAAGAAAAGGGGGCGGGGGCTGCTCGCGGCGGAGAATTGGGAGATGGGTTCGTGGGGGAGGGGGCTTCTGCTGGCGGAGGTCCTGGTGTGGGCTAGCTGCCTTGGAGGGGTAGCGGTCGAAGGGTACCCAGCGGAGGACCTGGTGGAGAGGCTGCCTGGGCAGCCGACGGTGGGGTTCAGGCAGTACGCCGGGTATGTGGACGTGGATGTTCAGGCCGGGAGGAGCCTCTTCTACTACTTCGCCGAGGCCGACGGCGATGCCGACAAGAAGCCATTAACGCTGTGGCTGAACGGAGGTCTGTTGGTTTAGCTCTTTCCCTCTCTTTTGCTCCTCCATTGAAGACGGCTACTCTCATGCCTGACTCGATGGCGTGTTTGCCTGTTTGGTGCTGCTCTTCCTGTCCTCACAGTTCTTAACTTCTCTGGATTGGACAAAATTTTCTGTTTCCGTGGAGAAAAGCACCATGGGAGATTAGCATCAAGGGTCCTGCGTCTGCCATTTGTAATTGCATGGAAGAAAAAGGACCTATTTTCACTGTTTTTCTTTGCTATGTTTCCTGGTCTTTCTTTTGAGTAAAAATATATCGTTATCACCAACCCAACACTCGTACATGTATGAAAGATAGATTCTGCCAGGTATTTTTGGATCCAGATGGTGCTTTTGATCCTCAATGCAGCGTCTTTCTTGTCAATTTAGTTTGATCTGGTGATACAGTGTTTTAACGACAACATAAACCGTATGCCCCATTCCCCTTATTAACAGGATAGTGGTTCCCTTCGATTTTCTGTAGACTGATCATACTACATTACTGAATCACAATTGAAAACCAGGGGCTGCTTGTGAGATATATGGCTATGCGTTGCTTCTCTTATATATATGCATATCAGAATTCATATTTTGATTACTTCCTTCCACCATTTAGCTCTTCATTATCTTTATTTATTTGCAGAATCGACACCAAGAGAAGCCTCGGTCTAAGATCAATGATGAATTTCTCTGCTTGTGCCTGAATTGCGTTTCATTCTTACGGTGGATTCTTGGGTTCAACACTAGGAGTAGAAATGCCGTTTAGAAATAGTGAGAACATTAAAATCGGGTTCAATGTTGAATATGATTAGTGTCAGCTGGCCACTTTCATAGGACTTAAATCTCATGATCATCTCATTTCTTTCTGAAGTGTCCAGGCACCTAGGTGTCTGTTGGCCACTGTCGTGGGACTTCTATCTCATGCTTATTGATATTGCTATTTTTTTCAAGTTGAAATGTTCAGTTACCATTGATACACAATTAGGAAGAAACAAAGAAGTGAGCATATCTTATTGTCTCATTCATGGTAAGTTTGATGAGCTTTCCTTGTGCACTGCAGCACTGTCTCTAATTATGCAGTGTTACCTTGGAATTCTCAGTCAACAGGAAGAACAGGATGCAAAATTCTTTTTCTATTAGATAAGTAACCGGCCTCACAGCATCAGAATCATGTTAAGATAACCAAGTCAAACCTAGAGAAAAATTGTCCACTGTTGGTTAGTTGCCCATGTCTTCAGAGCTATCTTAAGACAAATCTCAACTGCAAATTGTGTATTGACTTCCTTTCCTTTATGCAAATTTACAATGTGACTGCTTCACTACAATAGACACAGATGTCTAATGTCTATACTATGGAAGCCATCTACCTCGTACTCCCTCTCTGTTGGTGCTCAATCATCTGTGTGATGTCCGACTAGGTGCCCGTAGATTGGATTTAGTCAAAGATGTAATCTACATCTATCTCTCTTCATTAACTGTTTCATTTTATACAGATCTTGAGTAGCATGTCTTAAAGCTCTTACCATGTTCAGGCCCAGGTTGCTCTTCGATTGGAGGAGGAGCGTTTACTGAACTAGGTCCATTCTTTCCAAGAGGCGATGGTCGAGGCCTTCAAATAAATACAAAATCCTGGAATAAAGGTGTGAAACATGACAGATACTCCAAGTTGCAGACAACATTAATATCTGACTTACCAGAAGCATCATATTTTAGTTTATACATTAACAGAGATATTTCACATTCAATTAAAATCTAGTTGCTTATGTTGAAAAGTTGATAGTTCACTACCGTGGCTTACAAATGTCCTATATTTTTAGTGTCAAGTCTCCTTTTTGTCGAATCCCCTGCTGGAGTCGGGTGGTCTTACTCAAACAGGACTTCTGATTACATATGCGGTGATGACTCTACTGGTAGGAACAATGTTCATCTTCATCATATTTAAGCTAATCTTAAAATTATGTTTAAAGTTCTACATTATTCACATAAGATTTATTTATGGACCATGTGACTCATTCGTAATCTTTTTCTTCAATGTGGCTTTTGACAATGGAAGCTAATGACATGCGCACCTTTCTAATTCGGTGGTATGAAAAGTTTCCAGAATTCAAAACCAGGGAGCTGTTTCTGACCGGAGAAAGTTATGCAGGTCCTAGAGAAGCATTCACATGATTTTAGTATGTTATTCATTGACCCCTACTTTCCAAGAGGAATCAACATGCAATGGCTTGTTTGCAGGGCATTACATCCCTCAGCTGGCCAATGTCCTCCTGAATTACAATCAGCAGTCAACTGGTTTCAAGTTCAACATAAAAGGAGTTGCTGTAAGAATAGTCACACCATTTCAATGTGCACTACAAGACATATCTAATGCAATGTTTCTACTCACATACATCCCTAATCATTTTCCTTTTCTACATTTTATGCTCACCTTTATGGTTGATGTACCTGCTGATAAATCTCATGTCCCTGAACTAATCTGTCCCTTATCCCGTTTTCTGCCTGTGTGGTGACATGTCAGATCATGGTTTTAGTCTTGTTTACAGGATGAATTCTTTTGACTTTATTCTACTGTTGTTTTACAATTATGTTTTTGTTAGAACACCTCTACTTTTACTTGCTCACAGATTGGAAACCCGCTTCTCAAACTTGATAGAGATATCCCAGCAACTTATGAGTTTTTCTGGTCACATGGCATGATTTCTGATGAGATAGGCCTCACTATCATGAATACATGTGAATTTGAAGACTACACGTTCAAAAGCCCCCACAATGTAAGCAAAGAATGCAACAATGCTATCAAAGATGCAAATGATGTGGTTGGTGATTACATCAATCCATATGATGTAATCCTAGATGTCTGTTACCCATCAATCGTGCAGCAGGAGATAAGATTGAGAAAATATGTATGTATTTCTTCTCATAAAAAAATAATTTAATTTCAAGTCATGAATGAAATTTCCGGCAGGTGATTTTCATCTTGAAGGTTTTCTGTAATTTCATCTTTTGTGTTGAAGGTTACTAAGAAGAGTGTTGGAGTTGATGTTTGTATGACCTATGAAAGGCGTTTCTATTTCAACCTTCCAGAAGTGCAGAATGCTCTTCATGCAAACAGGACAAGCTTGCCTTATAGTTGGTCAATGTGCAGCAGGTAAGCATCAGATTAAATGCAATTCAGTAACTACATGCCCCAGTCATTGATTGTTCGTTACCTAGATATAGTTTAAGTGTGACTATTCTCTGATTTTAATTGAATTCATGTACATGTCAACTTTCCACTGTACATTCATAATTTAATAAAGTCTCTTTAGAAAGATTTCAAGCTTCGAGTTGACATGAGCTCTAGCATACTGAACTTATGTGAAATCAACTGCCTGTGGATGTTTAAACGGCTGAGTATTAACAAACTGTGCTCGGTTAACAAATTCGCCCTAAGAAATTTTCCAGTGTTTGTGTGCCTATTCGTTTCATGAAAAATCCTTGGATTATCTTTCATGATTTATCTACCATCAGTTAACCCACAACCAGATCCTTTGTCGGATACAGTCTCTGATGCTTCTCAATTTTACATTTCATTGGGACAGGGTTCTCAAGTACAATGAAACTGATGGCAATATAAACATCCTTCCCTTGCTTAAAAGGATAATCAACAATCACATACCTGTCTGGATATTCAGGTAAGCATTACCACTATGTGCAAATTCAAAACAGTAACGATGATGAACAAAACAAATTTCCAGATAATGTCGCTCACTTTCATGGTGACTAAGTATCGGACAAAATGACAGTGGTGACCAAGACTCCGTTGTGCCACTCTTGGGATCTCGGACGTTAGTTCGAGAACTAGCCCATGAATTACATTTCAAAGTCACAGTGCCTTACAGAGCTTGGTTTCATAAAGCCCAGGTATGCCTTCCTCTGCCATTTGTCTCCTAATAAGCATCAGTACGTTCTTTCGGATGCTATTTTATTTTTGCCATTTCTTCGTCATTCTTTTATTGTGTTACTTGTTTGAAGGTGGGTGGCTGGATAACTGAGTATGGAAACATCCTAACATTTGCGACCGTGAGAGGTGCTGCCCACATGGTACCATATGCTCAGCCGACAAGAGCTCTAACACTATTCAGGTCATTCATCAGCGGCCAAAGACTGCCTAACACAACTCATCCCTCGATCGAGTAGTGCAGTAAGCGGATCCACAGCCATGGCCGCATGTAGGCTGAGGAATATCAACCCAGCACCATTTTAATGTTTTATAACTTGCATTGCTCTCAAAGATGAGTGGAAAATAATGTTTAAGTTCCTTCAGCGTCCATGGTGCCGCTCAGAATAAGTCTCTGAGTCAGCTGTCGCAGTGTGTTCTAACAGTTATTGTCGCTCAGAATAATGCCTCAAACAAACCGTCACCGGCGAAGAGGTTAAGAGTCACCAGACAAGGGCCGCAATCTGATCGAAGACCGCTGTTAAGTGGCCAGAGAAACAGATTGCGAATACAAGGGCGGTCTCACATGTCAAGACGATGTGTCATCGCACCTTGTTATTCTTTTAACTATTTTAAAATATAATTATTAAATATTTTAACTATCCTAATAAACTTCCTTATAAATACTTCGATTCACCTGGGTTCTTGCCTCGATTTTCTCAACCTTCGAAACCGAAATGCTCCACCCTACCTAACTTTTCATGAACAAAATCAAACCGAGAAAGTTTACTTTATTTCAGTTTAATTTACAGCATGACTTGAATAATGCCTGGTTATGTCTTCAAAACCCAATGAGGCACCACAACGGGTAATTGTATCAATATTTCCCTCGCTAAAAATATCTTCAGACAGCAAGAAGAACACCACACCCGTCTGTTTGTGCGCAGAGGTTTACAGTCAAACAAGAAATTCCAGTAAATATTACATGGTGGATACAGGAAAATTTCTGGGACGTATTACATGTGTACGTGTAACCGAGTCCTCGCTCAAGAAATAAGAAAAGAATTGTAGGTAAAACAGGGTGAGTGTAAGATTTTCTCTGTTCGCTGCGTTTCAGAGAGAATTCTGCTCTTACACAGCTACAGGAGAAAATCAAAGAATAGTAGCAAGCTTACGTATGAAAAAAGAACTGCCTCGGAACTGACTGACGCCTCTTTGAAGCACACCAATCTGCAACAAACAACATTGTTTTAATTATGTGTGGTTAAAATGGACAGTAAATAGTCTGAGCATCAAGCATACGCCAGCAGTTGTTAAAAGTATCAGCACAGGGGCATCAATTGCCAACCAAGTTTTTGCTGATCTAGGCTACAACCATTCAGGTGTTGTTTGGTAAAATATGATAATCTTCCAATTGTAAAATCATTGGTTTTAAAATCATTGTGTTTTGGTTTATGATAGTTTTGCACTGAGAGCAGAAACCAGACAAAAAATGAATAATTCATGGGTTGACTGTACTTTAAAACCCAAAACATTTGCAATGCATCGAACATTAGAAAAACACCAAAAAATGATATTTTCTGATCAAAATAGTTTCTAAACCATGCCCCTATATATACCAGCAGCTCTTTGGAGATTGTACAAAATAAAGGATATGTTCGATTACCTCAAAATTTACGAAAGAGAACCTCCACCTTTTGTCAATAGATACAAGACAAGTTCATTCCAAGCATCAGGAACCCCAGGAAGGCACCAGTGGCTGCAGTCAACCAGTTGCAGATCACTCCAAGTGCCAATATGAGCATCACTGCGGACAGCGCCCATTGAAGTAACATTAAGAACAGTAACAGGAACTTTCATCTTTGAAATCACATCCCCAATGATGTCTGAGAATTCACTACGGTCATTCCCATCGGCCTCAACCATGGGATGCTGAGTCACTTCACAGACCCTTTGATGTGGGTCACTGATGAAAAAAATAGCAAAGACATAACACTCGGGGCGTCATTAATTTTAACATACGAATGATGAAGAGCAATTGAACAAAATCATATAGAGAATTCTTAGTATAGGAGGCATGTATGAAAAATAGGCCCCCGGATAAATTACAGCTGACATTTGAGCTTCTTTACAAGAAGTTGGGGATATTTTGAGATTTCTCATACCAAACTTGTAAATCCCTCTTTTCTTATTAATATATTCAATGGTACCAACCACTTTAAAAAAAACATTTGAGCTTTGTGGAGAATTTTAGAATCAAGCCATTGAAGAAGCACTTGGGAAGAAGTAAAATTAGGAGAGATTCATTGTTTCATGGGTACCATCTTTTCATAGAACTAAAGTTTACCAATATAACCGGATCAGAATGAAGCAGTATGTAACATGTGTAGTATGTGTATTTTTTTCCCAAAGAATGTTTGCATAGAACAGTAGGTAATGAGATAGATACTCTTTTGGATATATGAAGATAATACCTCCAATGGGAAGGCTCAAAAGTGCGAAAGAATACGTGTGTTCTATGCGTGTTCACCATTGTTTCAACCCATGATGCCCAAGTCTCCAACGCAATCCTAAATGCAGCAGTTATTGGCATTCCAAGTTTCAGCAATCCACCAACCTGGAAATAGCAGCCCCTGTAATGTTTTGTGGAAATCAGGGGTGAGGTTGGGGATTAATCAGAAGCAAGCATGCATGGATGTGACAGTCCAAAATTGTACTTACCAGTGAATGCAATGAAAATGTATTTATACAATTTCATAGATTACAAAAGCTTTACTTTGAATTGCAATGTAATCATAAAAAATATGGTATCCCAGTGGATTCACTAAGGGGAGCAAGTACAGAGCAATTCATAGTCTAGGCGAATAGGCAGATAGCATACTACAAATTTGTTTGATAAATAACAGCAACATTGCTC
Organism: Amorphophallus konjac; assembly: GCA_022559845.1. Taxonomy (NCBI): domain Eukaryota; kingdom Viridiplantae; phylum Streptophyta; class Magnoliopsida; order Alismatales; family Araceae; genus Amorphophallus; species Amorphophallus konjac. The sequence goes on along the minus strand of CM040128.1, from coordinate 9,785,011 downwards.
AATCACGTTCATAATAATGGCACAAGACAAGGAGGAGCTTAGATAAAGCTATCTTGGCATCCAAGATAATACTGTTATAGTCACTGCTTTGAAAATGATCACATAAGTGCACTTAAAAAACTCACTTACTAACATTCAAGAAACTACTCAGAATGTACTTACCATTGCCCATCCACCAATTAGAGGTCAATGTAGCATTTCAAGACAAAATAAGAGAAGGCAGACAAAATAACAAAAGGCATGTTTGGTACTGCTCCCAGCTGGAAGGGCACTAAGGGTTCAGATTTTGTAGATTGGGATTACTTCCCAACTTGCAAAGCGTCTTTTGTTATTGAAGGAGGAAACAAATGAGCACAGAAACTGTGGTTTCCACTTCCAAATGGAATCTCCAAGAGAGAGTTTTCAAAGAAAGAAACAAAGCTACTAGTTATCACCTCATAGGAAGGGCAGAAACAGCTTCCTCATTTCTGAGTAAAACACTCTTTATAAACATTCACAAGCTTAAAGTCACTAATTGCCAGAACTAAGTGCCAAACATCCCTTAAGAGATTTAAAGACTCCTAGCAAACTATCAGCTTGACACCCAATGTCACTCAAGAAGTGCCACAGACCTGACATGTAATGCTAGCGGGTAGATTTTGCTTAAAAATCATAACCCTGAAATACTTATTTACAGATCATGCCCTGGCATTCATAAAGGACATGACCATGCAGAGGATCCTGGGCATTAGGCATCTAACAAGTTGTTTATATTATGGACAGTTTCCTATGTTGTCTAAATAATTTGATGTAAACTTGCCTTTAACCATTATTTTGTGCTTACCAAAGATATTCAAACTGTTGGATGACATAAAAAATTAAAAGAAATATGGATCATCATTTTTCTGTCTGTTTTATTATTTCACTCCATCTCGCTTTATGATGACAACAATGATTAATATGCTGCCAAAGTGTCCACACATATTATGGTATCACCAGATCAATGTGTCAAATCATTTTTTTGTAAAGAACTTTCATCGATTGATCAAAATAATAAATACTTGAAACTAATGCAAAAGATAAGGAAAAAAATTGAAAACCAACAGCCACCTACACCGGTCACATACACAACTTGTTAATGTAGGCTCAAACTAAGGGGGTGTTTGCATTCTCCAAGAATTTTCCCAAGAAATATTTTCCTAACCGATTTACATATGATTTGCAAATGCAGAAAAAGTTAGGTGGGAAAATATTTCCCAAATTCCCAGAATATTCTCTATTTCCCCGGAGTTTATTTCCCCACCCCTACCCCTAGGGAAATAATTCTTGGGAAATATTTCCTAGCCAGTCTCCACTTCTCTCACTATCTCTCTCTGCTGATCTCCCACTTTCTCTTTCCTCTCTCTTCTCCCATGTGAGAACAGAAAACATGTTTTTTTTTCAACACACTTTCCCATGAAATGTGCAAACATGTGTTTTTTCTTTCCGGTGAATAGTTCCCATGTTTTTGAATTTCCGGTGAAATGTTTTCCATAATTGTTGATTTTCACAAAAAAATTGAGAATGCAAACATCCCCTAAGCCGCACTTGCTTATGAAGCCAACAAGCTAGCCCACAGTCCCGAGGGTTGTGTCCTCTTATCCAAAAGCTCTGAACTTGTCCCAGAGATTCATTGTTTCACATAGGATTTCTTTGATTCTCTCAGCATCAAGAGCACCTTCAGATGTCTTTTCTAACACCTTTAACATGAATGCAGTCCTCAAGAACATTGTTACTGATTGGACTGGACTTGACATAGCTGAACCATTTGAATCATAAATCTTATCACCCACTTACTTTCCCATTTACTAGTGCTGCATCTAACTTTTTCCAGGAAGACAGGTAGACCAGTTCTGGCACTTCTATTTCTCAAGGTCATGGCTTCAAGTATATATCAAAAGGACAGGTTTCAAAGTTTACATATATGTGAGGATGTAATATTCATAACATGTTACATTCTCCTATTATCTCTTAGGTTTTTCTCATACGGTGATCCAACAGCTCATCCTCACCCAGATCATTGTTCTTAGATGCCTCCGTATCATCATCCAGTAACATTGTTGGTATTCCCCCCATCTAGTTGCATTTAGGAGCTTTAAGTCATAAATAAACTTGCAATACTTGTAATAATAATTTCTAATACCTGAACCTTCTTCCACAAAGATAAGCACACAGAGAGAAGCACAACACTAACGTAAAGTAACAAATTAATCCATTGGAGGCATACAATGTCAACTACTAGGTGGCATTTACAATCACCAATTTAGAGTATACATGATTGCAGAAAATTATGTAACTATTGAAGCCCTCGGTGATGGGAATCAACACCGGACACTAACATTTTTATTTTACATTTGTGTCTTTTTATTGTATTTATACCCTTGGCTAATTGAGTTTGCAATTGTAAGGCATTATAAGCCAAAGGGTTAGTCTTTAAAGTCTTTAGGTTTCTATGTAAAATGTCAGTGGGTCCAGTAGGGTCCCCCACCCTCTTCCCCATTGGTCCACCTAGGTTCTAGGGCCCATGTGAGGCTAGTTCAAAGTCTAACATTGGACTTGGACCAAGGGGGGACAAGAATGGAAAAATTCAAAGGTGAAAACCCCTTAGTCAAGGGGCGCCTCCCCTTTAACATTGTTTAATGCTTGTTGTATTTTTATTTAATTTGGTCATTTGATCACATGGGGATTAAATATCCTATCCCTAGTTTATCCCTCCCAAACCCTAGATCTATGGCTAATTTTGGTCATTTGTATATTTCTATATAACCCATGTATTTTCTATTTTGTAAGAATTAATGAAGAAGAAATCAGAAAATTGGCATTTGCCTCCAAGCGCCCAAGGGCGCCCCTCTCTTTCTCCCACCCCCTTGCAGATGGATTTCTGCGAAATTCTTGAGGTGTGAAGCCTCCACATCTCCTCCTCTCTGAGTGAGAAGCTCAGCACCGCTGTCGCAGCATCCATCGAGCCGCCGTCGCACCACCACCGCCACCGCGTCGGAGTTCTGTCCACATCAGGACAGAAGGTTGAAGCCCGAATTTTATCTCCAAATCAGGAGATCTGATCGAGTTGCAATTTTGAGCGTTTGTTCCTCTTGTTATCCCCTTTCTCCATCTTAAATTTCGTGCCATTTAAAGGTCATTTGCTATTTTTCCCGGCCTTTTAATTCCAGCCCTGACAGTCTGCCAATCAGCAGATCTGCAGGATAGGAGTATGTTCTTCTATTTTTCCCGCCCCCTTATACATCTCCAAAAATTTCCAAAAAAATCATACGTGGTCCTCACTTTCCCCCCTTCCACCCATAATTTTTCTGAAGTCTAGATCTATTGTTTTCCTGTTTGTCAAAATTCGTTTTCAGGCAGATCTCAGTCTGTCCTATGTGTCTGTAAGTCCGAGCCAGCAGAAACCTTTGAGGAACAGTCGTTTTCATTTTCAATCCATTCACTTGATGGATCTGAAATAATCATATGTCGTAGCCCTCTGAGTCCTCTATCCATCGGTACCAACTTTGCGTCGATCCGACACCAGATCTGGGCGCAAGAATTCTTTTCGTGAAGGCGCGCAGTTCAGATCCGAGTCCAGCCAGCAGAAGCAGTCCGGGAATTAATTCCTCGGAAAATACGCCGGCACACCTTCAGTCTCCGCCGCTCCCGAGGATCGATCAGCAACCCCCCAGCAGCGCCCCAGCAGGCCGCAGCAGCAAGGAGAAGCCCGGGCACCGCTGTCCCAGAAACCGGACCCACCTGCGGTCCCGCGGGCCCCGCAGGACCGTGCCGATCAGCAGCCCGTCTCCGGCCCGAGAACCGTCCAAATTGCTGCCCGTCAACCCGAGTTCGCTACTCCCGGGTCCCACATTGTAACCCTTTACCTCCCTACGTGGAGTGGGCCTTAAAATCATTTCTGTAATTATTGTTAATATTTGTACACCAGGAGTACGAGCTTCGGCCGGAGTCGTCTTCCCCACGCCCGGAGCGTGGAGGTAAACTCGCCTCCCTCTTTATTGCATTTGCTCAATTCGTATATGTACTCTTATGCCACTGCTAGAGTGATAGGTGACGCAGACCGCGTCGGAGGACGGATCGATGGCAGCTCCGAGAGGACGAATAGGACGGGATAACTTGCTGTCTCGCACAGCTCGGCCTCACGCCGGGCGGTCTCACACCGGGCGACACTCTCTTCTCACAAGGAGTTGGGAGGGAAGGAGAGAACAAGAGGGAAATACCTCTCATGTACAAACCAAAATCTCATTCAATTCATCATATCATACGTAACACCCTTAGCCTCCCTTATATAGGGAAAAGCCATAACATTCTTACCCTTGAACTTTTCCTAATAGCATCTATACCCAAGCCTAATAAAACAAACCCACCTTTTGACCTGTGGGTTTAATAAAAATAAAATACACACTTTGACTATGACTAGCCTAATAGAACAAAAGTAAATAATACATGTATTACTACATGGATTTTACACACGTACATACTCAATACTCAAAAATACACACAAGTATATAAAATAAATAGTTGCCCATGTTGCTTGACGATTCGCGTCCCGTGACTCAATCCGAGTACACGCAGAAAAGCCGATACCCGAGGCTCATTGCCAGTTTCCCAACCGCGCACGATCCCGCGTTTCCCTCGCTTAGGGATGTCCGCGAGCTAGAGTCCCAGGTTCGCGTCCCGTCCCGCATCACTCGGTGCCATGGCACTAAACACTGGTCAAACTGGCTGTAACTGGTCTGCTTCCAGGAGGGAGGAAACTGTCCAGAACCAACCTTGGAACCAGAACTGGCCCCATCCAGTTCCGGTCCCAAAAATGGTTGTTTAAACCTTGCTTGGTGCAGCAATGTCTGCACTAAAGTCCAATGCCCCTTACCTGAAGATTCAGTAATCAATCACCGCACCTTTGCATTCTACATAAGAGAATGCCTTTCATATGGAAAGGTGGAAGTGTTACCCATCATAATATGGCTAATCCATAAGCAAAATGATTTCAGCCACCAGTCCAGAAATGCATAATGTCCATTAATATCTGATTCAATTAATGCATTTAATATCTTCACCAACTCAGAAAAGTCAACCTTCCACAGCTTCAGGTCAAGGTACGCAGGATCGGGGATCGGGATTGGATCGCCCGGTCCCAACACAATCTGATCGGCAGGACCGGCCAATCCCAATCCCGGTCCGATCCAGAGTTTTCTAGATGAGATTTTTATGATTGATTATGTTTTATAAGGACTTTGATGCAAACTAACCTATTTTCTTCTATAGTCTTGGCCTTTTGGGGGGTCTGTCCCTTTCTTCTTTCTTCCCCCACACCCCCCGATCCCCCACTCCGCTGCAGATGCAGGCTGATCGTGAGGAGGAGACGAGGAGGACGGGACGAGGAGGAGGACGGCGGCGGCGCTGTTGGCTATGACGATGGCAGACAGCAACGGCGGCAGTGACGGGGACTTGAGCAGGTAAATAATTTTCGGTACCGAGGAGGAGGACTCACCGTGCTGAGGGTACGAGGGGGAGGAGGACGGGCTTCTTCTTCTTCTTCTTCTTCCAATCCCGGCCGATCTTGGATCGGGATCGGATCGGACAGACCAAAAACTGATCAGATCGGCCGATCCCATCCGATTCTGCATTCCTTGCTTCAGGTACTGTGATTTCATTTACTTCAGAGAGTTCATTCCTGATATGCCACAGGATTAAATCTATTGCATGAACCAAAGTCCTCACTTTTTTCGTTTCTTCATATTGTTTGTTTCCTCCATATATGTGACTCCCCTGCTTTGTAAATTCAGGGTCAGAAGAGAAAGGAATACATTCCTCCCAAGTTTGTTGGCTAACTCCAGACTGAACATAGATTATATTTGGTGCCCTTTTTATATTATAGATGCCCTTGTAGATATATAATTTGCCTCCTTTCAAGATTATCATCTTTTGGAAGACCTATTTGTTTGAAGTGTCCCATGAAGCATTGGAATTTCAATGGGGCCCGACATTCCAATTCTCCACCATTTTCACAGAATAAACCAGAACTTGCAAGAAGTTTCAAAAAAGATATGAGAAAAAAATGTTCAAGCATTTATAAGTACAGTTTGCCATTGTAGTCTAGGCGCATCTTTCAAGCTTTCCTCAACTTAGCCTGACATCACTGTTTACACACACTTGCACTTTTAATCATTCCATTACTGTTGACAGATACTTTGGCTAGAGGATAGAATTCTTTATAGAGAACTAGGCGGGATAAGGTGGCAGATAACCTAGGCATTGAGACAGCCACTCCACATCAGGTACAGGTTTGTATTCTCATTTAAAATTATGACCCTATCAGCCAAATATGGGAATCATTTGACATGACTACTCAATGCATCATCAAAAAACATGAATCACAATGTTGATAATCTTTGAACCTTGAATAACGCAGGAGTCCTGGTCAGCATGCATCATGCCTAGCTCACCTCAGAAAGAAATGTCATTAGTTTGACTACCTAATACAGCACTGCAGTGAAGGTCATGGATGGGGGTTCCATCATGTCTGTATGCAGTTTGCTATATCACCTGCACTAATTACGGATCTGTATGTACCTAGATATCACCTTCTCCTGGAGACCCTCATCCATCCATTGTTGGCAGTTTCGGCCGAAACGTATCGGTTTCGGCCGGTACCGATCCGAAACCGGACTAAAACACTGTAGCAGGTCCGAAACAATTAAAAAAATATTATTTAAATGGTTTCAGACGAAACCATTAAGAATTTCGTCCGAAACTGGTCAGTTTCGGCAGAAACTAGACAGGATTATTACCTTTTTTAATTTTTTAACTGGTTTAATCCGGTTTCGGCCGAAACCGAAACCGATACCGAAACCGGTACGTATCGGTTTCGGAACCGGCCGAAACCGGTACCGAAACCGATACTGCCTTCCTTGCATCCATCAATCCAGCCCCCAAGAACACATAAAGCAGGGATTGCTCAAATCATTAAATGCTACTCAGGTGTGAAGTCATCTATAGAACGCCCTGCCAAAACTCTGAAATTTATATCTGGTTTCTTGGCTTCAGATACCATCTTCTTAAGTTCATTACCATTTGTGGATCACTGCTTCAACCCCAAAGTCCACCTTTCCAAAATTGCCAACCTTCATAACCATCTACCTAAAAGGGCTTAAGTGAACATGCCAAGTTGCTATTTCCACCCCATCTATTTCATTGTATTCCCAAATACATCTCCTGTCAGATTATGATATCCTCTCTCTCTCTCTCTCTCTCCCCCCCCCCCATATCCCTAGCTCTACTGGGCAGTTATTTGAATGGTCTCACTTTTTATCACTATCCTGGGAGTTTGTAAACTGGAATTTCACGGATCAGCAAGTTTTTAAAATGGATTCACCAATGTGAGCTTAGCCCAAGAATCCAAGACTAAGTGTGCATTTGGGAGGGATCATGGATTATGAATTCTTTCCAAAATCCCCTAGAGAGAGATGAAGCTCCTTTTGGTCAGCTTTGGGGGATTTTGAACATTTCCCCCTTTCTTCAAAAGTTGATGGGGCATTAGCCCATTTGGGAGGGATTATGGGGGGTGGGGATTCCAATGATTGGAATCCCCCCAACCACGTTTCCAAACGCGGCCTAATGTAGGGCCGTTTTCCTCTATGATTTTTCCTTTAGAATGTCTTGGTCAAAATGTCCTTTAGGATGTATTGTCAAAATGTTTGGTTCTTTGATCTCTGATCATCTATTGTATGGTGGCAATCTGCAGTGAGAATGAAGTAGGTGCTCCATGTTGCAACTGGATTAGACGCCGTGCCCTCTAGTTGGTTGTAACCTCTTGCAAGTGAATCTTATACAAGCCTGATTTCTCTGAATAATTCCACGTGGCGAACATAGATTCCATAAGAAAAGGCATGCCAGGCACAAAAGTTCTAACAACATGTAAAATGTTCCCATAGAAGTAACAATCCTCAGTTTAAAGTGTTGATATCATGTCTCTGGGAAATAAAGGATAACCACTCAAATGGTTATAACCAAAACTCACCCGACTCATTTTCTTGAATGCACATTTCCCTTGCACCTATATTCTTTGGAATCAAGTCCTTTTAGTAAAAGGCGGATTTGTGGAAACTTCAAATATCTGAGTCCATGCTGGGCACATAAATCTAAGTGTAACTCAACTTAAAATTAAAATAGAAAAAGGGAAAAGCCAGAGCATGAGCATCACAGCACAAAGGGGATCCGTCATTTAACTTTACCTTCACAGATTTGACATTTCAATATTTCATAGGAGGCGAATAAACTAATATGGCGAGATCCCAAACAGGAAAATTTTGAGCAGCCATGAGAGAAAACTTACATCTCAAAAAGTTTTCCTGGGTTCCACCAATGTCCTGAATTGAAGATCAGAACATCAGCATCCACCCATTTCTGACTAACATCATCCAGTCTGTCCAACTTCAGTGTCGATCTAACTCTCTTTGGACCATGCCTTGGGGGTAAACCTTGCTGTACAAGGAACACTGAACGAAAGAACTCGACGGTGAAATTAAAGGAACGAAAACGAACACCCAGGAAGCGGATTGTCTTGGAAATCTTGTTTCTATTCACTTCATAGACGGCCTTGGGTTCCTCCACCCCAGTCATGAGCATGCATATGAAAGATTCCCACTGCGTACGGCTCATTGAATCCCCGACGAACACAACACGTTTCCCCCTGAGCCTTTCCAAAGCCTCGTGCACATCAAACCTAGGAATGTCACATCGCCAAGGTTTCCACCTCCACCTCAAATAGTCGGTGTCCCTCCTCCCATTTGCCAAGCAATTGAAGCCCCTCTCAGCAAAGGGACACAATGAGCTGTTGTACAATGGGTACGTGCTGTCAGGTACCCAACTTCCCTCAAACACATCGCAGCCACGGCTAACGCTCACCAATCCGGAAACCATTTCTCCATGACCAAAACTCCGAATGAAGTACAGATAAAGAACACATGCCAGCACTAAAAGCAACGATAGCAGGAATAAGACCGCGGCAAGAGAGTTCACCGATCCGGTGACCCACAGCTTACGATGAACAGAAATCCTAGGGCTGCTAAAACTCAAGTTCCTCCGGCTGAATGATACGGCTCGGTTATAGCTACCGGTCACCATCTCTTCGGAACCATCCAAAAGCAACAAACCAAAGCCCCGAAGAGCTCCTTCCCGTAGAATCCACAAACTTCTCAACCTTCTCGATCATATTCTCAGATCTGATCCATGCGAACTTCTACAGGACCAAACGCTTCCACCACTTCCATCCCAGATCACGACCTGCCGATCCAAATCTAAGCTCCTCACCACGAACCAAAATGCACAACGGCTAAACACGATTAACAAAATTTCGTGTACACACCAAATGAATACAACCCAATATACAAAAATCACCAACAAATTTCCATCCAAATCGGAGAACGATTACAGAGAGATGGAACAGAGCTTGCAGGGAGACGAAACCTTCTAGCTAAGTACACCCTCTTCTTCTACCTCTGGCCCTTCTTCCGCTGCAGGTTTCTTCAGAGAGGAGCTCCAACCTGGGAGAGCTGTTGAGCAGAGAGAGAGAGAGAGAGAGAAATGTCTGGTCAGAGGAAGTGCTAGGCGGTGTGGCGTCGCGATTGCAGCAGGTAGACATGGGACAGCGGGGGAGCAGAGAAAGAGAGAGAGAAGGGGGGTTTAAATAGGTCCTGGCCGGGGGCTGTTTTGTCATACTCCAATTTGATGGGGTCATCAAGAAAAGGGCACCGGCCCCGGTGGGTCGGGAATCGCTTTGTCGGTGTAACTGTGTAATAATTTCTATAATCTTTTCTGGTTAAACTTACGAGGTAGCCATGGTGGCTCACCCAACGAACAGGGGGCCCCCTTTCGTCTTTTTCTCGCGGCGGGAGTACGAACGTACAATTAAGGGAGATCAACGGCCAGGATTGGTGGCAGTCGAGGATTTATGAGCCTCTCGTCTGGGCTCTGGTGGACCCCGGACGGTGCACCTCGGACGTGAATGCGATGGCTCAGACCCGAATCACAGATTTGACCAAACGATTAATGATCGTGCGGTTGCAACACTATTACTACTGGTGGGACTCGGGGTCGGATTACATGAGGCTCGGAGTTACTTGAGTGGGTGATGTAAAATGGCATTAATGAAATCGGGGTTGAATTTACATCAGGCTCGGAGTTGTTGATTTAATTTTAAGGGAATTTAGATAGTTCTAACTGTAATTAAAGTGACATGGAAATGTGAATATATCAAGATTGCGGGTAAGAATAAGTAAAAACTTTAAATATATCTAATTTAGAATTTAGATAGTTCTAACTGTAATTAAAGTGACATGGACATGGAAATGTGAATATATCAAGATTGCGGGTAATTAAAGTTCCTCTTTGTTGTTGGGTTGAGATAGCGGGATTTCATTAACCGACGAGAGAGAGAGAGAGAGAGAGCGGTGTGGACTTTACGTGTTTCTCTCACACACATGATATTTAATCGGAGTTCAGGTCGAGTGTGATATCTTACCCCCAATTTCAAAGAGCAGCTAAAGGGATGCATGGATGACATACATGTATATGATTAGAGAAGAATCGACGTTATCACACACGACGACCCACAACATTATTCCAATGACTAAGCATTCTTCTCGCGAATGTCTGTTTTTGTTACGAGTAACTCGTGTGAGTAGTTGGCTGCTAAACTTACGACCATCTGATGGCATATCGTTTGGCTGCTTCTGATCAACACTTTTACTTGTGTTGGGATTTTTGGTTTCTTACAAGCCAAACAAGGCCATTGCAGGCTACATATAGCATTTATTCTGAACAGTTAATTAAGAATCCGTGGGCATTGGCCCGGTCATAATTGTCCACACACTCAAATGGCACAGAGGAAACGATGCCGGCAATCTCCACAGTGGTTTCTTTAACATTTAAATCGACGGACCTTTGTTTGTAGTGGATATGTGCAAATTAAAAACCACAGCTTCTGTTGGTCCAAACTTCTGGTGGGGGCACAGACAGAAGGGATGATGATGACGGTGACATAAAACGGCTCCGATACTCGAGTGGCTGGATTGTGGTGATCGGGTAACTGCACGTGCCCTGCTAAGGGGAACATCTGTGCAGGAGGTCTAAAAATGATCAGATTGCGGTGAACCTGGCGACTGGGATCCTCATGTTAGAATATGCCAATGGAGGGGACATGTCACATGCACAATCTTAATTTATTAGCTTGTGGGCCTCCTATGTAAGGTTAAAAGAGGCAAATTCAATGTACGTGTCTATACCATCCGATCTTTGATCAAGCAGTTCAAAAAATTTAAAAATATATATATCAGACGGATTTAGTGGGCCCAAAGTGCTCAGCTCGTTATTTTGGACAAATGGGAACATCTGATTTTTATATTAGTCTTATCAAATATCTTGTTGGCCCAAAGGCCTCCTTGATTGTTCCACCATACTAAAAATGAATCTAGATCTAGATAGTCACACACACACACATACACACAAGTGCTAGAGCATGCACGCACCCCCACATACATTGCTCAATGAGAAGCGACCACATACATGCACAATACAAATAGAGGATGAGTAAAACCAGAAGGGGGGATTCAGCATCCAGATGTAGGATAAAAACGTTTCACCCTATCAAAATAGTTTGAGCTCTTGTGAGTATTTTATCGAACACATGACATGCTGCAATTTTTATTTTTAAGACTCAAATCAGATCAAGTATATTGATGCAGGACTAACATCCATAAAGATCGTATCACAAATATTTGCTGAGCATACGTATCTATGTCCCGATGCCACAATCATGCCCACTTGAAATTACAGATAGCAAATAAAACATCCCAAACTGTGCAACAGTGGGTGAACATCACCTTATTGATTTCCACATAAATAAAGCGTTGTACGGACAAGAAACTCCCCATATAATAGTCTGCTGTGGTGCGTTGAGGCTGCTTGTTGCCTTGTGTTTTGCTTGGGTTTTTTTTAGGTGGAATAGGGAGACGACAGAAGGAAATTAATTGGTGGTACTACGAGGGATGAGGACAAAAAAGACAAAAGACATGATGGTGCGGTGGGGAAAGAAAGTAACGGGAAGAACAGGAGAATGGAGTTGGGGAGATGGGAAAAGCAAAAAGAAATGAAGGGAAGTATGTTGAATATTAACGGGTGGTCGGTGTGGAATGATAGAAATGGATGAACAGCATCCGGAACAGGAAACGTAATGACGAAAAAAAATGTAAATAGATGAACTGTGACTCGCTGCCAGAGAAACGGGGGTACGGGGAAGAAGAACACGTTGAGCGATCAAACAAAAAAGAATATCAGAAGTGGGGTTTCAGTTTTTGCCAGGAAGAAATCAGAGTAAGTTTGGTATCTCACCAGAAGAAGTATGGAAGGTTTGACGTCTCGTCAGAAATAAAAAACACACGGCACGGTTGCACATATTTTTCATCTAACCATCGTCTCACCTTAATTAGGGTTAATTTTTCTTATTTATAAGAAAATATAATTACAAATAGACCCAAAGTTCACTTTACTGTAACACCTACAAGATCCTGACTATTAAAATAAATAAAAAGATATAATCGACTAAAATAAACTCTGACTAAAACATCCATAAATTAACTACAAAAATATAAGAAAATTGTAAAATAATCTTTCGACCGGACGTCTGTGACACATCCACATAAATCAAAATTATTCTCCAGAAACTCGACGACTCGCTCAGCATCACATCCCTAATTAACTGCAGATCTTTGTGCCTTTGTCACAATAGGAAACCCATGGAGCATCAAAGGGGATGATCTCCTTCAAGATATGCAAGTAAGAGGCTCTTGGATCTAAGATTCTTAGGTGACCCAAACCCTTCTCAAAGGAATCTATTTATAGCCTCCAAGACCTCTAGCGGTCGGGGATTAATATAAAAAGCTTCCTTCAAAAGATGGAAACTTTCAATATAAAAAGCCACACCCAGATTAATACCTGTCGGGGGATTATCCTGTCGAGTATTATATGACTTCGACTTAGGAATACAAGGTGCGTGTATGCTTGGTGCATATATAGCGTGCATGCATGAAATTTCCTCGGAGTACAAACGGACGAAGCATCTTCAATTGGTCATGTGCTGCCTCCCTTGCCAAAAACTAAGTACCTTCGGAGGTTGACAAAACAGCTCGTGGGGTGTGCGCACCACAGTGACTACATAATTTACTTCTCAGTACTGCTATAATTCAATTAATTTGCCGATTGCCATGACCATCATCTGCTACATATATCTAGCGTTCATTCGTCGCTCATTAATTTGATCCATCAAGACAATTAATGCATTCGAGATCTAGGCGCTATAAATATCAGTTCGTTGCACAGAAACCTAACACGCATAGAAATTATTCATTCTGAGGGAATTAATACTCTCAAACTGGACCTCGATGTTGACCCTTTCCTTGCCCATGTTTTCTTTAATACTGCAATAGCTAGTCGAGAAGCCACGACACAACTAGCCAATTCCACGAGGAGTAGACACTCCCTCCGCGTCTCCAAGGAACGCCGGAGGGGTAGAAGCCAAAGAGGAGAGTTGAGAAGCAACAGCCCATTTGTCAGAACTAGATCAAGTGAAATAACTATGACGAATTAACATACGAATATAAACATGTTTTATAAAAAAGAGGTAATATCTCATTTAAAGATATCTTTGTTGTCAAGTTAATATAAATATATATATAACTAATAATCCTAATTCTAAAAGCCTAACTCCTGTCCTGATGAGATTTTTAAATCTAATATTATAAAGTTAATTCCAAATCACCTTCTAATTTAATGTAAATGAAGTTCTTAATTTTTTTACGTGAAAATATCATAGAGTTTACTCTTACAAATTATACCTTTTGATGTTATTTTTTTAATAATTAATTTATTCTATAGAAATTTTTTTACTCTATCTTTCTTTATTGATTTTTGAATTCAATCTAATTTCTAAAAGAGGGTATGAATATATTTAAAATTGAATAAAATTGAATAAAATTGAATTAATTCAATTTAATTTGATTTGATTTAAGTTGAACTCTTAATTCGATTTGATTTAATTTAAAAAAAATCTATTCAAATCAAATTAAATCAAACCATGCTCACCTTAACATCTTCTTTTAAAAAGATAAAGAAGTGACTTCACACTCCCGAGATGCACATTAAACCCTCACATTTTTTCTTAGAGAAGACTCCCATCAATGGCCTATCACCTCATTATGCGTTCCACCATGTCACGCCATGTGAGACATCGTTGGGCCAACTAATTGCAAGTTTGCAAAATAACTAGGAATTGACGTGCTTCCAACAAAAAAAAAAAAACTAGGAATTGATGTGCATCAAATATTTCTCTCAGATAAAATGGTATCTAGAATGTTAAAAGTAGCGCAAGCCTATTCTATACGCATAATTTATTTGTGATAAGAGAAATGCATACTATTCGGATAGTCGGGTAGAAATACCTGGTTGAAATCATGGCATTGGTCCATGTTGAGCTTGACCTGTCAGATTTTGCATATTTATGAGGCGACGTCGTACCGCCACGACGACGTTAAATGAGAATTCAAAAAAAAAAACTTTTCCCACCGTGTTATTTGTCATCTTTACTATGCTATTTATCTCCCTTATTATGTTATTTGTCACCCTTAATTAAAAATTATTTATGAACATAAGTGAATTTATATCTCCCTTAGGTAGTTATTTATTTCTTTTAAATATCTATTTGTCACTCTTAAATAATTATATGTCTCCCTTATTATACTATTTATCGCTCTTAATTAGAGATTACTTGTAAACGTGAGTTAATTTTATGTCCCTCTTAATTGGCTCTTTATCTTTCTTATATATCTATTTATCACTTTTAGACAGTTATTTATCTCCCTTAATTATGATAGTAAGGGTAAATCAAAATTTAAATTTTTTTACTTTAGTTAATATCGTGACGACGGTACGCCATCGTCCCAAAAATATAAGAATTCTGATCGTATCACTCTACGTGAATCAATATAATTTCACACGGTAGTTCGATCAATACATTTGTACGCATATATATATATATATATATATATCCGGATAATAATTATGTTTTTTTTATGTCTCTTGTGATCAAGACTGAAAAAGTCGATCTCGGTTGTAGCCGGGGGAACGTTACAAACATCCTTTGATTCACATGCTGTCGATACTTTTCATAAACAACATGGGGTTACGTGAGATGCCCAACTTCTCCTTTTGCACGTATCCCTAACTAGAATACTAAATTAAAAAGATCCACTTGTTCATCAGACCAAGTATGCCTTCCTAAAGAATATGGCTTCACAATCTAAAAACAGTTAAAACTCCACATCAGATCTGACACCCATTAATGATTTTTAAATTCTTTTAGGGGGGATTTGATAGTATGGAGGATCGATTACGGCACCCGAGATCGGTAAGGGGGTTTGTGTGAGAGGGAGGGCGAGGGGAGATGTGGCTCACCGGTTAACCGGTGTCGGTTAACCGACCGATCACTCGTTTGTCAAACACGGCCTTAAGAGTTCAGATGATCCGATTCATGTGTTAAATTAAAAAATATTTAATATAAAGATTAAAATATAATATCAAATATAGATCAAACTTAATTTTTTTAAGAGATACGTTTTGTTCTGATCTGAACCAAGTGATCCAACTAAAACTTCTTAGCACGCGATTTGTATCTGACGATCCACAGATCAAGTCAAAAGCTAGCACGGGATAGGATAATTAAGTTCTCCCATGCCATGCTGTATCATAAGTTATGCCGTCTTAAGGAGTGTAATGAAGGTTAAACATCATAAGAAGAAGATTTTTATGTCACTGAATCATATGCATACCTAGATTGCGTACGTACCCTGTGAAGGGAGCTATACGGCTTCTATCTTGTCTCTTCCAAGGATGAGATTACATCACCAAGAGACGTCATCATTCTTTTCACCAAGCAACCTGATTGATTACTAATCAGCGGATCTACCTAAACTAAGCACAAAACTTGGCTCACTCAAACTCATTCTGGGTGGATCCTATCGACCTGCAAGTATTTGCAGGGTGGGTAATCTCTTGACGAAGTAATCCGACCTCCTCACTTTGTGTCCAAGAAGAGTATATCCATGAGAGTTGCCCATTGCAGTACGGGGGCTAATCCAAGCAGCATCCAGGATGCGCCACGTGTCCTGAGGTTGGCAAGCTTGACCGATGGGCTTGCTGGTCCCCATGTTGATCCTCCAACGGGTAGAGGGGTCAGATGGGCCATATAGCTCTCCTTTTGAATGGGCTTTCCCCTTCCTGCGCCGAGTCTGTTCAGGTGGGTTGGTCTCGGGAATCCTGGACCGGGGTTTACCAAGACCCGCGTCACTATCGATTGGGTCAACAGTGACGAACCATGTCTTGTTCGTGCTTGCGAGAGTTGACAGTGAATATGCACACAATCACACGCTCAGGCGTGATGCATCAAATTTTACCCAGTTTTTACTTGTTGCATCCAGTGTTATCAGAATCGGATCGATTCTTGAATCAGACAATGAGTTAGTTCGGTTCGAACCGGTTTGACCGTTCAATCGAACCGGTTTGAACCGTGATGTCTATTAGAGTGTGGAACCCGAACTCGCCATCATACGCCCTCGCACACGTACTGTTGGGCGCCCTAATCTCCTTATATAAAAGGGCTGCGAACTCTCTCTTTGTATCGTTCTGGATGTATTTTTATCATAGAGGAAACCCTGCTGCGACCGTAGATGTAGGAAGTCACATCGCCTCCGAAGTACGTAAATCTCGGTGTTCTTATGATTTGATCTTTCTTCCTCCTTTGTTGTTTGTCCATCTCTACATACATAGTAATATATTTTTGTTCACACATACATATCATTTTAAATATTTAAATATTTTTATATTTTTTTTAAAGGTTGAATCTGATCAAATCGGTTCGGATCGGTTCACCGGTCGAACCGCGGTTCGTCCGATTCGTCTGATTCTTTAGCATTAGACTGGACTGAGTCTAATCGAATCAATTCTTAGACCGATTTACGATCGAACCGATTCAACCGACCAATCCATCTGACTCTGATAACAATGATTGCACCGCATCCGATGCAGCAAATTTGACATGGAATGTGTCGTGCAATACTGCGACGTCAATTGGCTATGTTCCATATAGAGACCCTCACATTCTTAAATACCTTAATCATGTGACTCGATGTCACGTGCGCCGATGCTGAGTATCCAGAAATGCTCTCAAAAAATAGACAATTTTTTTTTAAAATTGGGCGCCCTGAAAATGCTCTCAAAAAATGGATACTTTTTTTAAAAAAAAAATTGGGCGCCTTATATTGTACTCACTAATGTGTTTGAAATCGGGGCACATTTAATGTCGTCCGAAGGTATTTTAAGGTATTTAAAAGTGGGAGGATCCCTATGTGGGATAGAGCCAAATGGCGCCATGTGATTGCTACATTTTGAGGAAGAGTTGTTAATGGGCTGGGCTGCTTTATGGCTGGACACATGGATAAAGAAATTCAAATGATTAAGAGAAATGCTTGCTACACACACCCACACTATTTACACATATTGCCTGTGCAGTAAATTATTTTTCTTTTCTTTTATTTTAAAAAATATAAAGAGGTGGGGGCACATGTTCTCTATCTGTCCATGTAGCCTAATTTCCATCGAATGGTTTAAAAAAATAAAAAAATAAAAAATAAAGAATTGCTCAAAAAAATTATGTAGACCCGATAAAAAAGTGTCCCTTCTTTTTTCAAGACATCCAATGGCTAGTTGGGCTATAGAGATAGATAGGTGAGATGAACCCATCTCAATATAGTTTTGAAGGAAAAAAAGAAAAGAAAACTTGCTACGTACCTGAATGTGGAAATAGTTTTGAGTATACACCAAACCAAACTCAAATGATCAATGCTTGCGGATGTAGTTAGTATTTCAAATCCAACGTGACATTGGTCTATGTCTGACGGAGGGGATCGTGGGCCCTTATCGCCAAGAGAGACCAATGGGCACATGGATGTACATGTACGTACGAGTGTGCAGTCCATCCCATTACTCAGTCCGAAGTGACTCGAGCGCAGAACACAAACTTTCCGACTGACCTGCAACAAATAGGTGTCACGAGAGCAACGCGAGCTGGGAAAGGTGAATCTGACACCGTTTCTAAATTCGTCGTTCCTTCGTTTAAAAGCCCTTGTTTGTCCTTCTCTCTCTTTTCATGTGTTATTTAACAATCTTGATCTTCATATAACGGTGACCGTGGCCAGATATATGACTCATGACAGGGGGCAGGCTTTAAATAAAGAGTTTGATTTGATACACATCCATGCGCATCATCTTCCGGGTGTGTAATATTTTTAAATTTTTATTTTTTATTTTTTAAAATAATTCTCAATCTATTTTAATTCGAGATATAAATCACGTCACTATCTAATTATCTAAAAAAATTAAAATAAAATTAATTAATTTTTAACAGAATAAACTCAACATTATTCACTTGATTTAAATTTTTTATTTTTTAATAATCTAATAATGATATGGTTTACATTTCAAAATAAAATATCTTTAAAATTATTTCAAAAGTTTTTTTGAAAAATAAAAAAAGAAATAATGCACACCGTGATGTGACGTGCAGCACACCCGTAAAACTCATTTGGATCCGTCCGTCCCCATTTCCGAGCTAGCGGGCCCAAGAGCAAAACATAAGTAGGGCCTTCAAGCTCCGCTTTGGTACGGGCTTAATAGAGGAATAAGTCCAATTTTGATGTAACTTAACCCTATTTATTTTGGAGGGAGCAGAATTTGATAATCTACTTAAAAATGTGATAATTTGTCTTAAATCGGTTTAACCTATCCCACCTCCACACCCGTGAGATATTTTAACCCACGATCCTACCAAAGTAAAAAAGACATAACCCAAGATATATAAACCCACTTATATTTAATCGGAAAAGGCATAACCCAAGAGGTCAAACCAATCCCCCAACACCCCCGCACGTGGTCCACCCATTAAATAAGAAAACTAACACACGTATACACCCGGCACAACCGCTGGCTGGTCTCTGTGGAACACAGCAGAATCGATACCAACGATGATTGATGATTCCCTCCCCCCCCCCCCTCCCCCCCAACCAACTGACCTCGCCACACTTTCCATTTAATTTCCCCGGCTCGCCTCCTAATGCATACACCCACAGGAAACCAAACCCCCCCCCCCCCCGGTCCTCTCGAAACCACTGCACTGCACCCACTGGTTTATATCCTCCCCACACCCCCGGCAGCCCACCTTATTTGAAGCCAATGGCCGCCCGCCCCCCCGCCGAATCTGCGGGTAGAGACTTGGCGCACCGTCTCCATCCCCCCTCCCTCTACTACTTTTACCATGTCAACCTCTGTGCCTACACAATTAAATACCCTCAACATTATTTGCTCAGATAATTTACTGGTTCATGCATGTCTCTCCTAATGAGAAGGATTCCAGTATTAGCAAGCTTAATATTTATTTCTTCCGTCAAATAGTAGCCACATCTGTACATGCTTGTTTCTGTTTGAACGTGGAAGCACACGTCAATACACGCTACCGGGTAAATGGGCTCGGTGAAAAATTGGTGTAATTTCGTGACATGCGGGGGGGCAATTTGGGTGGTCCGCTCCTACATAAGAGCGGGGCCGGCCCGTCTCTTCTCACAACCCTCCACTCCGGCACGTCGGTGGAGAAGAAGAAGAAGAAGAAGGACACTGCGCGTGCCAGCAAACATGCAGTCGCACTCCCTCCTCTCTCCCAGCTCAGTCGGCCGCTCCCCGGCACGCCTCGCCAAATCCCCCGGTGCCGGACTCCGGCGCCAAATGCAGGTGGCTGCCGTGGCGTCCCCGGCGCCGGTTCGCCGCGCCGTCAAGCACTCGATGCCGCCGGAGAAGGTGGAGGTGTTCAGGGCGCTGGAGGGGTGGGCGTCCCAGGCCCTGCTGCCGCTGCTGAAGCCCGTGGAGAAGTGCTGGCAGCCGCAGGACTTGCTGCCCGACTCCTCGCGCACCACCGACGAGTTCGAGGAGGAAGTGAGGGCGCTGCGGGCCCGCGCGGCGGGGCTGCCCGACGAGTTCTTCGTGGTGCTCGTGGGGGACATGATCACCGAGGAGGCGCTGCCGACGTACCAGACTATGATCAACACCCTCGACGGGGTGCGCGACGAGACGGGGGCGAGCGCCACCCCGTGGGCGTTGTGGACCCGCCAGTGGACCGCCGAAGAGAACCGCCACGGCGACCTCCTGGGAAGGTACCTCTACATCTCCGGCCGCGTCGACATGCGCATGGTGGAGCGCACCGTGCAGTACCTCATCGGCGCCGGAATGGTGAGCTTCTCTTGTTGCGGGTGTCGTCCCCATTAATCTCGGCTCCGCGTCCTCCTACTGGATCCATCGATCATGAGCTCGCTCGCTTGTAATTTGTGGTTGGCTGCGTCACAGGATCCCGGCACGGAGAACAACCCCTACCTGGGCTTCGTGTACACCTCGTTCCAGGAGCGCGCCACCTTCATCTCCCACGGCAACACGGCCCGGCTGGCGAAGGAGAACGGGGACCCCGTCCTGGCCCGGGTGTGCGGCACCATCGCCGCCGACGAGAAGCGCCACGAGACGGGCTACGGTAAGATCGTGGAGAAGCTGCTGGAGATAGACCCGTCGGGGGCCATGCTGGCCATCGAGGACATGATGCGCAAGAGGATCACCATGCCGGCGCACATGATGAGCGACGGCCGGGACCCCCGCCTTTTCGACCACTTTTCCGCCGTGGCGCAGCGGCTGGGCGTGTACACGGCCCGGGACTACGCCGACATCGTGGAGTTCCTGGTGGGGCGGTGGCGGCTGGAGGGGCTGGAGGGGCTCGGCCCAGCTGGGCGGCGGGCGCAGGACTTCGTGTGCCGGCTGCCGCAGAGGATGCGCAAGCTGCAGGAGAGGGCGGAGGAGCGGGCGCGCAAGTCGGAGCCTTGCCGGGTCCGCTTCAGCTGGATCTTCGACAGGGAGGTCACCCTATGACTTAAAGGTTAGCGGGTTCTGGGCTGTTGAAAGGGTCTTTTTCTTTGGGCGGTCAGGTTACCGGGAGTGATTAAGAAAAAAGAAAACGCGTATTTGTTTAGTTGTTATTTATGAGACTCGGAGAGGCCAGGTTTTCCTTTGTAATGAGGAACATTGGTTTCTTTTTATTTCATGTTAGTTTTAGTATACAAGTTACAGAAATAGTTGGGAGTGTAGTGGTTACATGCTTTCGCATGGTTCCCATGCATTGTGCTGGTGACATCAATCATGTCATTCGTCTTGTAAGGGGATTGCAGTTCATGTTCCTCATGTGACACAGACTTGTTTGGAAGTTGCATCTTCGTATTGAATTGTCCCTTCCCGTGATGTGTTTGCCTTGATTGTGATCAATCCCAAATGAGGATTCCAATTTGGTTTCTGCTTATATGAACTTAATTAAGGCCATTTTCATCCACTAATTAACTTCATTCGTTTTGAAGTATACATATATATATACACATCCTTGCCATTGGGTGTCGTGATATGTCATCCGATGAGTGTAATTATTTCAGTTAAGGTCTAACTACGATTTGAAAGGAAATTGCAATGTTTTATGTTTGTGTACTAAGATAATATACATAAAAGAGTGGTATTGCTATCATTATAAACACAACCAAGTTATTTGTATAATTATATTGAAAAATAGTTACTAGGCATTTGAAAGTTCCTTGAAGAAGAGGACAGGGTTGTTGCCTGTCGGTCAAAAACGCTCAAAACCTAATGTTCTCTCCCAGAGAGGAACATCCTTGCTAGAGATTATATTGACAAATCATGCCATTTTTTATATCGCTTCATTTGCCACCGTCAGTTTAACTGTCTAACTTTTAAGATCAGCTTATTAAAATAAGATGATAAACATGTTTAAATTTGATGTGCCATTCAAATCAGATGATTGATAAAGATGACAAAAGAGGTAACCAAAAAAATTAACACCATAATATTCCTCCACGAGAAGAACTTATCCCAAAATATACTCATCACACAAGGTGAATTAAAGCAATCCAAAAGCCCAGTGGGGGAAAAAAAGAAGAGACTTTAATAGTTTTAAACCCCTAAAAACTTTTAAAATTAAAAATAAATATCTGTAATTCATATATTTAGTCAAAAATCCTCTCAAAATCATCAAATTCATTACCAACCGTCTAAAAAAAATATTGCGGAGAATATTTCATCTCCTACCCCGTTAGCCTGTGTATTCTCTCTCTCTCTCTCTCTCTCTTTCGGTTTTGAGCAGGAGACGGTCAAGTGGTCAGTGGTTGGAAACCAGTGCGAGATTTTAAGCTGGTGCGGCAACACCCTAAGGATCACCTACAGCTTCTCTCTCTCTCTCTCCCCCCCCCCCCCCGCTCTCTCTCTCTCTTTTATGAATTAGGCAACATTTCTAAGTGCTACGGTTGCCAAGGTGCGAGAGAGCATCAAGATCATCATATCATCATCTAAGAAACCCATGCCGTGGGTGGCCCTGAGGTGGGCAAAAACCTCGAAGCGATCAAGGACACCCTTACCATCATGGACACGACGACGATCGACAAGATAGGGACACTATCTCTTGGGTGTGTGAAGGCTCATCTCTTCCTTGGGGGTGACGATGACAGCTTCCTGCAAACGATGGAGGAGACAGATCCTGTCGATGTTCTTGAGATGTGGACGACAGGCGTGTCTTTTGGGTGGGGGGAGTTCGTCAGAGAGTTGGGCGTGGAGGAAAGGAGAGTGACTCGAAGGGTCGAGGTGAAGGGAGTGATGCATCGAGGTCAAGAGAGTGGGGACTCACAGGGTCAATGTCGGAGGGGCGATGCGTAGAGAGAAGGAAATAGGGGCTCAGGGGGCCGACAGAGAGGGAGCTTGGGGGGTTGAGGTTGGGGGATGCATCGGGGACGGATGCCCAAGTCGATGGATCATCGGTGAGAGACACATGGCAAGGGAATTGGCTCTAGGTCGATGGATCGGAAAGGGCACGAACGTGTGGGCCACGGTGGCAGACAGTGCCCCCACCAACCTGCCCCTTGTCGGACCTCCACGCCCTCCTCCTGACCTCCCCTCCCCTCTCTCTCTCTCTATCACGCACACACACACTCGCTCTCCCCCTCTTTGTCCCTATCTCCCCCCCCCCCCTCTCTCTCCCTGAGACCCTAGTGGGGTGTAGTTGACACTACGAGGATTACCAATGTCGAGAAGGAGGGGTTCTCTCTCTCTCTCTCTATATATATATATATATATATATATATATATGAGGTGAGGGTATTATAATCTTTTTTCTACCCTATTTAGACTAGACCATGATTAAGTTAGTTTAACCAGATTTTAACTCCATGAAAGACGACAAGGGATTTTTACTAAGAATGTAAAGATTTTTGACTAAATAGGTAGATTAAGAAGATTTATTTCTAATTTTGAAAGTTTCTAAAGGTTTAAAACCAAAAATCCCTAAAAACAATTGAAATGTTCACAAATCTTCTTCCCTATCAAGTGCTCTTTTGCTGCGGGGAGACGGCGACATGGATCCTCGCGAAAGTGCCAAGCCATTTCCCGCTGCTGCCACCCATCGGTCTCTGGAGGACCTCCATGGCCTTCACCAGCTGCCCCAACATGTCACAGATTGCCGTCGACGGTGGGCGAGAAACACCACCTTGTTAAAAGCGTGCACTCTTCCTCACGTTTTCCGTCTAAACGCAAGCCTCTGACCAATCCATGCTCTCGGTCGCATTTCTAAAGCGCAGTAGTAGCTAGTTTAGCCCGAACTCAAGCTGAAATATGGGGAAAAGGACCGGCTATTTATGCAATCATCTCAATCCCCGTGCATTGAACAGACTCAGATGTGGGTTCTATGGACAACTCCTAAGGAGTGAGATCTCATGTGCTCAGAAAACGGAGGCATGGCATGGCAACCATATAGCTTAACAGGCATCCCATTCTAGGAAACCGTGGTATTCTTCCGTTGATTGGGAGTGTGAACCAAGGGGCAGAGGATCTCATCCCACTTCCAAAAGCTGAAGAATGTTGAGATGCCACTCATTTTACCACCTTATTTATCACGCTCACCTAGGCATCCCATTCCAAAATCTCGGCCATCCGATCTAGAGATCGTACGGCAAGGATGAACTCACGACCGAAATCAAGTTCAGTGCTCCCAGGGCAGGGGCACCAAACCTCCATTCAACATTTTCTGCAGGGGGAAAGAGATGTAGAAAAAGAAAAAGTGTCGCCCTAGCATTCCTCAAATCGATTCACACGACACTGTCGGACCTTCACAAGTAAGAGCTTGGCGCCCACGGGTAGCTCTTCAGAACTCATACAGCATATGCTACACCAGAACAAGGGGCAAATACAATTGAAATGAACAGAAGAAGATGACCGAGATTGACAGGAGGGATAGGGGAGAGGAAGAGAGGACGATACACTAATAAACCTAGTCAACAATGGCGACAGGTGTAATGCGTTTCTTGGTCGGCTTGGTTGTATCTGGAGTATTGGCTGGTGTGGTTGATGCTTGCTTCACATCATCTGACTTTAAAATTGCTCCTTGGTCTGTTATACTGGGCACTATATTGTCAATCTCCATGACAGCAACATCAGTTTTTGTAATCCCAGGAATTGCATTTTCTTTACTGACTTGCTTTGTAGCTATACAAATCAACAAAAGAAGGTTAGGAGGTTACAAGATTACATGAATAGATGAAAAAAGTTCCAACATGACTCGTGCGGTGTGCGTCGCCCTAAACTAAGCAGATACGGCCTCTTGAATCATATCAGGTCAAATATCATGCTAGCTGGTATCCAAAACAATCGACCACTTCAATCAAAATATCATTTCCACCACCACAGTTTTCATCTTTAACCATTCATATAGGTAGCAAGATCTAATTGGTCACGGTTTCATTGCTGGTGGCTCTCTGGATTGACGCAAAGGGTATGTTCTGCTGCGTCCAGACATGTTTGATTCTAGTTAGATAACAACCAGCTTCTTACAGAACATATGGCGTGATTCTTGATATATCATCTATGTGATGAAACATATGAGCAACATGGGTAAAGGGCACACGAGCATCAGCGGGGAAAGTCCATCAAGGCTGACAATGATAATTACGGAAAACAATAGCTTGTTTAGTAGTATAACAAAAGTATCTCAATGATTGCAAACATTGGGCAAATGTCTGTGCACATTTGGTGGCACCTTGCAAACCCTCTTGGAAAAAGAGGCATGAGCAGTATATTAGATTACATTTTCTCTGCACTTGGGGGGGTGGAGGGATTGAGCATTCCCAAGTGAAGAATACCTCAGTTTCTCTGCCATGCACCCTCAATCAAACAGTTCTTAAAGACAGAAGAGACAGAATTATCATACAAGGGGGAACAATCAATAAAGATTTTTATTAGAATTCAAATATACATGTGATCGAATTTTCTTTTTATGATGTTTTTTCTGTGGCTGAGATGTAATTTTACATAGCTTCAGATAATAAACTGAAAATTCTAAAATATAGGGGGCAAATGGTTTTGTTTATAAGAAAAACAAATGAATTCATACTGCCGAAGGGAATTGGGGGGGCTGCAAACTGCTGCAAATTTATTAATATTCCAAAATCTTTCCAGGATGATAGATCCATATTGCTTAGAATTGTCAAGCTTGTTTGAAATTCTATTTATACTTCAATCCAATAGTTGGAATCTTTCCAAATTAATCCAAAATAAAAACCTTTTGGAGTCCATCCATCAGACTCTGGAAGTGAGAAGTGCAGAAAAAAGTAACAAAAGAAGCCTGCCAGTACCTGACAAAGAGACTGGTGACCCTAGCTCATCATTCTCAAACTCCAAGAGCGTACAAAACCCATCCCTTGAAGACAATGCAAGATATTTAGCATCAGGGGACCTGGAAGCAAATAAGAAAGAGTTGATACCAATTACAATGGAGGCAGTTAGGGACTCGGTAACTAATGCATGCCAATCAAAATGAAGACTAAATGCTCTCTTAAAAGATCATCCAATTTAGTCAAGTATTTTTTAAAAAAGAAGAATAATAGCCGGTGTAAAATATGCGTCATAAAACATTACCATGCAACATCTGTAATAGCAGCATAATGGAGCCCAGCCAAGATAGCTATTGGTGAACTACTTTCAGTATCATAGACATAAAGGGAGTTCAAGGTGGCCACAGCGAAGACAACTCGATACGGGAGCTTGAAAAGAGTAGCTGCACATGTTACAGAAGACAACAAAGTTCCCATTATAAAATGATTGACCAAGTAAAACTATATGTTGAAATCTGTCCACTACCTGAGTTAGACCCACGAAGGCTAAAAATTATGGGGCAGAAGCGTACTGCCACAACAGGTCCACTAGCCCCCCTCAGTTGTACAGCTGGCCTGCAAAATTAAAAATGTGACAATAAGATACACGATGAAAAAGGGGATGTGCCTACAGTAATTTTCTATAATTAACTTTGTTGAGATGGTTTTATGACTTTATCTCTTTATCCCTTCTATTCTGTTCAGAGTTTCAATTGAAAACAGATGTGATTCAATTGGAAAACAAAAGGTAACAGTTTTAACTAAGGCTA
Source organism: Amorphophallus konjac (assembly GCA_022559845.1). Lineage (NCBI taxonomy): Eukaryota > Viridiplantae > Streptophyta > Magnoliopsida > Alismatales > Araceae > Amorphophallus > Amorphophallus konjac. Next base: position 9,758,331 of record CM040128.1, on the reverse strand, counting down.
TACTCCTGCACATATTGCATGCACAAGGGGTGGGCTCAACATATGATGGAAGATAATGTTGCAGAGATCAATCAAGATCAATGAACACTGTGCATAAAGATGGAGAGGTCTCCTCCGATGACAATGTACTAAAAGCAAATCTTATCACCCTTGATGGACAGGTTCTGTTACCATATTTTGATTTTTTTTTTGTGGGTGGGGGGGGGGGGCTTCACCATTCTGTGATAATTAAACTCTCTCAGGTTCTAAAGATAGTTTGAAACATGTAGAAGATAATTGTCCATTACAAGAATAAGCTAAACAAAATTTTCGACCATCCCTCCAGAAAAAGAGGGTTTCTCAAAGATTGTTAAAGAGGTACTCACCTAGAAAGATCTTTTCTTGAAAATATGTATGCAGTATTAAGTGTTTCAGATGAAGGACACAATTTGTAAATACCTGAAAGTTCACAGCAGAAGCCAAGGTGCGCATCATTTAAACAGATAATCTTCAAAACCATTTGAGGATGTTTAGGATGTAAATAATATGAGAGTAGCTTATACAGGACATGGGAAAAAGTAAATTTATAAAACAATATTGAATTAAGGTCATGCAAACAAGATATTCCTTGAACAAATTCAAAGAAAATAATATATAATGTTTCTGATACTCACATCTACCTTTCAAGATTTAATCAGTAAAGAACAGTATTAAACATTCGCTACTGACATCAACAACAGATCATACAAATTATGATAATCACCTTTGATCCCTTTCTCTTTTTTTCCATTTGTTCCTTCAGGATTTCATTAGACTGTAACTTCTCCCCTAATATAGCATGCAGACAAAAACTCCAAGCAGTAAGCAGATATCCAAAGTATTTTTGGTACATTAATAATGGGCATATTAGACTTGCATGATCATGGTTAGTGGGGTAACCAGGTATTTATTATACATGAGCCGTTTCCTTAATATTGCAGAAGCATAATAATTAAAATATGGTCATGAATAACACCACCATTACCATAAAGCCTCAACCTACCAACATGGGGTTAATTAGGATCCAGAGGACCAAAGACCAAAGTTTTGGACAAAGCTTTCTTGCCAAAAACAGCTCCATTACTAGCGTCTCCTTTTATGTCAAAACCTAGTAAACAAACACCACGTGGAAAGCATGGGAATAACCGAAGGAATGTTTAGACTCTCTTTCTACATAATTTTTTTTATGATGAAATATCCCATCCGCTGTTTGGATAAACTGACGTAACATATAGATGTACATTTTGCATGCAAGAAGGAAATTACAAAATGCAAATAATATGGTAAAAATGTAGATATTCCATTAAGACAATTGGTCTAAAATTTCTACCTGCTGGTACCAGCAAAAAAGATCCGTCAGGTGACCATGCCAATCTTCGGAAGAAAGATGTCAGTGTGTCATCATGAAATAGGTAATTCTTAGGCAATTGAGTCTGAGAACAAGATGTCAAAGTGAAACAATGTTATTTATCAATTTATAAATGTTTTTTTCCAGAAGGCAATAGAAATAACATCTGTTTAAAAAAAACATAAAAATCATCTGCACAAACCTTAGTATCATCTGGCTTTTGAGGTTCCGACTTTGTGATAACATGTTGACAGACGTAATTCAATTTCTCAAAACCTTTCACTTTTGCCTGAGGCTTGTTCACATAAACCCGGCATGTTCTATCAGAGCTAAGTGAAGCAACAAATTTACCCAAAGGATCCCATGCAACACCTTGCACATAGTGCAAATGAGCATCCAAAATCTGATGCACAGAACCTGATAAATTGTTTCAAATGAATAGCAATATAAATGGCATTGACCAGTTAACAAATAAGGTCAATTATGTACCTTTATTGACATCCCAGATAATGCAGCTGTTATCGATAGATCCAGAAATCAGAAAGCTTCCATCAGTAGACCACTGCAGATCCAGAACATCTTTACGATGAAATCTGATAAAATAACCCCAAGCACAGCATTACATGATGCCTATAAATCCAAGTATCCATACAAAGACACTTTCAAAAAAAAACATCCATACAAAGAAACTCAATAAGAGGATAAATCTTACAATAATGTTTTCAGAACTTTCCAACTAGGACCATCATCTGTGGAGTGCTGTCTCCAGATGACAAGATCACCCCCTGATCAACGAAATTGATGAGCCAAATTCAATTACAAATGGCTTAGCAGTTCAAGTTAATTTTTACTACATTATACGCTATTTTTTATTAGCAGTAGAAAAATAGGATGAAGTAGTCAGCCTGTATATACCAAATTATCATGAGAAATAACAAGATAATATGCATACCATCAGCACCCGATGCAAGGTATCCTCCTGCAGATTCAAAAGAGTTCATTTTCAGTCCACATCATAAAAAATCAAAAGAAAAACAAAATAACAAACAGAATGCATATAAACAAGAGAAAATTGCTAAAAGGGGCAGAAAAGGTTTCCAAATTTCCAGTAGGACCATTATATGTTGAAAATAGCCACAAAGGGGACTCCTTCAAAATTTTATATCCATAGAAGACAATAGTAAACCTTTTTTATAGTATCTGCCAAAAGCGTTCTTAAGAAAGACTGTTCTAATTCCAAAATGTACGAATTAAGACTTTTATGGCCTTTGTTATGGACAATATAGCTGTTTGGTGACAATAGCGGAAGGCACCATCTAGGATTTGTGTATCCATTGTTCTAATGCTGATACCAGATGCCTACTCACAAGGAATATTCTCTTCTCTCACAGACAACAGGAATGTCCTCTCTATCCTATTGAAATCTCTTAACAATCGATGGGTCTCATGCCCAACAAATGCTGTCATCCATTTTAGATGGTGAATGCCAAGCATTGGAGACATGATCTCATTCATTGGCCAAAGAAAAGTTGAACCATATGCTACATATAGAGATATTGCCAAAGCCATCCAATGGTTCGGTGCACATGGTTTTAATGAAAGGGATCATCAGCAACAAAATCGCCAGCATTAGCATTTTTCGGAGAGACTTGGCAAGAGAGGCTTTTCAAATACCAGAGGTTGTGATGACTTAGCCTGCTAAAGAGAGGAGAATCCATGGCTATATCTCCCTAACAACCTCACAAGAGAGTCCTTTCCATTTTTGCCTTCCCCTAAAGGAAGCAAAAAAGAGATCTCAAGATGCTCTACAAATTACCAGGGTATCTTCAGAAAATTGTGTGTTTAAGAGCTTCAAAGAAATAAAAGTAGATTATGGGGCCCTTTTCAGTTGTTATGGATTTGAAGTGCCCCTATCAGAAATTTTAAATTTTTTGCCCTTTTTAATAATTTTTCCTATCAACAAATAGAAGTTTGTGAAGATGGTAAGAACCAAATGGAATAGAAAAACCAGATCCTGCAAACAAGTATTCAAGAGCACAGGAAAGGACATTGAGCTGAGACCAACCCACTTGCTTTGAACAGGTAAAGCAGAGCACAGTAAAAATATAACATATGACATAATAAGAAACACGATGCCCTTACCAGATGGAGAAAAACGTAGGACATTTACAGCAGAGCTATGATAAGAAAGGGTACTTCTGTAAGTAACTGTATGGGATTTCTTTTGCAAACCACCATCTGCAATAGCCCAAAGCTGCAAGCAAAAGTGGGTTCTATTAATTTTAACACAGAAGAAATTAGTAAAGGAATGGTAAATAACATTAGATAAACTTGAAAAGGATGGGGTCTTCGAAGCATGGCTCATTTAGTTATGTAATAGTCATACATTAATGTCTAAATCAACAGCATAAAACTTAGCATGTCCAATATTCTCCACCCATTCCAAGATAGAGGAAACTTGCTCTTCGGAAATATTATACCACTGATCCAAATCTCATTGCCTGAGTAGGAAAAGATATCGATTCTTGGAAATTTAGAAAAAAAAAGATAAAATGAAACAAAATCCAAGGTCTACCCATACTGCATAGAACTTTAGGAGATATGAGATTTTAGATTTGCAAAACCTTTTTAATAAAAGCAAATTAATGCTTCAAAGAGAGATGCACCATTAATTTTTTTCAAGGAAAAAATTTAACCCAAAAAAGCAGTAAAGAGAAAATGCCTCCAGCAAAAGAAAATTTTTCCCAAACCCAGAGAAAAACCCTCATCATTGCAAGTCTACTAACCAACATTCACTTGCACGACCTCATCCTCAACCTAAGCGCAAGCATTAGTTACATTTGCAGAGATCGCAGAGCGTCTACAGCAGAGGCCAAGGACACTAACAATTCAGACACCACAATACGCAACAAGTACAAAGCACGGCAGTTTTGATGGCACTAAGTCATGGACCAAACACTAGTATTTACTCCTCAAGGGGATGAAAACAGAAGATATCATGGATTCATGGGAATGTGCAACACATTAGATTTCAAAAAAAGAGAACGTGACAATCTAACACATTTAGTATGAAACGTCTCTGCAACGAGGGAGACACACAAAATATGCACAGAGATCCTCTTTTAGGATGGAGAATATAGAACCCTCCAGTGAGCACGAGATCACCGAAGACGAAACAAAAATCACGGGTTGACCTGCCATGAGCGCAAATGCCACCAGTTGCCCTTGCTACCCAGAACCCGGCTCCCGGAACCACAGAAAAATCAGATTTGAAAACGAAGAAGGAACAAAAACGGCACCTTGATGTCATGGTCGTTGCCGCCGGTGGCCAGGAGTCCAGCTGGGGAGTGGAAATCTAGGGTTAGGACGGGTTTGGTGTCGTGCCAGTTGATCTGGATAGTCCCACCCCTCATCTTGCCAGAAGTGTCGCTCTCACCCTCTTCTCCAAATTCTCGCTTCTTTGAAGGGGAAGATGGTGGAAGCGGAAGTGCGATTAGGGTTTCCAGGAAGGAACTGCGGTGGATCGGAAGTCAGATTGGCGCCTTCAAAATGGCGGGATGTTAAAGGCGGGAAAGACGAGACCGGGCATAGTCCCATTAAAATTAGGCACGAATCTAATTAATTATTAAAAAGGGCTCTCTTTCATTAAAAAAAATAAAAAAATATGTGGAAATATTTCTCACTCGTGTTTTCATTTCACGTCACCACATTGTATACATGCCCGTTGCTTTTGACAAGATTAATAGAAAATAAAAATGTATTTTAAATTTCAATACAATACACGTGCGACTTTCGCACGTTAAATAGGGTAAAAAGCAACTCCTTTCCATGGGGTTGCTGTTACAGCTGATTTGAATTCAGAACTATAAATTTTGACACGATCGATACCATCGACTTACTGCTGATTTGAAATCAGAAATCAAATTCATACGGAAAATATGATCAGGCTGACGACACTCTTGTGAAATGGATATCGGAAGAATTTACTGAAATTTCCAATATCTAAAAAGGCAAATAGTAGGAGACTCTGAAGTGGGAAGGGAAAAAGGGCCTGGGCCTCTAAGTTAACACACGGCCCACCAAGGGCCTAGTTTGCACGAGAACACTTCCAATGCCACAACAATCTATCCAGTAAGCAACAAATCGGGCTTACGATCACTGTTTGATTTACACGAGCGTACCCTATTATCTCATTTACGTCCTTAAGAAGTTAGATTAAGAAGCTGTTATCTCCAGTTTAATTATAAGTTAATTGGGTGCATGTTCTCACCTTCATATGCTGGTCCGGGACGTCTATGCATGCATGAAATGCTGACAAGGACTACTGCTTATCCATGTCTCTGGATTCATACCAAAATCAAGAACATGGAGTCGAGAGCACATCAGAACGATGAAACGGCTGCATCATATACGCCATATTTTGATTTTAAAAGAAGTTGATCAAGGAGAACACATATATATGAGCTCAGTCTTTATTTTGCCCTGCGTTCCAAAGGATTGAGCAAAGGGTGGCTGTCGTATCTAAGTTGGGTGTCACGATCAAAATTTTTCACACCCCACTAATTAATATGAGTAATGATTTGTGCACCGAATCTGGTGCACAAAGCCGACTCAAATTATAATCTCCCCTCTCATTAGCCACCCAAAAAGTTAAAATGACCGTTTTTTGTCAAAAAAGGACGTCCCACGTCTGTTCAGTATGGCCCCGTGTCAGACCCGATCAACCAGCTTTTTTGTTCGGCGGGAAAACACGGGTTTGAAATATTTTATAAGACTGAAATATTTTGTTACAGGAACGAAACGTTTTGTTATAAGAATGAAACATTTTGTTTGACTACAGAAATGAACGAATAAAATATTTTATAGAAATGAAACATTTGTTACGTAGACGAAATATTTGTTACAATGATAAAATACTACATAAATAAAATATTTTGTTATAAAAATAAAATTTAACAAAATATTTTAATTCTATACTAAATGTTTCATTCATGTAGTAAAATACTTCAATCTTACAAAATATTTCACTCCTGTATTTTTTCGTCGAGTAAAAAAGTGGGTCAACCGGATCTGACACGAGGCCGTACGTATCTAAGGTGGGATGTCCTTTTTACAACGAAAATGGTCATTTCAACTTTTTGGGGGTCAAGAGGGGAGGTTATAATTTGAGCTGACTTTGTATACCTAATTCGATATACAAAATATTACTCAATTAATATATCAACTATGAGAGTTGTATATAATAATTTTTAAAATAATCTCTAATAAATGATGGTATAAGAATACCTTTTTGGAATATAGTGCTATTCCACTATTAATATGTTGCTGCAACTATATATAACACCGCGAGCAATGTTACAATGCCATTTTTTTTTTGCCACCCAATTTGACATTCTCATCTCAATCATTAATTTCGATGATTAAACAACCAAATTAAAGTTGGGTTGGGACTTGAATTTAGTGCTTCCAATTTAGGAGCACCGCATTTAAATTTCACTTTTCCTATCATCCGATTTTCAAATCACATGACGAAAAGAAGTGTGATAAACCAGATGACAGAAAGAGTGATTTCATAATAATTTTCTAAGACTATTACAAAATTTCACTCAGAATTCTTAAAATATTGTCAGTTTTGCACACAATATTTCGAGAAGCTCATAGTCTAAGCCAGTACTCCCGTAGCTTTCAGTCACATGAGGATGGATTCCTTGGGTGTTGAGATCGATCGATGACTTCGCAAATTGTTCTCAAATCAGCCAAATTGATAAATAATTTATCGTAATTTTTTTCCTATAAACACAGCAAACTCTGTCTACCCAATTACAAACTATTAGACTACACATGACTTGGTTTCTAAGATAATAAGAGAATCTGTATCGCTACATAAGAGTAAGTGAACTTATTAAGATCCAAGGAGAAGAGTTAGTTCAGGGAATAATATCGTTTTTTTTTTGGAAGCAAGATAGATTCATTCATTTCAACTTAACCACATAATATAGGAGTACATGAAGATCAACCCACAAAGAAAAGGTTGTGTGATCGAATCGAGCATGGGATTTGGTGAAAAATTACTTGGTGTATAATTAGCAGTTCAAACACCTCTCATTTGTTGGGGTATTGGTTGTAAAAAAATAATATACTTATAATTGACCCTATTTAGTCTTCAACTCAGGACGTCAAATGTTAAGACTGAATCCTAGGTCAATTATGTTATATTCCAAATAACAAAGAGAGAGAGAGAAGAATTAATTCAACGAGATATGAAAATTGTAGATGTGAAAAATTGGTTCTTAACCTTGGTATCATATTTTTAATATTTATTTATTTGAGAAGATGGAGAATGAGGAAGAACAGGGAGAGAGACGAATGTCATTTATGCAAGCATGCATGGAGGGGCAGATAGTCTTCTAGAAGGGTGCTCGTTAGGCAATAAGGGTGCTCGGAAGATGACTTGTGCTCTAGTTCGTGGAATTCACTCTCGAGGGGTGGACAGGCGAGACTTCTCTTGCTGTGGGAGTAAGTCGATTCTCTTGTCTCTCTCCGTCTGAGTCTCTGTCTCCCATCCGTGTCCGTCGAAGGCCTATTTATAGGGGTTGTCCTGGTGGCGAGGGCATGTCCCTTAGCATGGAAGGGCGTAAGTCGTGGAGTAACGCCTCCCCGCGATCGTGGAGAATTTTCCGTTGAGGGTCCGTTCCTCCAGAGTCGAGCGGTTCTCTGGTGAGTCTTACGACGCATGTGGGGCGTGCTCGCCTTTAGTGGGGTTGAGGCCGACGTCGTGGGAGATAACGTTCGGTCGCCAGAGGGTCATCTGGCGGTCGTTGTGCCTGGGCTGATGCCCTTCGTGCGCTGACGAATCCGAGGATTATCCGTCCTGGGTAGTCCGTTGTGGGCTGCGACTGTTAGAGACCCACTGCGTGCGTTGTAGTGGTCTAGCCGAAACGGGCCCGACAAAATGGACGTTATATGGGCCGAGACAATTTTACCCTCTAAAAAATCATACATGTATTTTTTTGGGAAAAGGCTTTCAAATGACTTATTATATTTAAAACTTTGGAGAGATCTTTATTTGTTTGTAAATGAGAAGCTCAAACCAGGTACGTACGTATATATCACACTCGACCCTTCAAACGAATTCGTCAACCTGACGTAACACCTCCCAAATCGTGTGGGATCCACGTGGGACCATATGATGCCCGACCAGACGTTCCTCCAAAGGCTCCAACAGCTTCACAATCGTGGGCCAAACTGTAGTGTTGCGTCCGAAAATCGGATGGAAGGAACTGATTATACCAAATGGAACGAACAAGGAATACAAGCAAAAGTCGCATACAGATTAATTATAAGTATCTGTTCACCTTCGTATTCCATGAAACTCCCTTCATGAGAAACACCGTTACACGACCCACGAATCTTGGTCGTCACCAAGGACCCCATCCCATTCGCTCGCTGTCTGGCCATGAGATCACTCCATTAAAACAATACTACTCTTGATTAATACAAAGGAGAGAACAGTGAACCAGAAAGAGACGGCCCACCGACGCGTTCAACCAAGAAGGGAGATGATGTCCGCGGCTATGGTGCACAGCCGCTCCAGCGCCTCCTCCCGCCGCGCCATCTCCGCCGGGTACGCCAGCGCCGGGCTCAGCCTGAACAAGCTCCGGCAGTTGTCTGCGTACCCCGCCGCCGCGCCCACGTCCACGGACGCGAAGTCGTAGTCCTCCGACGTCGACAGCGCCTCCAGCGCCGACCTCAGCGCGTCCCGGGCGTCGGCGTACCTGCCGGCGCAGCCCCCCAGCGCCGACCTCAGCGCCGGGTCCTTGCTGCGCTTCACGAGCCGGGACGCGTACGAGGACGTGCTGGTGGCGTTGGAGATGCCCAGGTTGACGGCGATGGTGGCGAGGCCCCGGACGTCGGCCTTGGAGCCGTTGGGGTAGGACTGGAGGGAGGAGACGCACAGGTCGAAGTAGGGGGTGCTGTTGCAGGTCCGCCGGATCAGGTCGAGGTCGCCGGCGGGGACGGTGGTGACAGTGGAGGGGGAGAGGGAGTGGGAGGGATTGGGGAGAAGAAGAAGAAGAACGACAACAACAGAGATGAGGAAGAAGAAGACGAGAGGAACAGAAGACATGGTTCTTGGGTTTTGAAGTAGAGGGAAGAGAGAGAGAGAGAGGGGGGAATATCTACGTGCTTGGGTTTTCTTGTACTGAAAACTCTGTAGAAATGGAACTCATATGCTTAATTGTGAGTGGAACACTCCTTCCAAGGGAAGGTGCGCCGTCCAGCCGGCGCCACTCAATCTAAGGTTTTATATATTCCAAGATTTTAAAAGATAAATGATTCAGAGAAACCCATTTGAGTGTTGATTCAAAACTTCATAAAAAACATATATAACCCGATGATATAATATTCTTCATTCCCCATAGATCACTTACAGTAGCCATGGGGATGAACCATAATTAACGTACCCAGGTCAGCGATGGGGAATACATCCAGCAGTTGACACCAGTTGGTTCAGCTGTCTGCGTCCCATAACACATGGTTTATAGGGACTTAATTTGTATTAAGATTTGTTATCCCCTTTTGTATTAGTAGAAGGTTTCCATCAACTAGCTAGCCACTTAATCATGAGGTTTACAGAAAACCCTAAAACACACGCATACACATGCATATATGAAGGAATGGTGGGGATGCGCTTGTTAGGTCTTGGTAAAGAAGACAAAGGGGAGTTTGTCCAGCAAGTTTGGTTTGACGTGCCTATTGACTTGTTTTGGTTTGGGGGAGGTCACGGGAGGGTTCGAACAAACAGGGGCGGTGACCATGACAGGCCAACCTCTTTCGGCCCACACGGTCACACGACTGACACCCCACGCTATAATACGTACATACGATATGAGCTGTGTGGTGGGTCTCCATACGCTAGAGTACATATATATATATATATATATATATATGATCCATTGCTATTTCTCTGTTTTTTTTGGGTCAAAAGCCAAAAGCACATTTTTCATTCATAAGGGAATATACAGAGGGGAGGTACTCAAGACCGGCGGGCAATTTTTACAAAACAGGATAGTTTGCCTCGCCAATCTATGAGGCTCCCTGTTACAATTTCTACTAGACTTGACAGAAACAAGCAAGTTTTGTAAACGAATCTACAGGCATTCAAAATGTTAGTGATCCATCGCTATTTCTCTGTTTCACACGGTGCGACTGTCTAGTGTAGTAATAGTAGTGTTGTTAGAGGCCAGCTCTGGGCTCCACTTGAGATCGGTTGCTGAGGCCGTCAAATATGTCTTCCACATGCCCATGCTAAGATGTACACTCTCATCAAATCTTCTTCCCAAGTTAGTCTTATATGTCCCATTCAATCGTCAAAGACCTTACCCTTCTTTGGAGAACTCTTGAGTTCAAAACCCATGCTTTGTGATTGTGCGAGAGGAAAGATTCAATCTTTATTTGAAATGGCCACCTGTGTAGGTAAAAATATCGTGCGGAAATACCCCCTACTTAAAGAAACACTCGAGAAGTTACTCATATTTGCAAATATTCCAACTAGAAAAATATGTGCCCTTCAATTGAGAGACTTCTAACGTAGGCATTTACATTTTTCAAATAAAAGCTGCTTCATATTATTGCATCTGATATGCTTGAATTAATTTTTAGTGCACGAGGAAGCTGATAACATATATATTATAAACGTGAAAAGAAATACAGAGCCTGCGAAGGAGGAGCGTGGGCTCTTATGGGCAGGCCAAACCTCTGATCTGTCGTAGGAGCTTTGACACAGCTCTGGGACGCGAGAGTTAGCATCGTCCACATAGAACTAAACTCCAGGAAGGAACAAGTGTTGACATGCGCAGTTCCCAGCCGAACTGCACCCCGTTTGAATCTTCTAATTGATGCCCTTCTCTTGGACTTTGCAGCCTTCTTGGGCGGAGCTAAGAACACTCGTCCAGAGTCGGTCATCGCCACCTCGATGGTGTCTCTTCACACTGGGGACTCAGGTTCGCACGAGGGGTGTCGCCTCCCTAAGGAGGACTTGGACTCGGACTATCGCACATGCTATATACGGCTGGTGTGATCCGATGTGGAGTTTATGGAGTCTTGCTCAATGACTCCCAATCTATCTGGTGGTCGCCTTCCACCTTGGGGAGTCTAGTTCTGCTGGACGCAGAGGGCCTGGTTGATCTCCCTAAGCTGGGCACCTGACGTGAGTATGCATTTTCGGGTTTCTCAGTTGGGTCGTCGAGAATCCCCTTGTGTGTATTTTGTCAAGCATCAACCTGCACAAAGTTCTTCACCAGGTGGGATCATTTCCCGGTAGAACCCTCTGATGCTTAAGACAACAAACTGAAGGAAAGACAAGAGCAAGGTTCTCGAAAGGTAGAGATGGCTCAAGATGAGATAGGTGGCCTGATGGAGGCACAGAAGAGCGGCCATGGAGTACAGGCAGCTCCACCGGAGGGGTGATGCTTCTCTCTTTAGAGATTTCTGGCAAGGTAGGAGAATATTTTTCTATCCTTTCTTGACTGCCTAGGGGAGGTCGTTGAGACCCTATTTTATAGGTGAAGGCCGGAGAAGGGTGTCATGATTGATACACCTTCCGCTCTTAAAAGGACTGTTCTAGGTGGTGCAGTAGTCGGAGTTGCAGTCGTTCGAGGGAAGTGGAGCGAATCGTGACATCGTAAAGGAACATAGATATGCTGACACCAGTTGCCATATTAGTGATTTCAACTTTTCAACATCTAGTGGAAAACTTTGATTTAGCGAGAGCAATGACACGTGGTGGTCATTCGCCCATGCACACACATCACTTGGCCCCCAGCCCTTGGTGCGATGCACAACACATGGATTGGGTCAATGACAAAAGTTCATGTGATGCCACTTAGGGTTTCGAGGGAGTTTTTGGACGCCTGTATTGGCTGTGATGCTTCATGATGCATGGGGGTATTAATTGCTGAGACGTGTTCGCTTCGCCAACCATTATGAAAATTAGTCTGGAAGAGATCCTTAGGGTACCATGGAAGATGGCCATAGTGTGCCAGCTCCACCATGGATCAGAAGGTGGAGGGGAGATCATCAGAAAGAAGCAGGGTTGGCAAGGATAGGCTGCAGCCAAGTGCTAGAGGCGGCAGAGCTATTAGGGCCTCAGGGCATGGAGTGAGATAATACCTTCTTATGGCCCTATTCCCAACATGGGGGTTTCGCCAAGGACCCCAATGAGCAGGTAGGAGGGGCCTTCACATGTCAATCTGGAGGTATCAAAGTGGCCGAATGAAAAAGTATGCAGGTTGGTGAGACAGCTGGTGTCTTTTGAGGAGGAGGAGGGCCTCTGGGGCTGTCGATGCAAGGGTTGTCCGATGCGGTGACTCAGGAGCTACTAGCGACTATGTTTATGGTGCTCACCTTCTGTAGCCGCATTGCCTTCAAGACAACAAAGAATAGGTGGCTTATAGAGAAGGTTGAGGCCAACCTGAGTAGGGGGAAGAAGCGGGTCGCAGACAGTGGTGTGGAGGTGGTGGCGGCACGACGAGATGCGACAGCCACCTAGGCTGACTTCGGCAAACTCCTCGATACCCTATTAGAGGGCCAGTGAGAGGTGAAGAGGTAGGAATGTCTCCCCGAAAAGGCGAACGAGAACAATATTTGGGTCTTCGAGCAGGCCAGTGAGGAGGTGGTCACCGAGTACAACCACCCAAAGGCCTTTCGCTAGGACATGATGCAAGCCTCTCGACTGTCGCAGCTTGTGGGCGATGCAGCTTGGGATGATCCAAGATAGGCACCCTGTGGTGAGGGTGGAAGATTTTCCATATCTCGGCCCCTAGGGGGTAGCCTTTGATGTATACCCATGCTATAAAAAAAATTCTTGAATAAATATCCGACCCCTTTGTTTCCCCTTTCACATGTACTCTTGAGCTTGGATGTTCTTAGGCCATCGGCTTTTGTAGGAGAGAGGGTCCGATGAGGGATGCGGTGCGACCAATGTGCCTAAGACTTTGTCAATGTAATGTCTGCGGTTATCGGATCGTGTTTAGTGGGTGTTGGATCTTGAATAATGGGCCTTTAGATCCTAAATTATGACTTTTGGGTTGTTTTGGAATTTATGCTATTATCATGCAACCCCTATAAAACCCAACCAACCCCCCTTCTCTCCTCATTTCATCCTTCTTCCTCCTCCGTCCTCCTTCTTCCTCTCCTTCCATCCTCCGGTGGTTGACGATGGATTATGGAGGGGCGAGGTGGTCGTGATGACGGCGGCAGCGAATGGTGGGATTTGGGGCCAGATCAGGCCTCGAACGGTCAGATTTGGGGCGGATTCGTTGTGGCGGTGCAGGATCAATCGTCGGATTTGGCATTTTTGGCATTTCTGGCATGTAAGATCATCACTGAAGGTAGGGGGATGGATTTTGACCTCTCCTTCGTGTTTTGCCTCCAATTTGAGCTAGGAAGAGGGGTTGTTTCATGCTCGGGGAAAAGATCATGTTTGGGGTTGTGTGGTTTCATCCAATCGTTCCGAACAACGATTTTCAGTTTAAATGCTTACCTTTGATGGTATGAGCGGAGGGGAGAAGCTCCCCGGTATTTTCCCATCGTCTGAGATGATTGGGGCGTGAATTGGAACCCCTGGACAGAGATTCTATTTCGACACGTCCCAGGGCAAGCGGCTAGATCGATGGCCGTCCTCAACAGTCAGACGGCCTGGTATGTGGCCGTCCAGAGGAGCTGGATGGCCAGATAGCTGGCCACCTAGACTATTGGATGACCAGGTGTGTGGCCGCCTAGGCTACTGGACAGCCAAGTAGCCTGCCGTCGAGGGTGTGTTTCGCATGGGTTCCTCTTTGCCATTTTTTCGTGGAAGGATGTTCCCGCGTGATTCGTGTGGGCCGACGATCGTTGGTTTAACTGTTCAGCCAAGCGTTCTTATCATTTTCAGTCCTCTACGTGAGGAAGGTTGCGAGCGGCGTTGGGCCGTGTCGTGTCCACAATCAGTGTGTGAGTTGGTGGCACCTTGGTGATTTCCATTTCGATTGTGTATGTCTTGGTGCTTTTTACTGTGTGTGGCACACCACTAGTTGTAGCCTTTTTGAGTGCTTCGCACCGACCAACCTGGGAGAGGTCGAGGACATTCCCGTTAGACGGTTTTGAGTCGATTGTCGGAGGCCCCCACTTTTTGTAGCTTGAGTCTAAGTTAGAGGAAAATTGGTCGTGGGACTTAGACGTTGAGGAGTCTATCTAGTGTGTACACATGTGGTTGAGTGCTCAGACACCGTGTTGACGGTTGCAGAGGCATAGACCCCATTTTGCCCTAGTGTTGGAGATGCGTGTGTGTGTCCCACTGCCGCACTCTTAGACTGGACGTTGGTCGTACGTGAGATAAGAGGTGCTATATAAGATGTCATTGGATGCATCCAACCTTGTTACTAATGGGTGATTTCCTGTCACTTGTGGTTGTGGTTCCCCTGTCACTTGTGATTTGCGTGACATTGTTACTAATAGTTTTACTTACTTTCTTCCTGTCAATTATTTGTTTATTGTCATTAAATATTATTTGTTATTGTTTTGTGTGATAGGGATCTACGGACCTCCACTGAATCCTTGAGATGAGGCTCATCCTTTTTTCTTTTAGGTGAGGGATTACCTCCACGTGATTCAAAGGTTCATCAAAATGTCGGTGGTGCTCTTCTTATTACCAACTTGTTAGAGGTGGGATATGTCTCGTGAGTATGTACTTGTTTTCATTTGTTAGACTGTACTTGTTATGGTCTTAGACTCTGGATTAAAAATTATACAAATTGTAAATTTTAATTTCTTCATTTTAATTTTTGCACTCATTTGAGACTCTTATTTGCTTCTCGAATGGTAAATCAACCCTCACGAGCGACGGCAAACTTGATCAAGGCAATCGTGAGAAGTTGAAATTGAATCCAAAGTCTCCCTCGTGGGAGGGAAATCTTATGCCGCCTAGAAATAAACTTTTTGGCAACTTTGATCAATGCTAACTTCACCACGTGAGCCTTCACAAATTAGTCGCTCTTTGTTAAAGTCGGCATATTTGATAATAGAATGGATTATATCACTGAATTATATCCGACTATATATCGCTGAATTATATTCGATAAGGATATGTTAAAATGAGTGATTTTTTTACTAACCATAAATCTTATATATTTTACATAAAACAAATAAAATAAGGTAAATAAAACATGTAAAGTACCTTACAATTAATTTTATTTTAGTTGCAATAACTTATTCAAACTTTTAGTCGAGTTAGATGTTTCAATGTATCTTTATATAATCTGTACCGGTCGAATATCTAATTCGTTCGAATCACCCGGTAACCCAATCTGTTCTACTCTTATTATTTAATTATCAATCAAGGGGGCACTAAAGAGAATTTTGGCTTTGGCAAACCTCACTGCCATCAAATCCAACCTAATGAAATAGATCCAAATAGAAACGGAAAACAGAACATGCATCCTCATTTAATGTTAGATATTGGTAACATGTCCCTTGTCTTTATATGTACGGTTCCCACTCATTTTTCAAAGGAGAAAATTGTTGACATGACCATTAAATGTTTTTCCCATTTTTATTTTTTTTTTGTGTGATGGGGTGAACTTGATAAGTTGTAACCCCATGAACAAACCCCTCTTACCCCCATTAAGATGACTTTGAGCTGTGACATTAGCATGTTCTTTGGTACATACGGAACGAAGATTAACTTCATCATTCCTCACACTAATTAATCATGTCATTCTTCAGTTTAGGCGTCACATGTTGCCAAGTTTGATCAGTGTCTCTTGTCCAGTTTTCTATTCTGAGTACACTTGAAGGCTGACATGTTACTTGTTTCTGGTCTGGTCGCCGTATTGGTGATATGATGTTATGGCAGTGTAATCTCGTCCAATAAATTAAAGAGCAGAGTTCTTGATGAACATAGTAATTAATCAATGTTATACAATCCAAATCTTGTTTGTAATCCGCTGCTGATTGTTCACATCATAGGGTACTTGAGGAATGATGCTTGTGAGTCGGAGGTTTCTAAATGTCCATCTTAATAAATAGAAAAGTGCACCTTTCAGGTGAACAATATGATGCAATGAGAGACTGATGCAATTACAGACGTAGAAGTTCCTTATCCGGCCTGTGATGTTTATTAGATAACATCTCAGACAATGGTGGGAAAGACGTACTTTATAAGGGTGTCGCGCTCTCTCTCTCTCTCTCTCTCTCTCTCTCTATATATATATATATATATATATATATA
Source organism: Amorphophallus konjac (assembly GCA_022559845.1). NCBI lineage: Eukaryota > Viridiplantae > Streptophyta > Magnoliopsida > Alismatales > Araceae > Amorphophallus > Amorphophallus konjac. Next base: position 9,741,700 of record CM040128.1, on the reverse strand, counting down.
TATACATATTATATATATATATATACATATTATATACATATTGGCCTTGTGATGTTTAATTACAATCCCAGACACTGTGACGTGTTCAAATATTTAACCCTTTACTTTTTATATTTATTTTAATTTCTCATAATGTCATATTATTTTATGAACAACCCCCTCAAATTTTTGAGAAACCTCATAAAAAAGGCATTTATAAAAGAAATATGCACCTCATAAAAAGGTCATTTTCTGAACAACAGATGGACGATCGAGCCCATCAGCCAGCCCATTGGGCCCGACTTACTTGGGTCCGGAGCTTGTGCTTGCATTCAGGCTGAGCTTGTTTCGCGCTAGACAGTGAGCATAAGATATTAGTGGGGAGGCTAATCACTTATTTGTGCAGATCCTTTAATCTTATTCATCCCTCCCAATCCATTGGACGTACCAGTGTCATTACCTTAAGTTCAAGAAAATAGACGTTCTTGCAATTTTTGCCATATGTTTCTCAAATCATGATAGACAATTTTTAGGAATCGATTTTTCTACTCAATCCCTTCCAAGGGGGGAACCCGATCGTGTCCCCAGATTTCTGTGCAAAACCAATCTGAACGGACAAGGGAGAAGATCCACAAGCTCGACGTTAGTCCACTCCATGGCGGGGGAGATAGCCAAATGCGTAAACCATGGAGACGTTTTGTCTAGAAATAAAAAGGAAAAAGAGAAGACTATTACCTTCTATGATATATTTCCTTGATCAAGAATGTAGTGCAAACGGAAATGTAGCAGTCACATGCATCAGTTTGGTCTATACATACATACATACATATATAAATATATATATTGTTAGACGAAGATGATCCATCTTGCATTGGTCAAGAAATTCGCATTATATTTCAAGGTAGTTAGCATCCCTATGTGGACGAGGAAAACACCCCAACCGAAGACAAGCACCTCATGAGGTAGGCTATTTCACACTCAGCTCTATAATTTAATGGCGACAACTATATATATATATATATATATATATATATATATATATATATTGTACTTCTGTCATTTCATCACTAGACATATAACATGCATACAGGTTTACAAGGCCAGGCACTCCATGTGCTCACCCTCCTTGTAGTGGAGGAGGTAATGGAAGATTCTCCATCTTATCAAACTACTGCAATGGCAAGAGGAAGAATAGTTTGGACCGTTTGGACCCTGAACCTGCATTCGTCCATATTCTCCATCTTATCAAACTACTTGCAATAGTAGAATGGACCGTGTCACCGTGGTCCGTGGGCCTGTATTTCATGCAGCAGCGATTTAAAAGCTGCTTGTCAGCATCCTCCAAGTAGGGCGCAACCCTCTTTTGCGTGCGTGCGTGCGTGAGAGAGAGAGAGAGAGAGAGAGAGAGAGAGAGAGAGAGAGAGAGAGAGATGACTTCTATCAGATATAGAAGACAACTTTTATTATCAGATAGAAAATTAGAGGTAGAACAAGACAACTTTTATTATCAGATATAGAAGATTAAGGTAGAACAAGACAAAACTTAGGATGGGTCGACCTAATGCTCTTCCATGATGGTTACTTAACAGCAAAAGAGAAAGCAGATCTGCCAAAAACAACCTAGCCAGCAAAAGGCAGTGTGATGTCTTAGGCATGAAAAGATAAAGTGGACACCTTTTTCTGATTCAGACATAGACACCCCTACGCACCCCATCATATCATTTTGAAGTCCCACCGCCACCAACGATAGTCGTTTACATATCGAGGACATGCAGAGTGGGTGCGTAAACGACAGGGAGATCCCCCAAGTTTAACCCCCTAATTAAATGCTCACGTTTAATCTTTAACCCCCTCTTTGATAGAGGGTTAGATAAATGGATGGATATCCTCCTTAGATTAGTCTGTCCATTCACTTACTCTCATTTATTTTGATAAGAGAGATCGGTTAAACTGTTCTACCTATTTAGGTGGATCACACACTCACACTATCCAGATTAGATGAGAGTTATCCTTCGATCTAATCTGAATATTTTTTCCCTCTATCAAATCAAAAATAAAATAAAATGGGAGTTATCCCCGAGACAAATGGGGGATAAGGGTCTGTTTGTTTTACGGAATAAGATGCTATTAACCGAGATCCAATGTCTTAACTATCCTATGCCCTAATTATCTCATTTTGTTTGTTCGCGTGGATCCGTATTCGAGTTAAGAGTCAATATTCAAGTTAAGACTATTCTAACAAAAAGACGGAATAAGTTAACCCTCTTTGTATCAAAGTAATATTACTTATTCTTTAGTATAATCTAACCCCGGTTACGATATCCCCTCGTTTGCAAACAAATAAGCCCGATTTTAATGCTATGATACATATGCCAGAAAATTTTCACAACTTATAACATGTGTCTGTAAAATCAGACTTAACAAAAATCCTTACATCTCAACAAATCACTTTCAAACAGGCCCTAAGAGTTTGTTAACTTTGGAAAAAACATGATGGGTTGAGTTGGGCGTACGTTGAACCCAAGTCTCTTGTACTTCATGTATATTTAATTACCACAACGCTACGTTATTTTGGCAAAGGTATTTACACAAACGGAACTAATGAAAAATTTTATGTACATACAAATTTGCTCTATTTGATAGGGAAAATGCTCATTTATCACTCGAGTGTGATAAAAAATTGTTCAATACTTTTAAGTTTCTGATTGATATTTTTTTTAAAAATAATTATATAATTGTATTGATATCTTGACTTCATAGGTTCATTGATACCTGTAGAAGTTGAAAAGTATTCCCCTTTTATCTCTTACAAACTTTTGAGATTTGTTTGATGGAGAAGAGTAACCGATCACCCGAGAAAACCTGCAATCACTAGAGGACGACGTCAGAAGAAATCATCGGAGTGATCCCAGGGGACAACCCTATGATACTTAAGTAAACGACTTAGAGAAGTAGAAAGGGAGAAGGGCTAAAGTAAGAGGAGACCCAGAGAAGCCAGAATGGGAGAGCCTGAGCGTAGGAGCGAATGCCCGGAGAGTGCTCAGAATACTGGGAGAACTCATTCCGCTGCTTCGTAGAGGAGCCTCTCTCTGCTAGTACTTGAGTATCTCTCTTCTATCTCTGTATGCGTGGGAGTGTCTGGAGATGGATTCGACCATTCACCTGTGAGTATGTCCGTAGGAGTATATGTCTCTCTCTCGAAGTCTAACTGGGAACCTATTTATATGGGCTATCAAGGAACTGGCCATTCTTCAGATGAAAAATGACGTAGATCGTGGAGTAGCGTCTCCTTGATCATGAGGGTTACTCGTTGCATACTCGCTCGTTCCCCGAACGGAGGATTAGTGGGTGAGATCTCGGCCACGTGGGTCTAACTCAGTCCTCGCCGGGGAAAGTCCTGTGATGGCGGTGGCAACGTTTATCCGTCGACGAGTTCTATCGCGTCTGAATCTTACGCGCGCAATAATTCCCTCTGTGGGTCGGCAGAATTTTCTTATGTCTCAACTATGCCGCATTGAATGGGTCAGAGGTTGGTGGGGTGGTCTGTCACGGGTTCGACCTAATCGGATGGTAACGGGCTTGACGATATTGGACCGCACTGGACCTGAAGATCATTCCCCTCCTCAATACCTATTTACCGTATAAATATATTTTATTTTGGTCTTAAAACTTAAGAACCGTTTATTTTACTTTGATCATCTAGTTTTATATATACGTCTGTCCCAATATTTTGTCAAGTTATTCAACATATCAAAGCGTAATTTTACCATAAATTGTACTTGCCCCTCACCCGGTGAAGTGTAGTTTTATAATCTTTAAGCCTGCTGATCGATTTTACCCTCGAGCGAGGCTTTTTTTTTTCAAAGAAGTTTGGAAGACAATTCATCCCGGCCACCATCGAATCCGTAGATAATTACATGTAAGTGACCATATTTAAATAGGTTGCACTATTTTACAAAAGATATATATTCCTGGCACAGGGAATGATATATATGAGCACATCATATATTCTTTCTCATACCACAATTTGAATAAATAATTTTATATGAAGACTACCCCATGTCCCGTCTTGCTCGAGAACTGCACTACGTGTTGTGCTGGTCCAGAAAAGAGGTCCCTGCCTTTCTGCTTCGACTTTTCCTCGCAAAAGGTGGTGTCGTGGGAGGGCGATAAAGGTAAAGTCTGTCCGTCCACAGTCACTCTTTATTATAAGAAATGAGATAACTAATTAATTAATTAAGATGAGGGTACGTACGTAGCCTTTAAACGGGTCCCTCAAAAGCGAGTAAGGGGCCGGATCGAATCGAAGCACTGTCCCCAGTTTTTGTTTTTGTTTTTTTTTTTTTTTGGGGGGGGGGGGGGTGCGTGTGTGTGTGTGTTCAGCGACACATCGTTAATTAATTTGCCCACCACTGTGCATATATATTAAATAATCTCCAAGGACGCATCATGATCTATCGGAAAATCATCAACAAAAGTGTGAAAGGTTTTGGGTGGAATGGTTCACACTAGCTAGCTTTCCTTCAAATCATTCATAAAGAGTGTCTTTTACATGGACCCGCGTACATTGTGCTCCCACCATAGCTGACAAGAAAATCCTAGCTACCGCCTAATCCTAGTTAAGTTATGATGCGCCAAACATTTCTCTTTTGGTTACCACTAGCCTCTGCATGCGGATCGACGATACATGTACAGACACACTGTCACCGTCTCTAGAAAGCACATACATATCAGTCCTCCTTAATTTGCTTCCCAACTTTAACCCCAAAAAACTTCATTCCTCTCTTTTTTATCTTATCTTACCACAACCCTAGCTATAAACTACTTTCAGGAAATTAAGCTCCACCTGATGCCCCCGAGTGCAACATCTTGCGTGGGCTATATATGCAGTGTTAAAGCGAGAATTTATATATATATATATATATAGACTACCCTAGAAAGTAGATATCATGTGACCTTGCTTATAGCTAGCTTCCCTGCGCGCGTGCGTACATCGGCGAGCTGATGATCGAAGGTGCCCACACGTGGTTTTGTTTGGTCGGGGCAGGCACCACATGCACGGCGGGGTCATCGGTACATTGGCGCGCAGCAAGCTTTTTGAGAGAGAGCTTCAGGGGCCCCATGCATGGCGCGCGCGCACCTTGGATGCCACCGGCCGTGGCTTTATTCAATAATGCCGTCCATCACAGCCCCAGGAGTATGTAGTAGAGAAGGGTGGCGGGCAAGGACACGAGCATGCCGAAGATGACCCTGCAAAGGTGGTCGCAGCTAGCGAGAGGTTAACAGAATCATGAAAAAAAAAAAAGGCCTTCTCGATCTCTCGGAGGGGTACGTGACACCAGAACGATCGAGCGAGGAAGGACGACAAGTATTGATTTGTTGGGAAGGAAACAAATCTTTGGCAAGCAAAGCCGGGAGATCGAACAAATTAGCTTGTAAACTCTGGGGGTACGTACGTAATTAGCTGGCATCACAAAGATAGATAAATTAATAAAAGTGGAACAAAAAGTTATCTCTCAGGGTACGTACGCGTCTCCAATTAATGTTACAAAACCATGCATGCACCAGAGAAAACGGATCACCGATCGAGCTAAGATTTGAATCACATGATTGCTTATTAGGAACCTGAATTGAACGGACAGATGCCTGGCCGAAAGAAAACATGTTTCCCACTGCAAAAGTTGGTTATATATATATATATATATACATACCCAGTGCTTAGTATGTCAGGATGCAAGCCGTATTCCCTGGCAAAGACGAATGGTACAATCCCCTGGGGAAGAGCAGCCTGAAATTAAAAGACGCAACACCATTAGACCCTATAAAGTGAGACACCCAATTCATTAGTGTACATTATACATTTCGGTACGCTGAGCAGTCACACCAATATTCCTTCTCTTTCTTTATTGTGTAAATTAAACACTTTTAAGTCATTCATATAGATCAATTTGTCGGCATGTAACCCCTCGTCATTCCCTGGCAAAAGCAGAGCGATACAACAATTTCTAGATCAGGAAGCTAGAGCGACCCTTTAAAGACGTAACACAGAGAATCCATAAAAGTGACCGAGACGTCCAAATTAACCTAGCTAGGCTATAAGCAGCTGCCAGCACATCCCCCCACCCCCGGCCAACCACAAGAATACAGATTCATGTGTCGATTATCACATCCCTGTGCATGCGGCCGGCCGCTATAGAAGATCTACACTAATAGCTTGCATGCCCCCAATCTATATCCACGTGATGTGCAAGAGCATGCATGCCCATGTACATCTGGTTTTGTTGCCGATCGATCTAGTTCGTGTGTACATGATGCCCATATATATATATGATCGACTGGATAGATTAAGCTACGATAATAATGTACGCGCGCCTTAATTAATTTGTTAATGACGCAGTGGGGTTACCTGAACAATTGCGGTATGCAGACATTTGCCTCTCAGTCCAACAGCGAAGGACGCGGCAGACATCACCAACGGCCCGCTGATGAAACGGATGGCCATTCCAAGACTAGCCATCTTGCCACCGCACGCGATGATCCTTGGCTGAAGGGCCATGAACAGCCCTGCAATGGATGGGGTTTCCCCTGGTTAGCTTCCATCATCGCTTTGATGTGCTACTAGCTCCTGGAATGCTACAGATCAACAAAGCACGTGATCACCCACCTAGGCTAAACATGGCCATTCCGAGGCCGGCATCGGCGATGATCTTTATGGAATTCTTCAGCAGGGCCGGCATTCCCACCTCCCACCTGCGACACGGCCCCATATATATATAGCTAGTGAGGTGACAACGAGAAACCAAAAGAAGGGGAGGGGAAAGAAAAAAAGAAAAACTTAATAATTAAGAAAAGCTACCAAAGCAGACCACCAATATTTAATACCCCCACTCACTTGAAGGAGATCAGAGACCAGATCAGGCCCAACACGCTGGAGTAGGTGTTGGGGTTCCGGGACAGCTTCCGGCCGACCATGGTGAGGATGAGCCGCAGCATCACGGCCGCCGGCGGCATCTTCTGGCGGGCACCCCCTTCGACGTCGGAGTCGTCTTCCTCCCTTACCGCGAACTTGGCGGTGCTCCTGAAGCTCAAGTCCTTCTCTGGCATGGTTTCATGTTAAGACCACCGTAGTTAGTCGTAAACCCCGCGCAGGCTGAAAGATTTTATCTTTTTATGACGCCAGACACCCACAGCGCGGCTCTGGGAACCGGCATCGCCGGACCTGATCGTGTTTTGTTCTGGTAGGAGACTTTGTCACCGTGGTCTACAAACTACGAAGTAAGATAAAAGAGACAAGTCATGGCCATAGCCATGGTCTCACATGAAGAGGGTACGGGAGGGCCAGCACCCCAGTGCAGTACAAGGCCTGCACTGTTGCTGCCTACTGCTGTCGTCAGATTCCGGCGAGATAGCTAGGCCCCTACAGCAAAAGCTGTGCCCCCCCCACCCTGTTATACTATTTCCAATGAAGTCAGTCGGCTTCGGTAGAAGGAAAAGACAGAGACTGAGCCAGTGGTTGGTACCTCCAACATCCTTGCTTCCTTGTCGCTGCTCCCCGCCAACATCTGCAACTGGCTGATGACACTCCCACACGGCCTTCACACGGCTGTTCATGGCCGGAGAGAATGGCCGGAACGTCTTCGCCATGGTAGCCGGGGACCTCGCCCAGACCGGCGTGCCCACGTCCAGCTCGTTGAAGTTGGACGCCCGCGGCGTGGGCTGGAAGGAGTAGACCTCCGAGGACGCGTACCCCGACAGGCGCGGGCTGGCCATCTTGTACCCGAACACCCCGTCGGCAGCGGCGCCGTGATCGTGTGGGAGTGGCGGGCCGGGTCTCCCGGGGGTGTTGACGGAGTATATCTCGGCGCCGGAGAGGTTGGAGTGGCGCGGCGTCATCGCCACCGAGGAGAGCGCCGAGTCGGGAGCCGACGAGGTGGACCGCCGGATGCGGACGCGGATGTGGCCGTGGGTGTCGACCTCCGACTCGGCGCAGAGGGGGTCACGCCCGTCGAGGGAGATGACGTCGCCGTCGATCTCGAAGCGGGAGATGGCAGCAGCGGCGGGCCCCGGGAAGTTGTCTCGGATCAACAGGGTGGCAGCACGGTACTCGAACAGGAAGAGCAGTAGGGTGTACCTGGGAAGGGAATTGAAGAGATGACCGATCAAGAAAAGCATCCTGATGAAAGGAGAGCCTCATGACCAGCAAAAGAGTTGCCACTGAACTGTCCTGTGACTCTGTAAAGGGCGCCGTTGATGCTTTGATGCTGTTTTTTTTTTTGGGTCTGTTCAAACATCAAATAACATCTCAAATTTGGTTTTAAGTGCGAGCGACAGTACTGTTTGTGGCGACTAAGGTGGTGACTAACAACGTATCAGTGGACAAAAATGCTAACAACTTGGATCGCTTTGTTTAGATATAGCTACCTTCGGGCGAAGGCAACCCATAACCTGGTATATACGTTTATGAACACATAGTCTGGTATGTACGTTTATGAATAATGTTGGTCCCTTAACCAAGAAGATTGAGGCAAGAAAGATCTAAGTCATCCGGTGGGAACACCTGAACCTTGCATGTGGAGATCAAGGATTTAGTGGAACTCAGAATGGGCGCAGAAGCTATCTTCGATCTAGCTATATTCTTGTTCTACATACAAAGGCTAAGTATGTTACCAGATAATGCACTGTAAGACGACGAGTTGCACCATGAGACTCTGAGTGAAGTCCCCATACATGGCACGGAGCAGCGGGATGCCCATGACCAGCGTGTTGGGTAGCGTGGCCACCGAGAACAGCGTGATCAACCAGTCCAGGCCCCCCTTGGAGAGCACGGCCCAGAGGGAGAGCAGAGACAACACGGCGGCCTTCGACAGGGTGTCCGCGAGTATGAACTTAGCGTCCATCCGGTACGGGTCGTTCTGGGAGATGAAGTGGAAGGACAGCACCGGCACGGCGAACACGGCCACGAACCGGTTTATCCCCGAGCACTGCGCCGGCGAGAACACTTTCCCCCACTTTACAGACCCATACGCCACGAACATGGCGAAGTAGAGCGGCACCATGGCGCACATGACGCTGTAGAAGTCCCCCGCGCTTATCATTTCTCCTCTGCCACTCGCTCTGGCGCTGTAGTTGGCAGCGCCTGCAGTGGTGCCGGTGGAGATGGCAGAAGAAGAAGAGAAAGCCGAGCTAGGAGATGTGAGGAACGGCAGTACGTAGTGGGGCTGATATATAGGGGGCCTCGATCGCTTGGCCGCTGAGATGGAAAGTGGAAGAGGCGGAGGAGGGTGGTTTTGATGAAATGTGAAGACGGGTGGATGCGCCAATGGCCAATGATTGGCCGGTAACTAAGAGGGTGGTAACTGTTGTTTTGACCCGTTGCGACCTCCTGGCGAACGCTCTCATACCCCCTATCTTATGCGAGCCAGACCGCCCCATACATGTGTCCCCCACCAGGCCACCCCTGCACCCCTCCCCGCAAATCCCTAAGAATTTGCATTTACCAAATATATAATGCCTGATCAAAAATATGGTAAATGGCATCTCGGGGAGCGTGTGATGTGATGGACCTTCGAAACCACCATTAGTTAAACGATCGTGTTCGATGTGCAGCGCCACATACATATGGTTCTCCCGTTAAAGTTTGTTGTCACAGGAGGGCAAGACGCGGACGAAACGGCCAAAAGCAGAGGCGATCGTGGCGTAGTACTGATGAAGCCATGGTATTTTTGTAGTTATTGCTAAAAGCTATTGGCATTTATGATAACTTTATGCGTTGCGGTTCGCACGGTTTCAGTCAACCTCTGGTCAAACATGTCGGTCATCACCCGGCATTTGCCGGGTCCCGTTTTATTCTCCACACAGAGAGAGAGAGAGAGAGAGAGAGAGAGAGAGAAGTTGAGATGTGAGAGTGAGCCCCACAGAATTCGCGCATGCCAACGAGCCCCCGCCCAAGCGGCCCTTTGGCACATCGCCGGGCGGGCGTCAAATCCTCCCGACAGGAAGGCTCCACTGGCTTGGAGCCTTCGGACAATCAGTAACGTCCAACGGGCACACGACCAAATTCTCGGATCATGGCTCACGACCGGTCCAGTGGAGGTGTATTAATTTTAAAAACGCCACTTAATTGGTAATAGATTTTTTTATAATTTTATTTTTTAATATCTATATATGAACATATTTTTACTTTGGTCCCTCAAATATGGTTACTTACTTTAAAATCTCTATAATCTTCTCCGTTTCACTAACCTTCCTTTAGCACACTACCGTTCCAAAAGAGTGCTAACTTATGTATCGTTATTTTAACCTAGGTGTAGTCAAAGATGAAAATAAATTAAGTGTAATCAAAGACAAAAATAAACACGCGCGCGTGCACGTGGTGAGAGACTTGGATGGCGGAGAAGGGGCATCACAGGGGATTCTTGACGAGTTTGCTCTATGGAATCTGGAGGTATGTAAGCTAGAGATCGATACCCCCAACGAAGGGGGTGAGCAGAGAGAGAATGGTAGAGAGAAAGAAAGAGAGCGACAGTAGTTATAGTATAGAGAGGACCTCGGGTCTATCGGAGTGGCCGGCCGGCCCTCTCCATCGCCCATGCCGACATCAATCTCCCCTTCGCCAGTGGTTTAGCTATGGCCTTTGTCTACCACCGAGCCGTACCCATCTCCAGACAGAACACTTGGAAGTACGTGACGTCGGCACAACCCTCTCCAACGTCGGTGCCCTATTTCATCACCCCCCCTTGAAAGTATACCAAGTGACTTCCCCATCTCTCTAGTGCCCTACTCCCTCATTTCCCCTCCCTGGAAGTACTAGGCAGCATCCCCTTCTCTTCGTTGCCCTGCTCCCTCACCCCCCCTCTCCTCCCCTCGGTGCCCCCCTCTCCTCCCGCCATTACCTCCTCCCGTGACACCTCCCACCCGTGACCCCTCTCTCTCTCTCTCACACACACACCCCTTCACCATCTCCTCTTCCCCCTCCCCTGTGACCCCTTGCGGTGCCTCCCCACCACCCCAACGAATCCCACCGTCCCCCCCACCACCACCCTACGTCCGGGGCCATCTACGAGAAAGAGAGAGATGGAGAGAGGGAGTAAGAGAGAGCAGAGATAAGGGGAGAGAAGATGGAGGAGTGAGAGACGAAGACCTTCTGCAACACACACGTGGGCAAGGAAAGCCCCTCACCTTGCCATCTTGTGGGTTCATCCCCTCATTGCTTTTGCAACTGGACTTGCTAATTAGGTCGATAATCTGTGCTCCATCATTCTTGTCGTCGGCACACTGAGTCAAGAATGTGGCAGTGCTCAACGTCTACATCACCTCCACCAGAGGGCTACCGATGGGCGAACTGGAGCTCATCCAACTTAGCACCATCATCCTTCTTGAGTCAGTGGTAGTACGGGGACTCACCGAGAATAGACAACAGAAAAGATGATTAATAAAAGGATAGATGATGATCAGTTGTCAAAAGGTTAAGGACTTATGCGAAATTATGAAATTACCATTATTAAGATTAAGTACTTGTAGAAATATTAGATCGGGTCGAAGTTAGACTCGTTAGAAAGATAATTTAATTATATTTAAATATTATGTTAATTATTTTTACTAATTTTATCATTTATTAGGTTAAAAATAAAAAAATTAAATTAAATAATGAGTTAAATTATGCTTTTACCACTCAATAGAGTGAGAAATTATATTGTGTGGGTTAACAAGCGACAATTGTAGGAGTTCCAGTTGATTAATGTGAGAAGGATGGCTTAAGATTAGGGAATTAAAAATCTGACAATGAACTCAAGTGACAACTGATAGAGAGTAAGATTACCGTGGAAATTACGACGGAAATTAGGGCGGAGATTACGACGCGGATTAGGAATGAACGACATAAGTCACTGATGTAAGACATAGGTGTATGTAACCGTTGGGACAAATGACAAATATTTTAGATAAAATTAAATTAAATATTTCTTCACTGACTAATGTTGAGGACTACTTATTTAACTTTTGTTATCTTTTGTTATTACTCTTTATTTACCCCGGATGCCTACACTACGGATAGAAGAGGAGAAGTCGTAAAAACATCAGACCGAACAAGACTCATAACTTGCAGAGGCGGTAAGAGAGAAAAAGGGCGATCGCTGTTGGGCTGCACGTGAGGCCAATTTGGGGAGCTTCGAGAGCCCGCTTTTGTGGCAGTTGGACTCGGGCACGCGTAAAACGGACTCTCTTTTTTACCCGCTAACATCATTACCATTACACCATAGGAAGTAGATGCTCTCATCACACGGATCCGGCAGAAATCAGATCCGGCCCACGCGAATCCGCCAGCGGATCCTCTGGTCATCATCTCCGACTTATTGCCACAGAACCCATCATTACAGTACCTTGAACCTTTTGCCAAAAGAAAGCCATTGGCGAAGTCAAACTTCAAACCATCGTTTTGGACGATGCACAGTGGACGGACGGCAGAAAGCCATGCGAAGTTGACTTCGCACATCTTCCACTGTAGTGGATCAAATGTGGTCATCAAAATTTGTGAAAAAAATTTAACGTAAAAAATTTATAGAACTTCAACCATAAGTTACGTCTTAGATGATTATCGACTGAATTAAAATTATCTAAAGGTAGTAAGAAATCTCATGTCTACTGTATTTCGTCAACATAAGCGAAGAAGTGCTGATTGTTTGTGGGGGTGACTTATTGTACACGATCACCATCTGACACTTAACCACGTCCGAGAGTAATGCTGAAGATGGAGTTCAGAGATTATTTTCTATTATATTAATTGGGAAAGTGATAGGTCAAATAATGCACAATTGACACGGCAACTAAAGTTTGAGATAAAATGTATTGATCTGTCTTGGTTGCATGCGCTTGAGAAGTCGCATTTTCAAATAGTTCTTCGTGTTAATGGAATAAAAGTTTGGGTATGTTTTTGTGGAATATAAATTGAATAGTAGTCAAAGTTAAGAGGTGTTAAAATGTGGGGGGTTTTTAGACATCATCCTTCACATGATATCACAATCGGATGTTAGCTCTCCTGATCTCAAAATCCATCTTCAATTTTCCACATTTGTATGTTTACTTGACAAGCCCCACTTTTTGCCCCCGATGCCTAATTGTTGATGTGTTCAGAAAATAACTTTAAGTTCTTGCTGAATTTTAAATAGATATCAGAACTAAAGATGGTAAACCTCACCTATGGTATATTTTACAAAAACAGACCTAAAATTTCCATCCATCTGTATCATTCTTTGTTAGGTTCGGGACACCAGTGAGACAATAATCACACGCCCACGCGCGTACACCACGGCAAAGAACAAGAGAGAGATTTGGAGAAACCACTCTTTTCACTATGAAAAATTACACTTTCCCTCTAATGGCACACTGACACCCGACGCCTTCCGATCTCTATATATGTCACCCCTGATATTTCAATCGTATTTATGGAAGACTCTCAATAATCTCCTAAACTCATTAGGACTACCTCCTAATCCTATCCATAATCTCAACCAAACTCAACCCAGAGTTCTAGATAGACTGTACCAATCTTAGAGTCTAACTCCGACTTCACTTACTTGCAGATCAAGACACCCCTAACATTCTTTGAGTCTCAACATGTATAGACACGTTCCTCAAAGTGAAGTACCATAGGCTGACATTTAAATGTATCTCACAATATTTTCATCAAATGATAGTAACTCAAAAAAATAAAAAATTATCTTTATATCCCTAAAATCTTGAATATACCCTATCTTTATTGTATTTATTATAATACCCCTCAATTACTTTAACGAGAGCTGTTATATCCCTGAGGTTAAATCATGTACAAATGACAAGAACTCACTCACGTGAGTTTATCATTTTACCACGAAGAGAGAGAGAGAGATCGACGCCCTTGGCAGGATGCAGAGAGAGGGACGAGAGAGAGAGGGACGTGGGGAGGGCTCCAGATGGGGTCTCTCCCACCATCACTAGCATCCTTGATGGGAGAGAGAGAGAGAGAGAGAGAGAGAGAGAGAGAGATTACCCATCTTTGACATAACGACTCTAAAAAAAGTGATTATGCATTTTGATCTTAATTTATATTTTCCAATCGATTGATTCCTTTGATTTCCATGTTTTGATTTAGTAAAAAATATCTACTCATGAATAGTTGTTTCCAACAATAACAACGCAATCATGACAGGGACACAATGACTTTATTTTAAAGATTTCAGATATATTACGATAAATACGGTAAAGATGTGTATGGAGATAATTTTAAAAGATTTCTCATAGAATAGGGGTAATTTTTCTCAAAAAAGTTTATTTCTCTCGGTGGTCCAAGGATCATCTTTCCAAATGATTTTTTAAATTTGGAAAAGATCTGACAGTAAATTACGAATGATGCTTATAAGAAAAATTTGACATAAGAAAAATTCGACCTTCGTATACTCATTATTCTAATTAGTAAGTTCCACAGACTTTGCCGTGACTGTATCATTTGACAGGGCACCAACGAAATTCTTCGGATGACAAATACTGACTCAACATATCCTTTGATTAGACCCATAGATCTCCATATAAATCAATAGGACGTTAATGATAACGATAGGTAAAAAGGAAACTAATCGTACCTTTTGAGTTTATTGAAACAATTACTTCTTTACGAGATATTTGGTCGTAATTTTTTATTTTTTCTCTTAAAATAAGAATAAATAATAAAAAAACTCACTTAAACATATTTGATAGAATCTTCTCACTTTTTTAGGAAGGAATCTCGTCACCTTATAACCTCCTCTGAAATAAAAATAATTGCTGAGATATTTTTTTAAGAGAACAGTTGTGGTCAAACCATCGTTACCGTCAAACCCTAGGAGAGAGAAAAGAGAAAGATTCTAGAGGGAGAAGGGGGAGAGGAGAGAAACAACGGCACGCCAATGGAGGTGAAGACAGCCCGCTTGCTAGTCCGCAAGCTCATCGGCGCCTCCTTCGAGGGGGACACAACCACCGTCGATAATGCCATCTCCGAGGTCCGCCTCCTCTCCAAGCACGACCTCACCTTCCCGCCCTCTTCCCCGACACTGGAGCTGCCCCCCTCCTCGCCCACCACCTCCTCTTTTTCTCCACCTCCCCCCACCACTAGCACGGCGCCGCCTCCCAGGAGGACGCCGCCGCCGCGCTGCTCAACCTCTCCATCTCCAACCGGCAGCCACTGATGGCCATGCCGAGCCACCTCAACTCCCTCACCGTGACCCTCCGCCGCGCAACACGTGACCGCCGCCCTCTACAGCTTGCTGTCCATCGATGCCTACCGCCCCATCATCGGTGCGAATGAGGAGATCGCCGCCGCCCTCGTCCCCATGCTCCGCCCCACTTGACCCCCATCCGCTCCTTCAGGGATGCCCTTAAAGCCCTCTTCGGCCTCACTTTCTGTCTGTAGCTGTGGAGCAACTCACGGGGCTGCACCCATGCTTCTCATTGGTGTGGGCTGTGCCGGAGAGGGACATCGATCACCCCACCACAGCTCTCCTTCCACTTCAAGAGCGGGGCGAAGGTGAGGTTGCTGTTGGCAAAGGAAAAAGGAGGAAGGTAATGGTGGACCGGGGTCTGTGGGCACAAAGGAGCCTTCGGCAACAAAGGGCCGTCGTAGAGAAGGGGATAGAGGAAGAGGGAGAAGGCGCAAAAAAAGAAGAGGAATTCGAAAGAGACATGAAAGGGGGGTTTGATAAAAAGCTCCGTATACGAAACATGTTTATATAAAATTTTAAAATTATGACATATTTGTCAAACATAATGTTATCTTGTTTTATTAATTTTAAAGAATAAATTAAAATTTGACATAAAACAATTTTTTTACATAAAAATTGTTTTTCTTCTAAACGGTGCTCCCAGGCACCGTATAATTTCTTTTGCTCTCCTTAATTAACCATCCTCCTTCGAGATGATGGTTTTCTGTGCATCATTATTGGAAATGCAACTCATAACCAAATTTGTACCTTAGATTGCCTATCTCAGTCATTGAATTTAATCATTAATTCTCAGTTGGAAAAAATAATTTTGTTAATGCAACGGTGTTAACATATGGATCCCATCCAGGGAACAGACCAACGCTAGACGTGAGCTTGCCGTGGGCTTTTGGGGTGGGCTCTTCCCGATAACGAAACCATGGCGCACAAAGAAAGCTTGTTTCGTCGAAACTCGAAAGTGCTCCAATTTCTGTTTCTACTTGGATTATATTTTTTTTTTGGGATTTTTAGTTTTTAATCTTTAAAATCTTTTGAAATTAAAAAATATCCCCTAATCGGCCTATTTAATCAAAAGCCTCCTCTCATTCTCTCTCTCTCTCTCTCTCTGCACTATGTCTCGCTCTCCCCCTCTTTATCTCTCTTTCTCCCTTTCCACACTATCTCTCTGATCTCTCTCTCTGAAGTCGATGTGGGGTGGGGCGCAACTAGGTCTGACAATTATCCGTTTAAAATTCGAATCGAATTCGAATTCGTATTCGTTTAATCGAATAATTATCCGAATAAAATATCTGATAGATAATTTAATCGGATATCGGATATCCAATTATTAATCGAATACAAATTCAAATATTGAGATATCCGTGTCGGATATTATCCGACTGAATATGAACCCTTAGATAAAAATCTAATGATATACATATTATATATATAATTAACTTAAATCTTAATATATTGTTTGATTATTCTTTTTTATCTTTTTTATCTCAAAATATAATTTAAAAATAAGAAATTCAGTTACACCTACTTGGTAAGTTATCTCCTATTTTTTAGGATGAAGTCTAATCTTTTGACAACATCTCTCGAAATAAAAAAAACTTTCACTCTTTCTTTATTTTGGAGAAAATAATATATGATGCTCTCACTCGGCTAACACAAGTCACACCTAAATAGGCCTAGTAATTATCCGTTTAAAATTTGAATCGAATTCGAATTCGTATTTATCCGATCATTACCCGAATAAAATATTTGATGAATAATTCAATTATTAATCGGATAATTCGATTATTAATCAGATACGAATTCGGATATCATAATATCCACTCCGTATCCGACCGTTTACAGGTCTAGACGCAACATGACTCACAGGCAAAGAGGTCACTGTCGAGGAGGAGGGTCCCATACACTGCGAAGGTGGCGGGGGCGAGCTTCGAGGGGTGGTAGTGCTGCGAAACGGGCGGACATGGGAGGGGTGGCATGGACTCCAGCACCATAGGCGCCGGAGGGGAGACCCCTTCGGTGCCCTTCCCCCTCTCTCTCGCACTCTCTCTCGCGCTCTCACCCTCTCTATCTCTTTCTCTCTCTCCCTCACCCTCTCTCTCGCTCTCCACTCTCTCTCTCTACGACCCCCATCTCTCTCTCTCTCACTCCTCTCTCTCTCTCTCTCTCTCTCCCTCTAAAGTGCAATGTTTCCGCCACACATTCCGACCCCCAATCCATGCTCCCAAAATCAACAAAATCCTTGCCAACAAAGTAAGTGCAGTTGCCATCAAACATATGTCGGACCCTTCTTCAGATACTTCTCTGAATGACGGGGAGAAAGTGATATTATTCATGTCTCAAGCGTTGTCTGGCAGAGTACCCAAGTGGAATACCCTTTGAATGCGCCACTCTCAATCGTAAGATTTGGTTTCAGCCACCGGGCCATGAACCAAAGTCGATCGAAGCCCATTCCAAACATGTTATTCTTGATTGTGCGGGTCTCATATATAAAATGGCACAAGCTCTTCCAATCCTTAAAAAGCAAATCCTTTGCTGTCCATTCCACCGTTCTGTCCTATTTCGATTTGCATGCACTAGGGGACGTCGAGGGATCTGAAATCGGAGGCCACGCTCCATGCTGCCAAAGAGGGCCATTCAGGGAAGGGTCTCGTAGGGGGTGACGGACATGAAGCTACGGGTTCGGGAGAGGAGGGATCCTAGGAGGAGCAGTAGCAGGAGGGAGACTACGAGGCACTGCGCCATGGCACCGACCCTCCTTCCCCCACCAACGTACTGGGAGATCCTCACCGCGAGAGAGGTATGCTTCCTCGTCTTGGACTCGTCGTCGTCGTCCTCCTCCTCCTCTGGGTTCAGCGTGGACCGGCGAGAGGAGAGCACGGTCTTTGACTTCTCCCCTCTCTCTCCTCTCGGAGACGAAGCAGAATCACCCTCTCCCTCTCCCTCTCTTTCTCTCAAGACAAGGCTATTATGGTCTTTTTATCTTCCTTACTTAGGTTAGACTATGATTACTTTAGTCTAACCAGACTTCATTCTATGAAAACAGATTGCGTAGACTTTTTTATATAACAGATAAAATTTTAAGAGCTTTTAGTTAAATAGATGGATTATGAGGGTCTTTTCCTAATTTTGAAAGTTTTCAAGTGCTAAAAATTAAAATCTTTTTTTTCAACAATGGAGAACTTAATATAATGGTTCTAGTGTTAACACTGAGTTTAAGAGATCTGGGTTTAAATTCAATGATGTCTAACTCGTGCACATCTTTTCTGTCTCACTACTAATTAATCTCAAATTTATATCTCTCGAAGATTAAATGTGAGTCACATGACCCCTCCCCCGTCCCAAATTGAATCTGAGATCTCCCCACTATGAGGGGGGTTCCTTATCGGTAGACTGACATGGGGTCCTCTCTTCGACTTTGGATTAGTAACATGGACTTTCTTGATGCTGATATTGCCAGTAAAGCATAGAACTTAGTCCATGAGATGTTATCTTGTACTCGGTTTCATATTTCTATCTCAAGCAATAATCATCGTATATGTTGAACCTTTGTCCCCATCAATTTGAGATCCACTCAATTCAATAAAAGGGTGCAAATTGAGATTGAGCAAAGTTGATCGACTGCCTTCTTACCTGACGTTAATTCTCTACGTCAAACAGAAAAGATCTGCGGAAAACTTTTATAAAGCCATTATGCAGTTTATGTACATGCAATCAAGGTGCAATCTTCAAAAAAATTTCGACCTTGATAATATCTGGGTCCTGGAAGAAGATGAAAGAGGAAATTTTAAGTTTAGTACATGAACATATGCTCTTTAAGATAACTACCGGTCAAAAAGTGAATTGATCAAAATGGGTCTCCACCTTAACAAAAAGGGCCACTCTTCCCCCGTCTGTGTAGATGTATGGAACGAGAGGTTGGGTCGGTTAATCCAACTAAGAAAAATGTTTTACGTGATGTGTGGTGTAGTGTAAAATAGAATAAAATATCATCAAAATCGTATTTTTATAATATTTCAATGAGTTTTTTATATATCTACTCTTATAAACTGTCATATTTGTACGCATATTTTGGACTTCTATACACTGTTATAAGTACCCTTGACGTCTCGAAAGATTATAATTATATCCTTTTTATCAAAATAATGTCAATTCAAATTAAATGTGTTAAAAGATGTATACATATTTTTACATATAGAGGAGGGTACAATCTACTCGGCCCAATGCGACCCACTAGTGTCAGGCCTGTGTCGGCCCAAGACTCACTAGGTGTAAAGTAGGCCGTCCGACAGTTAACAGCCCACACCAGGCGGCCTAACAGAGGTGCACAAGAGATTCGTCAACCCATAAAGAACATTGACACGGGCATCTCGGGTGCCGAACGATTCTCTGACGACCGAATGTTAGTCTCGCCATCGCCGGCCTCTACTCCAATAGGGATGAGCTCGCGCCTAAAGCGCCATGAGACTCGCCCCAAGATTGCACTGTCTGGATAAATAGGCGTACAACGAGAAACTCCTCACGATTGCGAAGGCGTTACTCCATGACTCACGTCTTTCCCTACTAAGGGATGGACCTCCACCGTCAAAGCAACCCGTATAAATGGACATCCGATCAGATGACAAGGGGACACAAACACATGCGCGCGCGCACACACACACACACACATAGAGAGAGAGAGAGAGAGAGAGAGAGAGAGAGAGAGAGAGACATACACACGAGAAGACAGACTCATATGGTGAGACGCCCAGACACTCAGAGGAAGGAGAGATACCAGGAGGAGTCGGCTTCCGAGCACATTCCAAGCTCGGCGAGCACTCTTTGAGCACCCACCGGACACGGTGAGCACCACCAGAGACTCCACTTCAGCCCCATACTTGATTGTTCCACTCTCACGCTCTCTCATTTTTTCTGTCTCATGTTGTTCTTCGTCTCGCCATGGTCTTAACTTAAGCATCGGATGATTGTCTCCTGAGATAATGCCCATGACTCCTTCTGTCGTCATCTTTTTAGTGTTTGCAGACTTTCACAGGTGATTGGACGTCTTTCCCCAATCAAATAAATCTTAGAAGTGTGGTATGAGATCCGGGAGACCATTTTTCCGCCTCTACACATATATATACTCTTAAATTCATCAGAATTTTACATATTACCCTAGACTTCACCAGGATTGACAGAAACTTCCCGACAAATTCCATTGGAGCTCACCTCATTTTGATGGAAGGATGTAACTGCAACTTTCTTAAAGATGTCACAGCTCGAAAGATTATAATTATGCCCTTTTATCAAAATACTGTCAACTCAAATTAAATATGTTAAAAATGTAAATTTTTTTTACATATATTCCCTTAAATTTACCAGAATTTTACATATTACTCTAGACTTCATCAGAATTGACTGTCGATAGATTCCATTGGAGTTCACCTCATGTTGATGGAAGGATGTAACTGTAAATTTCTCAAATATGTCATAGATATTTATAATAATATGAGACAATAAGAGGTATAAAATAAAATATGACTATATATATATATGTATATATATTAGAATAGATTAGATTTGAATGATTTTTAATATGGTAAACTATTAGTAAACTACTTGAGCATTAAAAATTATATGATTCCAATATTTATTTTTATACATAAGATGAACATAAAATGAATGACTTAGATAATATAATTGTTGGTATCAAATAATATATAGATCTTTATCATATTTCAATAATTTTTCATGCGTAGTTAAATATATGACATTAGATAATATTTAACTATGTGGATTAAAATTTCAAAATTGAATCATATGGTTATGAAAATAATGGAATCGCTCTTCCTTTGCCAATAGTGGTAACAAATCCCTCTTGTATATATATAAAATAAATGATCAAATAGGGATGTCCGAACTATAATGTGAGAGAATGCCCCTTTGATCAAATTTATGTATATTTTTATTTTTTACTTTTTTTAATTTTTTTAGGTGGGGTCTTAGTTTTCCTAACTTGATACGAGGGTAAAATCGCCTAATTAGAGCGGACAACAAGAATAAAAGAAAAACGAGTGTGAATAGTTGTTACTAATCGCGTTACTTCAGTAGCATGAATAGTAACTAATAACCATTATTCATATCTTTTTTTTATGGTGCACCCCAAGTAAATTAGTTGACTTGATCTTCACTCTAAGTTAGGAGATCTTGAATATCACTCAAAAAATTAAAAAAGTTAAAAATAAAAAATTCTACGAAATGTAACTAGAGAGAGAGATGTTCGCACTATAATTATAGTGAAGACATCCTACTTGAACATTTTTCATATATATATAATATGATCATCTAGTGTCCAGCCACGTCACTCGAGATCTCTTTTCATGGGCCCTTCATCTAAAAGCTCTTTTCCACTACCAATCATCCAATGGTTACAAACCTTTACTCGTATTTTCCAAATTAGAGAAGGTAAGTAACTGTTCCTATCATCTTAGTCACTTGAGAGAGCTCTTTTAAACGTACTTTTTAAATATTTAATCTATAAATTGGATAATAATAATAATTATTACAAGAAACTTTTTAATAAAATTTTTTAGATTTTTATTTTTATTTTTAAAGATGTATATGATCTATGGATCTAACCAATCACGGAGCGACATATATCCCATGCATCATTTATATATATATATATATTATTTTTATTAAATTCTATTAATTAGTTGCATCGCACTTATTTTTAAATTATTTTAAAAAGAGATTATTAAGATGAAAAGTAAAATTCCAAAAATGATATTAAACTTACTTTACTTACGTTCGTGCAAATCCCTCTGCCCATTGAAAAAATCTTTGTTCTCCACAAAACCAGTCTTACTAATTTGAGGAAGACCGGAGAGGGCTTGTAACCGTTGGATGCTTGGCAGTGAAAATGGACGGTTTAGATGAAAGCTGCGTGGGAAGAGACCTTTGACATGGCATCTTACTTGAATTTCACAGTAAATGATGTGCTATTATTTTTTATTTTACTTTGATCTTTATTAGTCAAAACTATCGTAAACTAAAATCCAAGATTTTTAAAACAGGAGGATCGTGACACCTTTATATGTAACAGCAGACTGAACAATACCTTAATATTATTAGTCATTAATATTTTTAGTCGGTGACCAACCTCGTATTAGTTAAATAGAATTTGATGCCGAGGATGATCACGATGGCGATGTAGACCGATCTCTTGAAAATGTGCGTGCATTGAATTAGCCAAAAATGGCCGCCGTTGGAGAACTCCACGATTCAAGTGGGGCAACAGATCACGGCAACTGGCATCATCCAATGTGACGTCAGATTTTTTTTTTTTTTTAGTTGCGCAAGTGACACCAAGTGGCAAATATTAAATGTGTGGCAATAACTTTTAACTTGTTCTCGGGCAAAAGAAATCATACTTAAAATTGAGTTGTGATAGGAAATATTATTCGCGAGGAGAGATTTTCTATTAGATTTAAATATAAAAATTAAAGAGAATCAAATAATAAAAAAAGTAAATTCGGGTCGAAGCACGTAGTCACTTTATTTAGAGTCGTTTCGTTCCTACGTCGGTGCAGATAGGTTTCACGATGAAACTTCTCTCAAGATACGACGATCCAAATCGATGGCGACGTGAAGGTACACTCTAACTCGCGTTGTCAGGGGTGAATACCGCTATGACAGGAGGCTCATGTAAGAATAAGAAGACGATGGGAGAGAGGAGTTCGAGAGAGATAGTCGTCTGGTGAGAGAGAACCCTACGCTGTCTCTCATAGGAAAACGACTCTCTTCAAATACCATCTTGGAAAGTGACTCTTGACCGAGTCACACTCATCCGCCTAAAGAGGAGAACTTGAAGAGACTCGAAAAGAAGAGACATTCGATCAAACGGTCAAAAATAAAAATAAAATAATTATCAAGAATCACACACACGCACGCCATAGTCACGGTGTGTGAGAAAGAGTATGCGTGCCAAAGAGTCCATTAATCTAAATAGATCGATCTATGTAATTTCTTCAAAAAAAAATACACAATAAAGATAAGAGTCTTAATTAAGAATAAATAAGAACTTTTTTTATTTTCTAACATGGGACGAATGAACACAAAGATGCTCCATATATTGAATTTCTTTGTCTACGTATTGAATGAACTGGCTCTTCCATCACGGGTTCGCTTGGCTTTAATTTCTATGTAGGGCCGCCTTAAGGTTAGGTGAACCCATCGGCAGTTTGAAAACAGCCACCAGACCAGCTTGGAGGATGAAATCCAAAGGCCGGGCTGAGTTCTTTTCAAGTCCGTGTGCAGGTGCAACGTTACCACATGGAGGGAGTACCGCTGCACATGGATACGCACTGTGCAATGTGAAATCTTAGCGGTGGTGCCGGTTTACTTGTCTTTATCGTACGTGGGTTGGATTGAGATGGTCAAATAAGTTCTAGACGAATCTCGTCTCTTCGAGTCGGGCCAAATGTGCGCGAGTTAAATTGTACCGTATCAATATCTGAGTTAGATCGAGCCGACGAAAAATAAAAATAAAAATATAATTGAGAAGGGTAAAATCAGTTAGTCCCATAAAATGCTCATTTTCGTCAGGCCCATTCAGACTCACGGTCTGCGATGCGTCTGTCGGGCCTCGACAGCCACAGCCCGTCACAGATCATCCTTAGATTCAGTGGCGGAGCCAGGGGGGTCAAGGGGGGACAATTGCCCCCCCCCTCCCTTGACTTGGTAAATTCCCCCCCCCCCTCTCTCTTTGCTCTCTCTCTCTCTCTCTCTCTCTCTCTCTGTATTTGCCCCCCACCCCTGATGAGTTTTTTTAGCCTATTAGATGTCTATCGACGGTAGATATCTAGATTTTACGATTAAGTTAAAATATCTACTGATGGTGGGTATTTATCACCCACATTCATTGGTTGATTGTTTAACCGTAAATCGACGATAGAGATTTTCTTTTGTAAGATAGAAACTTAAAAGTGGCAAAGAGGATAAAAGTAGCACAGTAGAACAGTAAAAAGGTATTGCGGTTGTCGGCTGGGAAACCTTGTATGTAGCTATGTAAGGTTATTTTTTGATGGTTGAGCATAAATAAAAAAAAGGCTATCGGGCTATGCACAGGGTTGACTTGTAGGTTTGTAGAAGGTCTCTCCGATCCGCACGTTTGTCCCCCCCTCCCCCACACCCCACTCCACTCTAACGAGTTTCTATGCCAATACGATGAATTTTCTCCCTTACTCAGTTCTCCTGTTATCTATTTAGTGACTTTTGCTGGAATCGTAGGGTTTTACCATGAAATTTTACCTGGGGAAGATATTTCATTTAGGATTTTGATTTTATCTTTCTTTTTAATTTTTGTTTCGTGTATTTTCAATCACGGGGATTTTACATGTCTCAATAACTTAACCTGGTTCTCCCTCTCAGTTATTCATATTTGTGATTCATTATATCGAGTATATAATACAAAGTCAGCTCCCACTCGTCGGAAACACTACACCTGATTTTGAAACTGAAGTAATTTTTGTGGTGATTAATGGATGAATGATAATTTTGTGACGTATATTGAGAAGGAGACATTTGAGAGTATTGACAATGAGACAATAATGTAACGCTTTCAGAATATGAAGATCCGTCGTGGACAACTCACTTATAAAATATCTTCTATTTGAATGAAAATAAATAATTTTTATTATATTAATTATATTTTACCCCCCTTTCAAATATTTATGGCTCTGCCACTGCTTAGATTCGCCATCGCATGAAGGGCCTCGACCCAGGCGTAACGACCACTGGATGACTCCGACGACGGAACGTTACCTCCCACGATGTTAGCCTCAACTCTACTAAGGGCGAGCACGTCCTCCAGGCACCGTAAGACTCGTCAGAGAATCGTCTAACTCTGGACGAACGGACCCTCAACAGAAAACTCCCCACGATCACGGAAGACGTTACTCCACGACTTACACCCTTCCTTGCTAAGGAGTTGGTCCTCGCTACCAGGACAACCCCCTATAAATGGGACTCC
Organism: Amorphophallus konjac; assembly: GCA_022559845.1. Taxonomy (NCBI): domain Eukaryota; kingdom Viridiplantae; phylum Streptophyta; class Magnoliopsida; order Alismatales; family Araceae; genus Amorphophallus; species Amorphophallus konjac. The sequence goes on along the minus strand of CM040128.1, from coordinate 9,716,488 downwards.
GACGGACAGGCAGGGAGACGGTGAATTTCACCAAGAATCATACTGATGCGGAGCGAGTCGTCGAGTTCCTGAAGAATCATTTTAATTTATGTGGAAACATCGAAGACACCCAACCTGAAGATTATTTTATCATTTTATTATATTTTCGTAGTTAATGTATAGGCTATTTTTAGTTTAGAATTTATATAATCGGTTATATATTTTTTTGTTGATTTTAATAGTCGAGATATTATAAGTGTTAGAGTTAGAACAATATTGAGTCTATTTGTAATTGTGTATTTCTATAAGTAATAGAAGTTAGTCCTAATTAGGGTTAAGTAATGATTAGAAAAAAAATTGTATCACGTACATATGTCTCTTCTCCTGGCCCGATGCCCAACCCTCCCTACTTTATCTGATGAGATGTCACACCCTATTCTGATTTATGTCTGGCGGAAGCCGAATCCCCACTTCTGAAATTCTTTTCTTTGATTTGATTCTTTCCGTTTTATTGTCCACCGGAGACCATCTTACTGTGCCCGCACTATTCCTCCATCTTCTTTGTTTCCCCGTTTCTTCACTTAGACCTTCGTTCCCCTCCACCGTAAGCCACAAGCCACACTAATCTTTGTCTAAATCTTCCCCTGCCATTAAAGATCTTTGGCACTCTTTGTTCCTCGAGCACTGTTCTTCATTTACCTTTCTCCCCCCCCCCCTCCACCGTAACACAACCTTTTCCCCTTATCTGACTTCCCACCTGAAGTTCATTTCCATTCACAGTTCCTTTATTTGAGTTTTCTTGTTTTCCGTCATTAAGCCCCGCCACTGTTCACTTCCCCGTCCCTTTCCCCTCACTGTGCACGACGCCGCAAGGGAGCCCCTCCCAGTTGGCCGCCTCCGGCCGTCCACCGCGAGCCAGCGTCGCTGCCTCAGTCGCACGCCGCCGACCAGCACTCAACGGCGGGCCACTTGCCAGCATCGCCCGGCCCACCCTCCACATCCGCCACGCCGGACGTCGGCTGCCGGCTGCCGCCGCCGTCGCCGCCCACGGGTGGGCCTGCTGCCCTCCCTGCCCCGACCGGCCTCCGGTCCACACCGGTTGCCATCTGCGCACAGCCCAGGCTGCCACCGCCACCTGCCCGATCTGCAGCCCCCCCCCCCGCAACACCGGCCAGCGCAGCCGGCCCCTGCTCGCCTGCACCATCGCAACCGCGCTGCCCTATTGCTAAGAAGAACGATATGAATGATACGTACTCATCAATGTACGTGCCTCGATCCGTTGACGAGAATGCTGAGGAACCTCTCAACATGATATCCTGTTGGCGTTGGGAATTCTTGTGGTGATATGAATGGGGACCTAACACGCTACTGTGAGTACATCTCCAATTTTCCCAAGTGAACTTCTGATTGACAGTAATAGAGTTGAGAAATATCAGTGTCTCGGCTGCAGAATCATCACGTGAGAATGTCAGAAAAACAATATGTTATCTCGATTTGAGTATGGACAAATGTATGTGAATTGGGTTTTATGAGTTTTGAGCAGAAATTGGTAGCATGTTATGTTTGATCAAATGGCCTCGAGAGCTCAATTTATTTTGACGGGGTGAATCGTTTCCGTCCTGCATCACATACATTCAACCCCAGACTAGAGAAAAGAGAAGCTAACCTACTGTTAAGAGAGGAACTCTCTGCCAAGCACCAGCTGTCGTCCGAGCACCCTTACCGTCCAGCGAGCACTCTCTGTGCTCTTGTTGGTCACGGCGAGAACCTCCTCGGAAGGCAGTCCGTCCCTCTAGACTTACTTCACGACCTCTCAACTCTCTCTCTCTTACACTCTTCATCCTGCTTCTCCGTCTCCTGAGTGTTAGCTTAAGCATCGGAGAATTATCTATTGGAATAACATCCGGAACTCTCTCTGATGTCCTTCTTCTTAGTGTTTGTAGACTTTCACGAGTGCCAAGTGATCTTTCCCTACAAATAAATAAAAAAATATGGTACGAACGGATAGGAAAACTATCTTGTCACCTCTCCGATAGTTATCGAGAGATGGGCTCTGGCGTCTTTCTCCTCTCCTCTGTTCTAGATAAAGAATGGACGGACTTATAAATTTTGATAAAATCAGGATTTTCGGCGTTCCCAACGCCCCAATCACACGGCCAAATTAAGAAGGTCGCTTTAGGCATCTAGCCCCTCTAAGGATGGTCTTAGCCGGTGTCTTTTCCCCCTTCGAGAGGTGACTCGCGAGGGTGTTTAATTTAGGCTCTGAGAAATCTAGAAGGGGATGGGGGATAGTGTGTTAAAAGAGTGTATGACTTGCATAAGATTTCCCACGAAGACTTTGAATTCGTCTCTGATTTGTCTCATGACAATTTATGCCCAAATACTTTCTGCAAATGATAGGAACTGCAAAAAAGAATCTCTCTCTCTTTGTTGTAGGACATTTAAATTTAAAGAATCATTTGAAGTTTAAGTAACAAGAAAATTCTCCTATTTATGAGAAAAAAACAGTAAATGTTCAGTTTTTTTTTTGAACTCTCTCCATTGGAGAGGACTGATAGATATACTAATAATTAGGTTACTTGTTTTAAAAAAGTAAAATTTAGGGGTGGGCATGGGGGTGGGGGCCGTCATCGATCGTCTGCTCCACTTTTTCTACACCATTTGTACGATAATTCATCTCAACTCTATGTCTGGATTGTTTTCTATTTCATAAGAACCTAGTATCTACAATTTGAATAAAATACGAGTAAATGTCAAAATAGACGGATGAATTTCTCGTAACACCTGAGAAGGGTGCATCTCGCCGTCCTATTAGGACTTGCATGGTTGACTCATCACGGAGGCTCAGTATTCTCGGTCCACTATCCCCCCCACCGACCCAACTCACTTCTTGCTCCAGTGCAGGCCTGACATAGACATCGTACTCACGTGCATCTCTACTGTCAGCGGCCATGACGCATGTCCTTGGTAGCGCATTAATTGGCTGGAGGCACATCAGACGACGTGAAGGGAGAGGCCACCCACGTCGCTCTCCTTGACAAATCAATCCACGCCCTCTCCGACGAGTCCTGTCATATTAATGACCGGTGTGCCATGTCGCATTAATTGCGAAGTTACCCCTCTGACAAAGAGACGGCCAACCAGCGCCCACACCTCCCTGTCTCATCAGGCACGCGAGCTGGACAACGCACTACATATCCTCTAATCACAGTAACCCAACGGTTAACTCTACAGGAACAATATAAATAGAGCCATGGCCCAATGGTCAAAGAGGTACGCAATCTAACCCCTTCAAATCATCACTCTCTCGTAGACTCTCCCTCTCTCTCACTCTCCTCGAGTACTCATAACCTTCATCCTCAGTTGTCTGACTTGACCGTCAGATGGTTGACTCCTTAGATAACTCTCGGGACTCCTTCTGACCGTTAGTTCGTAACTGCAGGTCCTCCTCCGGGAAACTTTCTTTCCTTCCCCAGTCAAACAAATCTTTGAAGATGTGATTCGTGATTTAAGCGGCCATTTCTCGACCGCTACAACTCCCACCCTATTCCAAGACGGATCAATGCTCTCTCATGCCCAATTCATTTAACTGAAAAAACTAAAGAATTTGTAGAATCATCAATTTACTCCTATTCCAAGATGAACCAATATCGTTGATCTCAACCTTCCTCTGTAATTAGTCATCCATCTACCTGCTCTCCCATGTAGAGGTTTTAAGCCTCAGCAGAGACCGTGAGAAGACGGATCTGCAACAGGCGGTAAGAATTGGTCCATTTTCACATCTAGATACGTAAGCCCAAGCCCAGTTCAGGCGGGTGGGCCTGTCCAAGCCCGCAGTGTGCCCAAACAACTCAGCTCGATGATTTTTTAGAAAAAAATGATTTCCAGAGTAAAACATTTTCTTAAATTAGATTTCACTTTTTATGAACCCCTACAAAAGCATATCATAATTATACCAGAAAACAAATGTCTTCGGATAAAAATACTTAAATTATATACAACAAACACCTAGAAAATTTTGTACTTCACATATCACATGTCAATCGTAGAGAAATACTAGTTACACGTTCGGATGGGTAAAAAAGTTACTCGTCTAGTGCGCTATTATTCCACGCACTTACGCACGGGCCCCACCTAGCAAGAACAGTAAATTCTCGTTAAATATTTCGGTGTCCTTTCTCATAATTTTATTTGTCATCCTTAAATTGTTATTTGTCGTTATTAGAATTAAGGGGGATACATAATAAATTAAATGTGGAAAAAATATTTGTCACAATTAAATTGTTATTTGTCATTTTCAGTGTAAAAGGATGATGAATAATTATCTAAGAGTGACAAATAATTTTTTACATAAAAAATGTGAGTTTATATAAAAAAAAGAAAAAATGATAGAGTCTATGTATTGCACGCGTGCTCCAATGGCATAGGAAGTAGGCCAAGCAATTATGCGTTTAAAATTCGAATCGAATTCGAATTTGTATTCCTTTAATAGGATAATTATCTAAATAAAATATCCGACGAATAATTTAATTAGATATCGGATATCCAATTATTAATCGGATACGAATTTGAATACTGAGATATCAGTGTCGGATATTATGCGACCGAATATGAACATTTAGATAAAAATATAATGATACACATATTCTATATATAATTAACTTAAATCTTAATATATTGTTTGATTACTCTTTTTTATCTTTTTTATCTCAAAATATAATTTAAAAATAAAAAATTCACTTACACCGACTTGATAAGTTATGTCCTATTTTTTATAATGGAGTCTAATCTTTTGATAACATCTCTCAAAATAAAAATAACTTTCACTCTTTTTTTTGAGAAAATAATATAGATACTCTTACACGGCTAAAATAACTCAACCCTAAATAGACACAGTAATTATCCATTTAAAATTTGAACCGAATTCAAATTCGTATTTATCTGATCATTATCTGAATAAAATATTTGACTAATAATTCGATTATTAATCAGATAATTCGATTATTAATCAGATGCGAATTTAAATATGACATTATCCACTTCGTATCCGATCCGTTTACCGATCTAACTAGAAGTAAACATTTCCCTTATTCGTATCTAAGACTCGTATACTAAATATCTTAACTTCAGTGGGACTGTGACGAACATTATCGATAACTCGTAATTCAGATGTAGTTGGATTCCTTTTTGTTCCAATACTTTATTAGAAATAACTTACATTTATGACTTGGACCGACTGGATTTGGAATGAAGTAATAACATATGGATTCTATTTTGAACCACCTTCTCTCCAACTCCAATATTTTCATACGGGTGAATTTGGTGGGCCGTGTAAATTCCATATATGTAATGCATGGGATTATCCTCGACAAGAAATTCTTGTTGTAACAACACAATATGTAATTTATGTTTGCTTAGTGCACACATGAATTATTTTTCATTTCGAGTATGCATCAATTAAATTTATTTAATTTTTTTTATGACATGGGGTCTAAGTCATCTTAACTTGTGACCCAAGACACATCCCCACCGGATGATTTAAAAAAATCTAAAAAAACAAATGTAATGAATAGTGTTGGGTCCAATTATCTTGAATCAGTTCTTTTATTTTAGAATTTTTTACCATTGGATGAGAGTGTGACTGCACCACAATCTTAGGGTGACTTAGATCTCACGTTATAATTTTTTTAAAAAAAATAAATTTATTTGATGCATACTCAATCGAGATGTGTAATTAGACTCTGGGGTGCACTAAGTATTACTCTTTATATTTAGTCATCTTATAATTTTGATGAATTGATGTGATTTAAAATATAAATTAAAAAATATAGATCCTATATTTTATTCTTCCACACACTTTAGTTAGCCTTTTATTTCCATCGCACAAAAGATGCCCCACCAATATATGTCATGGGAGTGTTGCCACATTTCAACTTTAATTTACACGAAATATTTTCAAAGAGTTATACATAAATACTTAAATGGGAGAGACTAACCTATAATATAACAGATTATAATGATCGGAATCTTAAAATCGCTACATAAACATAGAAGAAAAAATTACTTGTATATCTCTTAAAGTTAAAACTTTACGTTAGGGCACAATATGTCCGTCTTAAAAATTTGAGATATATCCAAGTAAATTTTATAAACTTAGAAATATAGAGGTAGTATTTAAAGTTTTAAAAGTATATAATTAATTTCTCAATACATAACGGTCAAATTAATCGAATCATTAGAAAATTGCGATAAGTTAAGAAAATTGCATCCAAAAGGGACGCGGAAGGAATATGACATGACGGGGTGAGTCTATTTTTAGGTCTTGTGCGTACACGTGCTTACCACGTGAGGGAGGTACTACTTTTCCACATTGGACACACACCGTCCAACAAGAAGCATAATGTGAGAGGGCATAAGAATGGAAATTGGCTCTTCCCCGTGGGGCCTTATGATACTGCACGTGCCTTTCGCCATCACCATACATAGGTTATACGTGCTTACGTCATATTAAGATCGGATACTATTAGGCCCCATCTCATAAATGTAGTGGGCCTTCTTTTTTTTTTTTCAAAAATTTTTTAGAGAGAGTAAAATCTATTTTAAAAGAGTTTCGTGAGCTTTTAAAAAGTAAACTATATTCTTCTTATCTCTCTCTACATTCCAAAAATTAGTTTTTAAGAAGTTTGATTTGATTTTTAATTTATTTGTTTCTATTCACGTCAGTGAAAATTTTGAGAACAAAGGTCACCTCCGAAGTCTTCCCAAACGCAACTTAACTTTGATATCTCAACTAACCCCAAATCGACGAGTGGGATGATTGTTTTTATATTTTGATTTTGATAAGATAAAAATGTTTTAAATCTGACTCTATTTTTTAAGAATTTTTTTTAGGAAGTACCAAATTTATATTAGATCGTCGCATATCTAAGTTATATACCAAAACTAAAAACAAAAACTTCATCAACGAGGACGCTCTTTATATTTATATATTTTTAAAATTAAATATTTATTTAAATATTCAAATTGCCTTTTTATTTGCAAAACATCTGTTTCGGAGACTTTTTCATAATAAATATGAGGAACTTATTCATAATTTAATAGAGTGAATTTAACAGCATCCACCATCCTTTTCTTCGTGCCACCTCAACAGAACAACGACGTTCACCCGAGCTATCCTTTTCTTAATCTATTTTATTTACTGCAGAGGTTTAAATATAATATCTCAAATTTCATATCACATTTTTAAGATGTCTTTAACGAGACAGAAAGAAGTTGCTCAGAGTAAACTTATAACTAAAGAGAAATCACTTTAGAAGAAACTCTGGGATAGATTCTGTGGGACAACATGTGATACTTAAGTCAGACAAATACACAAATAAGAGAGAAGAGCGCTCGGACATAGAGACAGAGTGTTCAGATAGAGGAAGAAGGTGAGCAGGTGGAGGTGAAGAGTGCTCGGGCAATTCGGTGGAGAAGACGAGCACTATGGAGCTTTGTGAGAAACAGAGTGGGAGGTTGAATCAAGTGTGCGAGGGGTTAGAAGCGTAAGCGTAAGTGTGAGCGTATCTCCCTGTCCATCAGGTAAGGGGCCTATTTATAGAGCCCTCCATTAGTTCGTCTCGTTTCATGACTTAGTGGGGTCGTGATAATACAATTATGACTGTCTTAATCGTGAAGTCATCGGTTATCTATTTGTTCGTCTTACATGAGGTGAGAGGACGGAGTCTTCCTGGATTCTCGCCCATCAAGTAACGTGGGGACATAAGTGTTAACCTGTCACCCATTAATTTATGAGATTACTCCCATCATTATTGTGGTAATAGTCATCTGATAGTGCGTCGTATGAGACGTGGGGCAATAACGCATGCATAATACAGGCATGGATTTTGAGTCAATCCTGAATGGTGATTAACAAATGACGTACTAGACTGTGGACCGATCCGTGCTAGATCTTATAGGGCACGGCATTTTTCTCCCTCCTCACTTCTCATCGTCCATCTAGAAATTTGGTGGCTTTTGTTTTCCCACTCTACTTCTATCCACATCTTCTCGACTCCTTTTTATTAAACAGGTGACAGGTGACCTTGTTGGGTTGGGCTCAGTGGGGAGTGCATGCACGCAAGGGCTGCCAAATCCAATTAACATTGAGATTGGACCATAGTTAAGTCCCTCCTCAGAGTCTCACGGACATTTTTGACATTTTTTTTAGTTAAACATTGTCTTCCCACTTCTAAGAATATATTGAGTGGAAGTAATTATAACTGATTTCGAACCATTAAAAGCTAACTCTTTCTTAATAACTCCATGTTTATCTCAACATGGTAAAACCCACCCTAATCAATTAAGAGTCATGAGACCACCAAATCAAAAGTTATATGTCACCTATCTGATCGATATGCAGTGGACTCCATTGTGTAACAAACAGTTCTCTTCTTTATTTCCGGTCGTTGCTCCAAGTCCATGACCTCAGCCCGTTTATTCACGGGAAACTGTACGTGCATCCCGCCAACCAGTGTGCTCTGTTGGTTGCCACGCCTCACCGTCTGGATGTGTAATTACATCGATATGCATATGTGGATGTATTTAATTTAATTTTTTGAGAAAATTCTGAGTTACGGAGTCCACCGCCCGATCGTATAAGTTAATATTGAGATTAGATAACTAAAAAATAAAAAATAAAAAATAAAAAATAAGGGACTGCATAAAGAGTAACTTTTATTGTACTTTTTAAAAAAAAATTAGATCTCTAGATCAAGGTTTGTCGGTCCGATCGACCCGGCCGACCTGGTCTCGGTTTGGGTCGGTTCGAGTCGCTCCCGTCTCGGTACGACCCGATTCGTCCCGTTTAAAATACCAATATATATATATATATATATATATATATATATATAAATAAAATAAAATAAAATAGAGAAACACACATTATATATAAAATATAATATAATATAATATTAAAATAATAGGTCGACTCAGTGGCGACCCACAGCCCGGCCGACTCAGTCCCAACCTGGGTCGGGTCGGATCGTGCGAGTCGGTGCGAGACACATCGAGTCGACAAACCCTACTCTAGATAAGAGTGCGTCATGTGTATATATATTTTAAATTTTTTTAGACATTTAGACAGCAGTGTGCCATGCCATGCATGCCAAATTAAGCACGCATTACCCATTTGACATCTCCCCCCCCCCCCCCCCCCCCCCCGAAGCCGGCCTAAAGCAGAGACTTCCGGAGAAACTCCGGTTCGGCGTCTCTCCAACCTTTTCCTACCTAACCAGCACCCCTCTATTGGACAGCGAAAGCCACGACCCAAAAGATGCGGTCAATGCTGTTTTGTTACCTTTCGTGGCCTCAGGATAAGAAAAGAGAGAAGAGAGGAACAACATGAGAAACCCGGTTTAGGCCGGTCGCCGCGGTAATGTGCATTTCGGGCGAACCTGGTATTGGTATTTGCAAAGGATAGTGGGAAACAAGTAGTACACCTGGTTTGATCGCCGACTGCAGTCTATAAATAGCTTCCAATTAGATACCGTCACACTCCAACTTCGGCTTCGGCTTCGGCTTCGGCTTTGCAAACCTTGTTACTGGATACTTCCCCAGATTCCTCGTTTCTGTGTAGCAGAGAGAGAGAGAGAGAGAGAGAGAGACGTGGAGATGGCGAGCACAGCCGGTCAGGTCATCAAATGCAAAGGTTAGTGTCTAACAATGGCTGATATCACTTTCTCAGATTCAGCTGTTCTGGTCTTCTTTGATGTGGGATCTCTTTTACGAGACATGTTTCTTGCCCCTCCTTGTTCATATGACCCAGTTTCTGATATCACTTTCTCAGATTCAGCTGTTCTGGTCTTCTTTGATGTGGGATCTCTTTTTACGAGACATGTTTCTTGCCCCTCCTTGTTCATGTGACCCAGTTTCTATTTCAGAAGGATCCCCCCCCGCCCAGAAGAAAAAAAATGATCTTTTCCCTACCAAACCGTCTCTGTGAAATATTCTCCAGGCGTCTTCCTTCCGCCTCCTGGAAAGATTATTATGTCTTGCTCGTTGACGCAAACGATTATCTTATTGGGTGAGGCGGGGAAGGCACGCTTGTTCTGAAAATTTGTGGGGCTTTCGATTTGAAGCCGATCTGTTTGGTCTCGGATTTTAAATTGTATGGACGTTTAGAAAATTCCCTTCGATTACTTTGATGTTCTTTAGTGAGTTTTACTAGTATGTTGACATGTGTCTCAATTGAAAGATATATTGCATGATTGTGATGGCGTAATGTCATTTAAAGGTTGAACCAGTGTTACTAGTTTTGAATCGAATTGCTAATATTTTTCCTTTTCCTGATTTTGTTGGATCGTAGCCGCGGTTGCTTGGGAGGCGGGCAAGCCGCTGGTTATCGAGGAGGTTGAGGTGGCGCCTCCGCAGGCCATGGAGGTGCGCGTGAAGATTCTTTTCACCTCCCTCTGCCACACCGATGTCTACTTCTGGGAAGCCAAGGTAACGTACTTGTAGTGTGTTCTTATTCGCAAGATTCTAGTTTTGTGTTGTTGTCCTTCGGGTTTCATGTCTAGTATTAACAACTCGATGAAGAGAGGGTCACTTTCAAAAAAAAAAACTCGATGAAGAGAGGGCATTATAAGTTATGAAAAATTAATGAATGGTAGGGCGGGCGATCTCTGTTTGGGTTTGGTCTGGGCCTGGTGATATTTATGTAGATGAAGATGTTGCTGAAATCGTGTGGATTCTTACATTTTTGCAGGGGCAGACACCTTTGTTTCCTCGCATCTTTGGCCATGAGGCAGGAGGGTATGGCTTCCCTTACTCTCTCACATGGCACATTTAAAAATCGACTATTGTCATCACTGCACCCTTTTTCATCTGACCTCTGTGCTTGGTGCTGCTCAGGGTGGTGGAAAGTGTTGGAGAAGGTGTGACAGATCTCGCACCAGGCGACCATGTCCTCCCCGTTTTCACTGGAGAATGCAAGGAGTGTGCTCACTGCAAGTCTGAGGAGAGCAACATGTGCGACCTCCTGCGGATAAACACCGAGAGGGGTGTGATGATTGGTGATGGGCAGTCCAGATTCTCCATCAACGGGAAGCCCATCTACCATTTTGTTGGGACCTCCACTTTCAGTGAATACACAGTTATTCACCACGGGTGTCTTGCAAAGATTAATCCCCAAGCTCCCCTTGACAAAGTATGCGTCCTTAGCTGTGGAATCTCAACAGGTAAGCTGCACTACAATTGGTCTGGATATTCAGCTATCATGTTACCTGCTCCATGTTGACGGTTGATTTACATAACTTCCATTATTTTCAGGTCTTGGTGCGACTTTGAATGTTGCAAAGCCGCCTAAGGGTTCAACAGTTGCTGTTTTTGGTCTGGGAGCTGTGGGTCTTGCTGTAAGTCTCTCTCGATGTATCATTTTACTCCTTGTGTTGATTGTGCTCGTTTCAACCACCATTCATTAGAAAGATTTCTTAGTGATCTCTACTTTCATGAGAAGAAATTGTTCCATGTGTTTGGCCTCACAGTGTAACTTTAATTGTTAGGCTGCGGAAGGAGCAAGGATAGCTGGGGCTTCAAGAATCATTGGTGTCGATTTGAACCCCAACAGATTTGAAGAAGGTGCAAATTCATTGATTTTCCTGTGTCTCCCTTAATCATTGGGTAGCTAGTTATTGGCCACCTTAATCCATATACGAAATGCCTCTAGAGTTAGAAGGTTATAGTATTTGAGTATGTGACAAAAGTCTTTGTTTATTTGTCATTCGCTGTTGGATGGCTGCTGGTGTCTTGTTACTGCATTTTTCAGTTTTCACCTATTGGATAACACTAACTATCCATTTTCCTTTCCCATACAGCCAAAAAATTTGGTGTGACTGAGTTTGTGAATCCGAAAGACCACAGCAAACCAGTTCAAGAGGTTTGTTTCTATGGATCATATCATGTATTGTTACGATGATAGAAAATTTTGGGATCTATCTTTTGCATTGACTAGTCATTTTCTTTCAGCTTATATGTTATTTTCTCCATTTAACCCTATTCAAGTACACTTTTGTGCTACATTTGCGTAACTTGAGTTTTCTTTTGACTTTGAACAGGTGCTTGCAGAGATGACAAATGGGGGAGTTGACAGGAGTGTTGAATGTACTGGCAATGTCAGTGCCATGATATCAGCATTTGAATGTGTTCATGATGTAAGCCCTCGGATGCCATTTTCTTCAGTTCTTATCTATTTTATGTTGAAAACATAAATATTCTAAATTCTGAATGTGCACCGCTATAAATCACAGGGTTGGGGTGTTGCCGTGTTGGTTGGGGTGCCTCACAAAGATGCCGTTTTCCAGACTCATCCCATGAATTTTCTGAATGAGAGAACCCTCAAGGGAACTTTCTTTGGGAACTACAAACCACGAACTGATATTCCTGGTGTTGTAGACAAGTATATGAACAAGGTATGATAGCTGATTGTATCGCCCATTCTTGATATCATCTATGGATCCTAACATCCAGTAATACTTTGTAGTCGAGGGGTCAACATTGGCTACACAATTTCTAATTAGCAAATATTCGGATTTGACATGAGTGGCTCATCTTTGTTTGGTTGTGTTCAATGTTTCAGGAACTAGAATTGGAGAAATTCATAACCCATGAGGTCACCTTCTCAGAGATTAACAAGGCATTTGACTACATGCTTCAAGGGGCCGGCCTCCGATGTATCATCCGAATGGATGCTTAAGAACAGTCTCCTACTCACATGATTTGGTAGTCTGGGACCCTCTTTTGGCGTGTTAATACTTAATAAAGGAGGTGTTGAGGGTTGATGAAGATATGTTTATTTGTGAGGCCTTTAAGGATGAGTTTTCATATTCTGCTTTGTAAGGGTTTTTCAGAGTTTTTAAGTAACTATTTGTAATAATGATCACTCATGTAGTGTCATTGTATCGGGATGCATGTGGAACTTTTTATCATTTCAATTTTATAAATGCATGTTCTTTTTTTTAGAAGATTCAAAATTAAAGTTATTGAAGAGGTTTCAAGTTGGCTTATCTAATCCTGCACTTTTGGCAGTAATGTGATTGTGCTGCACATGGAGTTTGTGTTAAATGCATTGGTTAGTTTCCCGGTCAATAAACGCTGTGCGACACATGGAGAAAGCTCAAATGTACGCGTTGATTTCAGAATTACGAAGATCTACACAACTTGAACATCAAACATGGGAAGAAAATTATGAAATCTTATGCTCCATCTGTCTTCATCTGTTGAGGAGATGGAAAGTTGGAAGTTCCATGAACATGTTTGCTAATTCTGAAACCACCCCTCTATTTGCAGCTTGAGCAAGCTGTGAGATGGCACCCAATTTGGCTACTTCCACATCTGCCCTAAGGATTCAACTCTGTGTGACAGTGCAGCCTAGGAATGTAAATGAACTGAGCTGAGTTGAGGTTGGCAGTGTTAATATTTGGCTTGAAATCGAGCCAGGCTCAAATTCTCCGAATTGAAACAACCAAAAAAAATTTCTGATCAAGTCTGGTTAGTATATATGGTAGCCCGATCAAACTTTAGGTCGAAGACGAGCATCTTGAATGTTAAGGATATAAATATGCTATCAGACGAAGATGAATGACCCTTTAGCAGTCATTTAGAAATCAAGCAAAACTCCAGCCCAAGATCGAGCATCATGAATATTATTCATGATTGCATTACAGTATTGCACAGTGCAAGTGGTGGGACGTTCAACAGCCGAAATGTGACACAGTGGTGAGGCTAAAATTCTTCTCCAGATGCGGTGTAATATTTAAGCCCGCTATGATGGTGGCATACAATATTTGTGCATTGGTAACGTCTGTGACTGAAAATCTTATTCTTATTATAAAAGGTCAATTGCAGTTTTTCAAACCAGTATTGACCCCAGTGCATTTATATATGTAGTCATGCTTTATCTAGTAGAGCAGCTCATCGGGTTAATCGTACTGCAAATTTTTGTGCAAAGTTATGAGAAATAAAGATTTCGGATGTTCAACTTTGTTTCAGTGATTCATTGATTAAAACAATCGGTTTATTTTACGCTCTGCCTGAGGACCACGTTAATTCGTGTTGGAATTTGGGCGGGCAATAGTCCCGTATTGGTTATTTGAGTTTGTGGTTCATGTGCTCATGGCTCTGGGCCTTTGTATCTTAACACTGCAATTTTGTGGATTCAACGTGGTATCAGAGCATGGCCTTGGCCCAACTATATATATTTCTTATCTTGTTACTCCACCCAATTATTGTCCACGGCCCATCTTGACCGTGAGGGAGAGTGTTGGAATTTGGGCTGACAATAGTCCCGTATTAGTTATTTGAGTTGTGGTTCATGTGCTGGTTCATGTGCTTATGACCCTGGGCATGTGTAATTGGGTGGAGTAACAAGATAAGAAATATATATAGTTGGGCCAAGACCATGCTCTGATACCACGTTGAATTCACAAAATCGCGGTGTTGAGATACACATGCCCAGGGTCATAAGCACATGAACCACAACTCAAATAACCAATACGGGATTATTGTCCGCCCAAATTCCAACACTCTCCCTCACGGTCAAGATGGGCCGTGAACAATAATTGGGTGGAGTAACAAGATAAGAAATATATATAGTTGGGCCAAGACCATGCTCTGATACCATGTTGAATCCACAAAACCGCGGTGTTGAGATACAAAGGCGCAGGGTCATAAGCACATGAACCACAACTCAAATAACCAATACGGGACGATTGCCCGCCCAAATTCTAACACTCCCCCTCACGCCCAAGATGGGCCGTGGACAATAATTGGGTGGAGTAACAAGATAAGAAATATATATATTTGGGCCAAGACCATTCTCTGATACCATGTTGAATCTAAAAAATCGCGATGTTGAGATACAAAGGCCCAGAGTCATAAGCACATGAACCACAACTCAAATAACCAATACGGGACTATTGCCCGCCCAAATTCTAACACTCCCCCTCACGATCAAGATGGGCCGTGGACAATAATTGGGTGGAGTAACAAGATAAGAAATATATAGTTGGGCCAAGACCATGCTCTGATACCATATTGAATTCACAAAACCACGGATCAAGAGCATGCTCTGATACAATGTTGATATCCACAAAACCGCGGTGTTGAGATACACAGACCCAGGGTCATAAGCACATGAACCACAACTTAAATAACCAATACGGTACTATTACCCGCCCAAATTCCAATACTTCACATTCCTTCCAACATTTTGGTGATCCGATTATATTTTTTATTTTACAGAAATCTTCGATAGAACTAAACTGACGCTAAATTAGGATATTCATGTCAAAATCCCGTGGATAATTAGATCTGCAATGGGTGTTTTTCATCTCTACTTATCATTTCCTCGTTGCTTAACAAAGTAAGGATATTCTTTGAGGGTCTCTTTGCTAACCGGGCACAGTTAGCGCAAGCGACTTACACGGTTAGCGCAAACGACTCCGATGGGAGTAGCTTGTGCTAACCGTGCTCGATTAGCGGGGGTCACTTACGTTAATCGAGCCCGATTAATGAGGATGAGTGTGAGAAGAGAGCGGAGCCCACCGCTCTCTCTCTCTCTCTCGTCCGCTCATTAATTCTACCCGCCTTTACCCGGATGTCAGAGCGGCCCCAAAGGTCCGCTGCTTTATGCTCAGCGTCAATTTAGAAATTTTCATCGAAGTCACTATTTGCATAATTTCGTTTCTTCAAAAGTTTTCAAAGAAAGATCCCACGAGAGAATTTGTATCAAGCAGGTAGGAATACTCGCGGGAAGTAATACTCAATCTTCAAGATTTCCTTATCAGAAAACCTACAATGGAAAACCTCTCTTCTCAGTAAAACAAAGAAAATATTTCACAAGAATATAAATTATTTTGGAGAAAATTTGAAAATGCCACTTTTAGTTCTCCTTTACTAACATGAACTTGAATCAATTAAACTTCCATATTTTGACAATAAATTCAAATTGGAGCAGATCTTGCACTCCAATCTCCTCTCTTCTCACTAGGGACTCACCATTTCATTTTGAGTTTGGTCACAACATCGTCTCATATTGCAAACCCAGCGCAATCATCAGGGGAGGGAGCACCGCCAAACCACGTGAGGTCCGGTGGAATGGAGATGACTGCTTTACGTATTACCTTGAAATGTTTAATCATAAACCTAATCAACCTTTGCATAGACGTCCATACACACGCTGCTCCCGTACACCGAACATCCCACATGCGAACACATTGATGCGACCATATAGAATGTATGTACATGATCAAGTCAAAGCCCGAAGCATCTCCTTACGCCGGTCAAAGATGCTAGAGAAACCAGAAACCAAGAATCCAGAAAACCGGAGCTATTTTGTTTGGTCAACCTGCTCAAAACCATGATCGAAGATGTCAAATCCCCATTTCTATGGACCCAAAACAAGAAGGGAGGAGTTGGTAAAGACGCAATGTGTTCTTGGCCGATCCTTCTATTATTAATCGAATCCAACGAAGACGGCCTCGGCGGTCGGCAAGTCCGCTAAGCCCACCGGGTTCATCTCGTCACCCGGTTTGGAACGTTTAAAAAGCTTGTGCCCATTTCAATTAAAAATAAACGGTATCAACAGTGGACGCCGCCCGCCACCCCAACTAGACGCCGGTTTTGTGCGAAGCCGCAGGCTGGGATGGTTTTGGCAGCGGCGCGGCAGCGGTTTTAGCGATGGCAGGTCCTTCCCGAGGCCTTTCCTTCCACGAGCTGACTCCCGCTATGCCCCCTACAAATACTTCTGCCGGTTCCCCGTCTGTCCCCGTCGAGTTCAAACAGAAAGATCTGTGTTGTTTGTGTGTGTGTGATTGTCCGAGGTGCATTAGAACGGGAGAGGAGGAGGAAGGAAGAGAGAGAGAGAGAGAGAGAGAGATGGCGTGCACAGCTGATCAGGTCATCAAATGCAAAGGTTGGTTCCTCTTCATGTGTGATTCCCCCGTTCTTGTCCCATCGGTCCTTCCTGTTACCGCTTTCTGGTTCCTGTTCACAAAAGGGAAGAACAGGAAGATTTGGGTGCTCGGAGGTTTTGATCTCGGTGCCGTCCTTTTGTGTTATTTGTCGCGAGCATATTCTTATGTCTGCCCCCTGTTGTTGCAGCTGCCGTTGCCTGGGAGGCAGGCAAGCCGCTGGTGATTGAGGAGGTCGAGGTGGCGCCCCCGCAGGCCATGGAGGTGAGGGTGAAGATCCTCTTCACCTCACTCTGCCACACTGATGTCTACTTCTGGGAGGCCAAGGTAAAGTTCCTTGCTTTGAAGAAGGAATGTAAAACCCACCTCGTTCATCTGCTCCGTTGCTTCCATTTGTGGCACATTTCCTTGCTCTAAGGTGATCGGGATCACTGGGTATGTGATTGATGTGGTCTTTGTTGGTTGATATTGCAGGGCCAGACGCCTGTGTTTCCTCGAATTCTTGGCCATGAAGCGGCGGGGTACGGCTTTCCCGGCCATTCATTGCTTACCCTCCCCTCTCCATTGTCTGCAGCCGATACAGATGTTCGTCGTTTCTAACTCTGTTTAAGTTGATGATGGCAGGATCGTGGAGAGTGTGGGGGAAGGCGTGACGGATCTCGTACCAGGGGACCATGTGCTCCCCGTGTTCACCGGAGAATGTAAGGAGTGCGACCACTGCCAATCCGAGGAGAGCAACATGTGCCGGCTGCTGCGGATAAACACCGACCGGGGTGTCATGATCGGGGACGGCCAGTCCAGGTTCTCCATCAACGGCGAACCCATCTACCATTTCGTGGGCACCTCCACCTTCAGCGAGTACACTGTCGTCCACGTGGGCTGCCTAGCCAAGATCAATCCCCTGGCTCCCCTAGATAAAGTTTGTGTTCTCAGCTGTGGCATCTCAACAGGTGGGTTTTCTTCCTCATTTTTCTAGTTCGATCTACGTTTGCAATAGAGCATGCTCCTGATGAAGGTCTTCATGGTTCTTACCTGAATTGTTGTTCCCGTTTTGAAGGTCTTGGTGCGACACTGAACGTTGCAAAACCGAAGAAGGGCTCTACAGTTGCTGTTTTCGGGCTCGGAGCTGTGGGCCTTGCGGTGAGACTCTTGTCTGTTCCTCATGTGAGAATTTTCCTCTGGATTGGGAGATGTAGGCCTTGGATGGTAATGTCTTTATGTATGTCGCAATAGGCGGCGGAAGGGGCAAGGATTGCAGGGGCCTCCAGGATTATTGGTGTTGACCTCAACTCCAACAGATTTGAGGAAGGTGAGTCATATCTGCCACAACAATGACCCGAGTCCCATTTGATTGGATGAATGTTGAGGTCTGAACACCTTGTTTTCTCCTGTTATCAGCTAAAAAGTTTGGTGTCACGGAGTTTGTTAACCCAAAAGACTACGACAGGCCAGTCCAAGAGGTCCGTTTCTAAACATGATATCTCTTAGGTGTCACAGGGCAGGGTTCCCGGACTGCTTCTTATGAATACTTTATATATGTACGTACAAATATATCCTGTTTGTATGTGAATAGGTGCTTGCTGAGATGACAAATGGTGGGGTAGACCGGAGCATTGAGTGCACTGGCAACATCAACGCGATGGTGTCTGCATTTGAATGTGTCCATGATGTATGTGCATATTCATGTTTAATTCCTAGCATTCCGGTAAAGGTTTCGGGGGCTAAAATGGCTAATCTGTGGCTCTCCGATCTTCACGATCTCAGGGCTGGGGTGTCGCTGTGCTGGTGGGTGTGCCTCACAAAGACGACGTCTTCAAGACCCACCCCATGAATGTGCTGAACGAGAGGGACCCTCAAGGGCACCTTCTTTGGGAACTACAAACCTCGCACCGACCTTCCCTCCGTCGTGGAGAAGTACATGAACAAGGTATGGAAGCCACTTTCTTTTGACTTATGGGTGCGCACGAGTTACTTCTGAAGTTCATAGCTAGAACCAAGCATATGTGAATAGCTATCCTTCACGTTTCCTTTAGTACAGTTCGCTCATGTAACATATCTTCCATATTCTCTTTAATGGTGCAGGAACTTGAGGTGGAGAAGTTCATAACCCATGAGGTCCCATTCTCAGAGATCAACAAGGCGTTCGAATACATGGCCAGGGGAGAAGGCCTTCGCTGCATCATCCGCATGGATTAGGGGGAAAAAAAACCCACTGTTCTATTTGAAGTGGTTCTAGAACCGTGTGTGCAGTTGGGGTTGAATAAAATTAATGTAACATGCATATGGTTCCTTCATTTGGGTATACTACCACCTATTCGTGAACTGTGAGAGTGAGTTTAATTTCCTGATGCATGCTTTGTGTCTGTGTTTGTAACTGTGAGATGAAAGTTTTTTTTCTGATATTATATCTCTTTCCTTAATTTGGATCCTCATGATGGTGTTTGGCATTCCGCTTCAAGTTGGGTTTCTTCATTTCTATTCAGTCTCCGTGATACGGGAGTAAATCAACGTGTCAGATTGACCCTACCACAGAGATCTTTCGTTTTGCAAATCATTGACCAGATGTGGATGATTTTATCAAAAATTGTTTGGCGGCTTTCCTCTCCAGCCATAAGATTGTCCTAGAAAGGAATACATAATTGGTCCTTTTTCCCAAATTTTGAGAGCGTCCTCAAATAAAAATCGACTACTTATTTCTTCATCAAATGGATATCCTCATTTCTCTTGATTGTCCTGCGGATTTCTTTATATTCTCGATACCAGGATACATCAATCTCTATCAATATTCATGTAAACTCGAATCAGGGCCTTCCTATCTTCTCTCACTGTCATGCCAAGATTGATCATTTTCATATCAAAAAAAAATGTTCTCTATTTTTTATAAAGAATTAAAATCGCAAGATCTTGATTTTATTTTAAATAATTATTCAATGAGTTTGCATTTGATATAATTTTTTATAAAAAATTAACACGTGAAAATATAGAACTATATTTTTCAAGAGTGCCTTGCAATCTAAATTATCTAAAATTAAAAATTTTAATCCTTCAATAATTGGCCTCTCCGTCCATCAATAACAAACTCACGCCATGCGGCAGCTGATAGGGTCAGTGAGTGCTGCCGGGTGCCGTAGCCTCGTCGTAGGAATGCGGATCGGATCGGATTATCGGAAAAATGATCCGGAAACTCTTTCTGTAATTCGATGCGATCCGCGTCAGACCCGATCCGATTTTCCATGCGTTCACATCTGACCAAGGGTTTCTCCAAATGGAACAATCAAGTCGGTCTGATGAATGCTTGTCCTCTGGTACTCCGTCGCGTCTCTCCTTGACTCCTCCCGGCTCCCCGTCTCTGCCACCCACCCCCGGCTAATCACATGTAGGGCTCACATTGATGTTGATGATGGGTTCTAGCATAGCATCATGCACCGCCCCCAAAATCCTGAGCTCAGATCGACGTTGTAAAAGAAATAAAATGACACTACAAAGAAGATAAATGAGAGAAACTAGACAAGCCACATGTAAATCTATAGACCCTCAAATCAGATGTGAAATAGAATCTCATCCTATACACTCAAATAAATTATTTATTTTTATATATTTTTATATATTAAATGTGTATTTGTTATCAAAAACGGAAATGGATTTACGAACACAAAAACTGTTGGTTTTGTTTCTGACTTTTAGATAGTTATTGGATATCCACTTTTCACATCCAATTAACTATCCAGTGGACTTCATCAGATTTCTAGAAACAGATGTAACAACGGATATCATATATCCGTTAGCAGCTCTACCGATGCGGAGCAAATCGTCGAGTTCACGGAGAATAATTTTAATTTATGTGAAAACGTCGAAGACATCCGATCGAAAGATTATTTTATTATTTTATTATATGTCTTAATTGATTTGTGAGTTATTTTTAATTTAAAATTTATTTAATCAATTATATATTTCATTTATTTTAATAGTCAAGATATTATAGGTGTTAGAGTAAAAAGAAGTTAGAGTTTGTTTGTAATTTTATTTCTCTTTAAATAATCTTATGTTAACCTTAATTAAGATTAAAATATAATTAAAAAATTATAAAATAGATACGTGTGTTTCTTCTTTTGACGACACGTTCAACCCTCTCTATTTATTCTGATAAGATATCAAACCTACTTTGCTTCTTATTGGTGAGGTTAAACCTGCACTTCCCTTAATCTTTATATTTGATTCCGTTGCGTCAGTCTCCACCGTCGTCACACTTCCCACCCCCACCGTAATCACAAGTCCTCTGTTCCTTCATTTGCGTTGTTTTTTTCCCCCTTCTGCTCTTCATTAAGGCCTGGGCCCGCACCCCGTATACCTCCCCAGAGCACTGTTGTTCATCTTCTTCACCCTGCTGCTTCGTGCGTCCGCAACGGCCGTACTACACATCACGCGGCCACGGCCACCGCAGAGGCCCGCTCGCCGTTGCTGCCAGCCCCGGCTTCGCACCGCGCCGGCCAGCCGCTGTCGCCACCGTCACCGGGTGGCCTTGCCGTGCACATCTCCCCTGCAGATGCCGCGGCGACCTCCGGGAGCCGCCCCGCCGCCGCTACCCTGCCTGCGGCCTGCTCACCACCGGCCACGTCCGCCCACGCCACCGAGCGGCCACCTGCCACCGCAGCCAACGCGGCCGCAGCCCCATCCCGGCTGCCCTGCCGACGTCCGCTGGCCGCCTCTGTGAGTTCACACCTCCATTACCGGGCACCATCGGTGTATTCATCATTCTCTGCTGTTTCATGTCTGCAAAGAGGGCATCCAGAGTTTGTGGCCGTGGCTTCATCAATGCATTCTCCTTTCCAAGAGAAGGTCCTTCAACCACATTCCTCTTAACAAAGGGACCTGCAACTCTCGGCTTATAGCTAACTACAGTATTACGCATAAGAGCAACTGCAGTTTTTCCGGCAACTTCAGTTATTAATGGAAATTGATTTGCTTGAAAATTAGCTCTTCTCTTCACAGGCACACCATGTCTAATTGATAACCTGGGATCCATGGATTTTTTTTAAATCTGGTTAATTGATTCGCTGGGAAGCAAAGATGTTTTGAAATCCTTGACTTTTATTTGGCAACCTTAGAGTTCTCTTCTCTTTGGTGATTAAGATCTTGCATACACTTCTACATGTTTGAGTGGCCGTGAGAGAATTGTAGCATATAGCTCTGTTGTTTTGAGTTAGAAAACATAGATTTGGAACATGTTATTTGTTTGATAAAATGTCCATGAGAGTTCAAATTATTTTGATAGGGTGAACCGTTTTTATCCAGCATCACCTACTCACAAGCCAATTCGTTAGAGATAATTTCGTCATCTTTGCCAGATTTCTTGCCTTGGGCTCGTCGCATCGTAACAAATTCTTGCCGGTCACATTTCTGACGGACAGACTACACGCTCGGGGTCACTAATTTAATGCCAGACGATAATTAAGCAAGAAGAAACGTCGGAGTAAAATAACGAAGCAAATGCGGCGAAAAATCTTCTAATGCCAGTCAGAGATACCGAAGAAAACCCGAAATTGAGAACCCAGAAAATCGGTGCTGGTTTTGTTCGTCAACACAAAGGCGGTGCACAAAACGACGACAAATAAACAAGTGGTTTCTTGCAAATAACTTCCTCAAAGATTTTACACTTGAGAAAGAAATCTGGTAGAAAGAATATATGTAAAGAAACGTCCATATAATTAAATGAACACATAATCTCGGTAGATGCAAGATAGATCTTGGTGCTCTCAATAGATATTGTCTCTAAAGTGAATTTAAAATTTTATCTTTATAAAAGGACCTTCTTGAGTTAAGAGGTGAAGACCTACATGGGGCTGTTTGGTATCGGGTTAGAGTGGGGATATCTCCGCTCTCATCTCATTCTACGTTTGGTATGGCTAAAACGGGCGGAGATAAGCTGGGTTAAGGGAAACATGGTTAACCCCGATTTTGAGGTTGAAAACGGGGATAAGTCATTCCAACCTTTTGTTGGAACGACTTATCCCCATTTTTTTAACCCCATTTCACCCCCTGTGTACCAAACGTGCATGAGAATAAGATTAGACATAAATTATCTTAGAATGACTTACACCTATTCTTCTCAATTTTTATCTTGATACCAAACATCACCTATAAGTACTTAGTTATTTTCTCAACATCCGATGCGGATAAGTGAGTGTGAGCTTAGGATTCTCACAGATGACGCTATTTTGTAGATACGAGATAAATATTGGTGTTCCCAAAAGATATTATCTCCAGAACGGAGGTTAGATTTTATCTTCGTAAAAGTGACCTATTGGGTTAAGAGAGTAAGACTAGACTTATAAGTATTTGGTTATTTTCTCAACATCTAATATGAGAATAATCATATGACCTTAGATCTCATTACACTAACCTCCCTTGAGAAGATAAGCGAGTCTCATTTTATTCTACGAGTCAAAGTTACGTTTATGTACGGTAAACACATACAGGGTAATTCACAAATATTTATTGTGTAGGTAATTTGCTGAAATGCACAATCTTTTAAGAGGTTTCTTGTAAAGTCCCAAGAATAAACAAAGATTTGTAAAATGAGCAAATGCGTTGACTGTTGAGAGGCCATGTCTGAAGGTCCACGAGACCCCGTCGTCATCATCGCATCGAGGTTGTACTCGACAAAGCCGTCACTTCATATCTATACTATCTATTATAAGAGAAAACGACGATTTTTTTCCGCCGGTTCTCCTTTACGACGGTTTTTTTCCGCCGGTCGATTTTTTCCTGCCGGTTCTCCTTGGTTCTCCTTTGTCTGTCCGGTTGAGTTTAATAACCGCGATCATTGTTCATGTGTTATTACCCATATTAACAGCGTTTCATGGTGTCCCAAGAGTTTCCCCTTTCCGAGCCCCCCTTCGTCCCGTAGCCGAGCCCTTAACCTTCCTTCCTTCCCCTTCCCTAGCCCACCGCCGTCCCACCATCGCGGCCGCCGTCGTCCCCGCCATTCCCCTTCCCGTAGCCTCCGCCCCTGTTCCGGCGGTATTATATAAACATCCTTATAAATGAGATCCTGGTGAAGATGTGTTAGAGTGTGGAGTCAGAACTCTTCATCGTGCGCCTCTACACGGGATCACACTCTGCCTCAGGAGCGCATCCACTGCTTCAGGGGAGCATTCTCAGCATCAGGGGAGCATGGCGAGCACATGCTATCTCCAGGGAAGCAATCGCTGCTCCAGGGGAGCATCCTTCAGTGTCAGGGGAGCAATCGTTGCTCCAGGGGAGCATATGTTGTCTGGGTTCTAGCAGGGAAGCACATGCTGTCTCTGGGGAGCAATCGCTGCTCCAGGGGAGCATCCTCAATGTCAGGGGAGCATGCATTACGGGCTCAAGGCATTTTGATGTCACTTGGAGCAGGCTGACCTGCATGAAGAAGTGTCGACTCTTGTCTTGGCAATGCATTAACTTGACTGGTGGTGGGGGAGCATCTGCAGTCGCTGGAGGGCATACTCGGTCTCAGGAGAGCATCCGGGGGGACAGGCGAGCATGCGCGTCTGATGTATCCCGGAAGAGGATTTCTATTGATCAGGGGTATTATTGTCCTTAATGCCCTGACTTATGACGCCCTAATCTCCTAGTATAAAAGGATTAGTGGAATCCTGCTGTGGCCGTGGACGTAGGAAGGCATCTTGCCTCCGAACCACGTAAAAAATCCCTGTGTGTTCTTGTGTGATTCTTCTTCTCTCCTTCTTCCTCCTCTGCTGGTTGTCCTCCTCGTGTGGGTACTCCATATCCCTAACAAGATGGACTCCACGGAGTCGAGTTGGGTTTCCCGGGACGTCGACGAGGAGGAGGGGGAGGCGGCGGCTGGGAGCTCTCACAGGGCAGCACATCGACTCCTTCGACTTGGAGGCTCTCGAGGTGCCGTCAGCGCAGAGGAACGATTCCGAGGTTGGGGATTTCGTCGACATTCTGTCCGAAAGTTTGTGGTTATTGCCTTCTCCCGTCGTCCGAGTTTGATTCGGAACAAACAATCCCTTTTGAGGTAACTCCCCATAACACTAATCCAAAAAAAGGGACGACCATGTATGATTTTGTCTTTGTGAAGGCCACGTACCCTTCCCTCCCCCTACTCTGTTTCCTTCTACATCATAGACTCCGACCATGATTCAACATTCCTTCTTCCTCTCAGAGTCCAGATTGAGGTTTTCTACTCCTATATAAGGCGCCATCGACTCCATCCTCCTCCTCGTCTTTGTGTCTTTTAACATTGGTTGAAGGTTAGTCATTTTTTTAATTTTTGTTTTATTTTCTTTTTGGGAAAATCGGAATTGTGTCAATCGTTTTCGCAATAAACCACTATTGTCGTATGGTGGCTGATTTGGTATATCGTGCAATGGGCATGGAAGATGCCCTCCTGATTTTATAGTGTAATGTTAAAGTTGCTATTAACCATCTATACTCAATGACAATCCTTATGACCCTTATGTATGCACATGGGAAGAGTGGGAAAAGCTGTTGAAATAAACTGACATGTTTATATACACAAACGGATGCATATGATTTACAGTTGTTCGAAGTATCACTTAATAGCGTTGGATGCAATTGGATCGCATGGGTAGACAAGACTTAGAAGTTTTCATCCCATGACAACAGCCTGATTCTTGCGTGGTTGCTTTTTTACGATTGTCACTGAATCAAGATTCACATCCTATTTCAGGTCAAAGAGTTCCATCCAGATGTCTGTAGAGACACTAAATATTCAGATGCTATAATTCGGCGTGTGATTTGGGCCTACGAGGTACTATAACTAATCCACACATAATCATATATTGCTGTTGACGTAGTTTGCTTCTGTTCTTCCCCTCTTTAGAAGAACCTACCGTTCTCAAATCTGCATTAGCATTGTAGGCCTTGTTCCATCAGTTTATGGTTGCCTACATCCAATGAATTGTATTAAAAGGTTTGGCAAAGTTGTTAACCTGGTACCGGACTTGATATAGAACTATCTTTCTGGTTCACAAGTAGAGAACTGTCTTTTTGGTTGCAGTTTAAGGAACAATTCCCCTAGACCTTGACTAGAATTTAGATAGAGAGAGAAAGAGGCATGATATAGAGATAGAATTTGGTTAGGATGGAATTCCAATCTCGGTGGGCAGCAAGACATATTCAGACTTGGAATCTATAGTTGTTCTATGTGTTTCAATGGAGTTTCCGATTCTGAAGTAACCGAAGATCTCCAAATCATTCATATTGCGGCTCGGAATATACAATCGCTTAGCGTATATATATGTATTTGTTATATATATTTCTTATTTATCTTATTACTGTCTGCTAGGAGATATACCGTCCTCTCTTCAACCCTTCTTTTTCTTTATCTACTGCACCTGCATTGTAGAGTTGCAGTAGATCCGAAGTTGGCTACTTTTATGTGTTGATAACAGGACACTTTCTGCCTACTGATTCTATTTTTTTGTGGATTGGCACATATGCTCTCTTTGATTCATATTTTCTTCTCTCTGTCCAGATTACATAAAAGAATCACAGGAGATCAGCTGGTTGGGTGCTGTTACTTTTGTTTGTTCAGAAGACAACACTACAAAGGTATGATGCCTTTTATTTGGTGTATTTTGTATGATTAGGTGCCAGTTATCTTATTCAATTATCAAAGACAGCCTTAATAATTATGCTTACTAGCAGACTACATTGTTGGAAGTTTCTCCATATTCAGTAAGATTGCAGAATCCTCCTCCCCCTGCAAGAATCCATTTCTTTGCTTTTGAGAAAGAAAAATTTCTCTTGCATTGGTTGGCTTGAGAGACTGCATCATTGGAGGGTCAAAAGATAGGGGATCTATTTTAATCAGAAAGTTATACTGTATTTCCATCATTATGCTGTTACATGTTTTCCAAGGCAGATTTTAGATCAATTGACCCAATAGGTTGTGTAAAATAAAAACTGAGGTATCTGTGTGAATGCATTTCTAATGGGATTTGGAAGTCAAAGGGAAGGGGGAACTTGGTTGTAGAGAGAGTCCGCATATTAGGTTGTGAAGTTCGGTTAACTTTAGTTCTTGGAAAGATTGCAAGATTGGGTTGTATTATTGCAAGAGGAGAAGGGAAACTAGAGCAGGTTTCCCTTTTTTTCCCCCTCACGTATGCATTCTTGGCATCAATGGACAATGGACCCTTAAGCATGTTTTAAGTTATATTGGCTAAAATTTTCTTCTATTTTTGCTCTTCATGGAGTATGGGGTTAATTGTGTGGGGTTAATTGCTAAGCTTGAGGTTTGATGCATGTATGTGGCAGAATATTAATAGGCTTATTTCAACTTCAAGAGGGACACACGTTGCTGATTTGTTTTTGGTGACAGTTCGAGTTCTTCATTTTTTGGAACTATACAAAAAAACATAATTTTCTGATGTCGATTGAAGTTTGCTCAGGGTGGTATATTGTGTTTTCTGGATTTTCATGGTGCTCTTTGGTTTAGTTTACTATCATAATGTAGAAACTGCTGCTTTCATTCTGTGGTAAGCCTGGCACTGTGTATTACTTGTTTCTGTGCTGATAAATATGAAGTAAGATGACAGCCATGACAAATCTTCAAAATAATAGTCAACACACATTGTTTGTGCATCATTTGTGCCTTTGGCTGATGCAAACATAGGATGCGTATAATTGTCTTACTAATCTTGGTGTGTATATATATGTGTGTGTATATATATATATATATATATATATATATATATATATATATATATGATGACCTGTATATAATACTCTTACTAATGTGAAACATGGAATATCTAAAATGATCTACCTCTCAATGGAGTTATTGTTTAAAGAGTATTTTAAATGCTATAGTTGCATTACAAGTTGTCAATGTCAATAGATGATTATATAATATTCTCTGTCTTATGTTTTTTGCATGAAAGTGATATTCATGTGATTTGAAGAGATGGAATGTCGTGTTTCCATTTTTTTAATACTTTCAAGACATTCCCCTGTACTGTAGAAGCTACCCTTTCCCACATCCTCCTCCTCCTCCATTTCTTTTCTCTTGCCTTCTCCCTTCTTCCTAATATCATTAGCAAAAGGTGGAGGGTTGAGGGAGATACAGGATGATGAAGATGGGATCCTGCAGGAATGCAAATAGTTTCACACCTTTACTATTGTTTGCTTTCATCCTCTCAATGACTTTTAGTGTATGGGGAAATAGGGCTGGGGGGACTATCAGAAGCGAAGAAGAAAAAAAATGGCTGTTTGAAGAATGGCAAGTAAAGCATGACAAAGCATACCAAGATCTGGGGGAGAAACAAAAGAGGTTTGAGATATTTAGGAACAATCTTCAATATATTGATGAGCATAATCGCCTTGAAAATAATCACTCCTACACTGTTGGACTCAACCATTTTGCTGACTTATCCAATGAGGAATACCAATCGATTTATCTTAATCCCAAACTGAGCAACATGAGTAGATCATTTCAGAGTTATGCATCAGATTTGGATTTACCAATTATGAAGGCAACACAACAGCCAGCCTCAATCGACTGGTGAGATTCTGGTGTAGTTGGTCCAGTAAAAAATCAGGAAGGATGTGGATCCATCTGAATCTCCTTCAGATAGATGAAAATTTGAGGCAGAGTCTCCATGCTGCCCACATAAGAGAAGACAAATTGAGAGCTGAAATGGACATTCTGGATGAATAACCATTCGATTTGCAAGAGTGCCATAAGAAAGCACAAGCTGAAATGTCCATCTTGTTGGAAGAGAACTAATCTCTGTCAAATGAAGTTTCAAATTTGAAGGACAAGATACAAAATCTGGAAGAAGAAACCAGTGCAGTCTTTGTAGAAGCCATAAACCTGAGTGGCCCTTTTCTAATTTTTGGAGAGTTTAGTGCTGAAAGAGCCATTGATTATTATGAGTACAGGGGGCATCTTCATCTTAATCAGAAGAGGAGAGCTCGGAGAAATATAAAGGTATCATGGAGACATGGGACACATTGTCCTGGGACAGTTGCAGTTGGGAGGATTAACTGCAAGAGGAAGGAGATTCATAAAAAAATGCTTGGGCGCCACCAGATTTTATCAAATAAGAAGAAACAGTACCTCTTCTTCCCCTACATTGGCATGACATTTGCTATGTGAGAATTCATCCCCTGACCTTGCAAGCGTGGCAGAAATCCCCACTGGCATCCTGTCTGCATGAATCCAAAAATCCTGCCTGCACATGCATGATTCGAAAATATACTCCTGCACTTCTCATTGATGTGAGGAGATTACCAAAAAAATATATAATGAGTGAATCTCTGTCTGGGCCAGCCCTGTGCAGCAATGCACAGGGGTCGACCCCCATATCTCAGGGGTGTCGACCCCTTTCCTCCTGTCCCCTACCCCTTGCGAGCTTCATGCATAAAAAAAAAATAAAAATGAGTTAAATGATGAAGAGGACTAATAAAAAAATGAAGAATCAAATAAAGAGCCAAATAAAAGCCAAAGCATGGAGGATAAGGGCCCGCTGCCTGGGAGTTCTGCATCAGATTTGGATTTACCAATTATGAAGGCAACACAACAGCCAGCCTCAATCGACTGGCGAGATTCTGGTGCAGTTGGTCCAGTAAAAAATCAAGAAGGATGTGGTTAGTACTTGGTTTCTTACCTTGGCCGTTAGAATTACTCCTTAAAACATATATATATATATATTCAGCTATAAGTCTATTTATATATATATCCTTTTCACTCATAGTTAGTTAATTGTCCATATACTGTAAAATTAGTTAGATAACTAGCTCTTAAAAAGTTAGTTAATGTAAAATCATCAGAAAATTTAGTCACCTTATGTAACTAGGTGGTTTTATGAAATCTGACCCAAATCAGCTGGGTTGCTTGATCCCCTATTCTCCATCCCCTAGAGTGTGCTGAACTGCTAACATGTTATTTTATAGTCCCCTTGCATTAGTCCATAGGATATCAAGCTAACTAAGAAATTAAGCTGTGTATACCAAACACAAGGATTAATTGAAAACACAACTTAGCTAATTCCATCTGGTTTCCTTGAGTACATGGGCAAGCACTTCAAGCTTAGGAATATTCTTCTACTGTAAAATGAATCTTAACACCAATCCAAGAGACATTTGAGAGCCCAGGACAATTGTTCTTCCAGAAAATGAGAAAGAAAGAAGGATGACATAGTCTCACTAACTCTTCAAGTCAAAGGCTAACATGAGTTTTGGAATAGATACTTTCATAGTAAACCGGTTAATAAACAATTTAGCTGATCTTTCTTCAGTATTTGATATAAAAAAAGGTTGTGCCTGCCTGCAGCAAAGGAACTTTCTCGATACAAAGCTTAGCACCAAGGTCTCCACATGCCACCTTAGCCTATAGAAATTTGAATCAGAAATAACAATTAGAAGAAATGGTTGAACATTCTTCTAAATGTTTGAGGTTAAAGATGATCGATGTCAACCAATGATGCATGGAAAAAATTCTTTTAACATTTTTCTCCGGTCCAAGTTATGCATTGTCGCCCATTCAGCAATCTCATGTTATTTGTCATCAGAAAACTTATTTTTAAATGTTTGAGGTTAAACATGATGTCAACCAACGATGCATGGAAAAAATTCTTTTAACATTTTTCTCCGGTCCAAGTTATGCATTGTTGCCCATTCAACAATCTCATGTTGGCTCTAGCTCCTTACTTTTACCTATGCATGATTGTGCATGATGATTGTGCATGATGATGATGTGCTGTGATCCTGTTCAGTATTCAGCGTTGAATGCACTTGATAGGCTGCAGTTGCTTTGCCCAGCTGTTTGCAATTATTGGGGGGAATTTTGCGCACCCACAGTGCAATTTATCTCCAGGTCACACTGTTTAGGTCCTTGTTCATTTCAGAAGCAACGTTCTTTGGTTATGCTATGTGGAAAGAAAATTTTCTGACAAGATATGCATTGATATGGGGTCCTACCTCGGTCTGTGGAGATAGTTGGCACTACACAGCATATAGCTACCCTGACAGAGCCTGTTGATTTGTACACTGCTTTATGGAAATCCAAATATATCGCAGATATCACATGAGACCTACAAAGAACTCTCAAGATTATGAACTTATGGCATGGTCCTATGTTGGTGCTTTCCATATGAACCAAAAAAAGACTTTTAGTGCATGATGCCACTTTTCCATCTCATCCAGTGTTCGTAGACCATTTCCTACAGGAACTAAGATCTAGAGATCCAACGTTCTTTTCTTCATTGTGCTGTTTTGATGTTTTGCCTGTTACTTGTAGTATATAACCTTGTTTGAATGATGCTCTGCACACGTTTCGCGCGTGGCTTCTTTGTGAGAGTCTCGATCAGCTCTGAATGCCTTCGGAAGATATAAGATGGTGAGTAATGAAGACTTTGTCGGATGAGTTTTCTCTGTGAGGTGGCCTCTTCTTCACTATTTGTACATGGCAACTGTTGAGCTTTATGTGCCAAAGGTTTGATCGAAGGATTGAGATTTTCTAAATTTTGTTTATAATCTGGGATCACTCTACAGTTTGTGCTTTTTTGCAAGCATGAACTATGCAAGCAATTTTGTGTTTCACTGGCAGACAAGGACCAACTTTGATTGTAGGATGGATCTAGCTAGGGATGCACATGCTATGCTTGGGGAATTTGGTGAACATGGAACCAACCATGTTTGCATCTTCTGAGCCCACAGCTTGCCTTTGTGGGATCACCACCTCTTTTTTGTTTTAATGTGACGTGAGGTTGTATATTATTTTGCCCTTTCATATAGCATGAATGTCTCATAATTTATACATTGTAAAATAAACATTCATTTTTCATAATCATATCTTCAACACTTAATTTAATTTTCTTCGTCACTTAGTCTTCTTACAATCGATCAAAATAATTAAAAATATTATTATAATTTAAAAAAATAAACACACGCGCGAAGCGCGTTCATTTGACTAGTATAAAAGAAGGGTAAGGTGATGCCCTCCCCAAGCCTGAACTCCTGTTGCTGCCCCGTCCTATAAATGCTTCCCCTGCTTCTCGACCCACCCCCAAGCCTAAGCTCACACGATCCACAAGCACACGATCGAGAGAGAGAGAGAGATGGCGAACACAGCAAGTCAGGTCATAAAATGCCGAAGTTCTCCTTCGTATAGCCGTATGTCTCTCTCCCAACTGTTGCATTGGTCTTTCCTGTTTTTCGCTTTCTAGTTCTTGTTCATAAGAGGGGAGAACAGAACGATTTCGGTGCTCCTTCCTCTTGGTGCTGCCCTCTTGGTCTTTTTTTGTCGGGAACTTGGTCTTATGTCTGCCCCCTGTTGTTGCAGCTGCCGTTGCCTGGGAGGCAGGCAAGCCGCTGGTGATTGAGGAGGTTGAGGTGGAGCCCCCGCAGGCCATGGAGGTGAGGTTGAAGATCCTCTTCACGTCACTCTGCCACACTGACGTCTACCTTTGGGAGGCCAAGGTAAAATTCCTTGCCTGGAAACTTAAAAGCCCACATCGTTCTTCTGCTCTGTTGCTTCCATCTGTTGGCACATTTCATCCACACATGAAGTGGTCGGGATCATTGGGTATGCGATTGATGTGGTGTTTGTTTGTCGATATTGCAGGGTCAGACACCTGTGTTTCCCCGGATTGTAGGTCATGAAGCAGCAGGCACGGCTTGCCTTACATAGTAATGCCTTCGTTCCCAAACAGGCGGCGGAAGGGGCGAGGATTGCAGGGTGAGTTATAACTGCTTCAACAATGTGATTTTTCCTAATGGCTATTACATTGGGCGAGTATAATGGCCAGAGGCCATAATATTAACACCTTGTTTTCATCTGTTATCAGCCCAAAAGCTCGGTGTTACGGAATTTGTGAACCCGAAAGACTACGACAAGTGGCCGGTTCAGGAGGTTCGTTTCTAAACATCTCTCTGATCATCTTTTGTATAATTAGCTCGTCATGCTTCCTTGATTACTAGTAAATGAACGGAAAATTTGACATATAATTGAGCATACCCTGTTTGTATATGAATAGGTGCTTGCTGAGATGACCGATGGTGGGGTAGACTGGAGCATCGAGTGCACCGGCAACATCAACGCGATGATGTCGGCACTTGAATGTGTCCATGATGCATGTGCATTCCCGTTTAAAAGAACTTTTATCTACCGAGAAACTCTGGTGTAATTTCGTTTGTGGCGAACGTCTAATCTGTGGCTCTCCGATCTTCACGATCTCAGGGCCGGGGTGTCGCTGTACTGGTGGGTGTCCCTCACAAATACGACGTCTTCAAGACCCACCCCATGAATGTGCTGAACGAGAGGACCCTCAAGGGCACCTTCTTTTGGAAACTACAGACCTCGCACTGACCTTCCCTCCGTCGTGGAGAAGTACCTGAACAAGGTGCGGATACTTCGATAATTTTCACTCTGTTTTAGATATTTCCTAATCTCATAACTAGAAATCAGGAAGGCATTTGAAACCGCTCCTAAGCACAGTGGGTCTCAGAGGGAGCATGATATCTAACATCTTTTTCCAAGGGTCATTTGATTGTTCAGGAGCTTGAGGTGGAGAAGTTCATAACCCACCCATGAGGTCCCATTCTCAGAGATCAACAAGGCGTTCGAATACATGGTCAGGGGAAAAGGCCTTCGCTGCATCGTCCGCATGGATTACAAAAATAAAAATAAAAAAACCCACTGTTCTATTTGAAGCGGTTCTAGCCCACTTATAATAACACACAGGGGAGCAGACATATTATGTTGCTGCTTTCGACAGGATATAAGATATCTAGTTTCATCTTTTCATGAATGAGCACATTCCATGCTCCAATGAAACTTAGGAACAGGGGGGAATACATAATTGTTCCTTTTTCCATTTGAGAGCGGTCTCAAATAAAAATCATGTACTAAGTTTATCATCAAATGGGTAGTAATCTTCTTGTATATCTTGATTCTCATTAACCCGGCGAAATTCCCCCTTTCCACCTCTCATCTAGTTGTCAAGGAAAAATGTAGCTGCTATCCATCCATTGAATGACCTTCTTAGTGGGTATTTGGTTGACGCGTTAAATATCAATTTTGAACGTTTGACATTATTATTGATAGAAGGTGTTTAGTTAAAATCTATCGATGTTAATACTGTCACGTTGAAATAGCATAATGTACATTAAATTTAATGTTTGCTCGTATCTGTATTAAAAATGATACAATCTAGTCGTGGTGTAAACGGATCCGTAGTATCCGAAACTCGACCCGACTTTGAAACATCTAATCCAATTCGGGTGCGCAATAGCCACCACTTTTCGGTTCGGGGGATCCGAGAGTTGTCAGCATCGGCTCCTTTGTTGCGCCGTGAGATCCGATTAGGCATTGCTCCGGCTCAGGTGTGCCAACGGCCCACCTTATCACAACGCCGTGCTCGGCCGCCGCAGCCCACCTTTTCACATCGCGTCCTCGTCGCCGTCGTCCTGCCGCCCTGCCTTCGCTGAGAACATCGATCGCCATCGTCCAGCCGCCTCGCCTTCGCTGAGAGCGTCGATCGCCGTCATCCTGCCTCCCCACCGTCGTCACCTTCGTCCCATCGCTGAGAGCGTCGATCGCCATCATGTTCTCAGTCACGGCAACATCCTGTGGCTCTTCTCACCCAGGAGTTCCAGGACAAGGTACGGCTCTCCAAATCTGATCTCCTCAGATCGCCTTCCCTTGTTCTATGCGGAATGATCTAATGTGTAGCCATGGTGGAGGTGGCTGGGTAGTGGGGTTGAGGTGGGGGGGGGGGGGGAGCGGGGTTTGGGGTTGTGGGGAAGGGAGGGCAGAGAACATGAAGATGGTGATCGGGAACCAAGTTAATTACAAGGGTGACTAACCAAGTTAGAATGGTGAATTTACTGTTTCTGTGGTTTTTATTCTCAGATTAAGATGGAGTAACTTTTAGCCCATCTGGTGGAGACAGAAATGAACGAGTGGTGGGTAAGTTTAAATTCAATTTCTTCATGAAAATGGACAACCACATTTGTTCTTTGTATATTTTGAGGATTACTTGTTCATATGATCATAATAAGATTACTTGGCTCATGTTTCTTCTCAATAATCTGGGCATGCTCACCATCTTTATAGAAAGAAGGAAGAAGCTGATACGAAGATATCAATGTGGAGTTTTGTGTACTTCATTAGCTCCACCAAATGGGAGACTTCAGACTTGTTTCAATGTGGAGTTTTGTAGGGATTGTTTCCGATCAGTTTGACACGGGGAACACTTTGTGTTATATATATATATATATATAAACACTTTGTATATTTCAGTGGGGGACTTTCTATTTTAGCACAATGGGAACGTTGGAGATGGGCTCGCTGATATATATACTCAGAACACAACTCCATTTCTTGTTATTATGTGATGTTCGGATGTGTATAAAAGAAGTCAATGGATTTGTTATTTTAAACTAACTTGTCTGGTTGTAAAGTCCCCTGGCATGAAACAAGATCTATACAAATTAATGGATATGCATAGAGGTCCTAATCGGGTCAATTCGGATCCACGCTAATAAGACATAGAGGCCCATATAAACAGATATGCTCATTTGAGTTATATTCGGATCCATTGGACCTGATGGATCCGAATCTGGATCATCTAATGTCCTTTCTAGTAAAGTCCGTTTATAGGAAACAAGATCCATACAAATGAATATGCATAGCTAGATACTATGCGGTCCATTCGGCGGCTCCACCCTAATAAGAAACAGGGGCCCACATAAACAAATGTGCACATGTGAGTCTTATTCGATATGAGGAGGGTAAAATCGACTTGATCCAAACGTGACTCACTAGCGTCAGAATCGCATCGGCCCAAAGCTCGCTTGGCTCAAAGCAGGCCGCCAGAAAGTTAACGGCTGACACCAGGCTGCCTAATAAAGATGAACGGAAGATTCGTCAGCCCACAAGAGACATCGACGGGGGCATCTCGGGCGTCGGATGACTGTCCAGGGACCAAGCGTTACTCTCGAACCTTACTCTTGCCATTGTCAGCCTCTACTCCAGTAACAGTGAGCACACGTCTAGAGCATCATAAGACTCGCCTGAAAGTCACACGGCCAGGATAAACAGACGTATAACGGAAAATTCTTCACGATCGTGGAGAGATGTTACCTCACGACTCACGTCTTTCTCTGTTAAGGGATGGATTTCCACCGCCAGGACAACTGATATACATAGATCTCCGATCAGATGACAACGACACACACGCATAGAGAGATACAGACATGCACATACAGACACAGAGGGAGAGATATACAGAGACCCCTACACACTCACACGAAGAGAAACACTCAGGCCCACCGGAGCGGAGGGAGATACTAGAGGGAGCTGACCTCCGAGCACTCGTCGTGTACAGCGAGCACATCCAAAGATTCATCTCCAACCCTGTGGGGATGGTTTTTTCTTTATCCTTTATTTTGTTTGGTTTATTAGGCGTGCCAGTCACACGAGTGACAATTTTATTGTGCGCTCGATCTGACTCAGTCAGTCGATTGTGATATTCGTGTCAGGATCCGGAGTCCGTCATACAATAAAGGCTATGACGTTAATTACGTCCTTCCAAGGAAGGACAACCCTTGATTAGTTGCCAAGAAAGGATCCCTCGGGGGGCAAAACGAGATAAGACTATTATGCTAACTTCTGCTAACGGGGTGCGAGACATGCGTAGAAGACCATGCTTGCGGGACATGATAACGGTGTTATAGCGTGAATCCGGCAGCACATCCCCTTATTTTAGATTACGCCAAAGGGGGAAAATAGGTCATCCACCCACGGAATGTCGGGATGGAAGTCAAAGGAGAGGCGGGCGTAGCCCTGGATCCAAAAAGGATTTGAGTGTGACGGGACAGTGTCCATTGCCACGGTGTTTGTAGATGTACCCTTAAGGGACCATTGGAGGACATGCAGTGGCAGAACTCCGAGGGTCGGCAGGGTGACAAAAGAAACATCATACTCGGTATAATGTAGGGGTAAAACCCCCATTAATGTATCTCCCATGGACCTGGATGAAGAACCATTATTCTCTCATAATGCGATGAATGTTAGCATGAAGGTTAGCAGGAGTGGGAGATCGGGTTTAGACTGGATCTAGGCTCAATGAAGTTGCTGAGACACAGGATGCCTGAGTGGTAGCTATTGTTGAGATGAAATAGCATAAATAGGAGCCGGCGCGAAGGCCAAACGGCGCGGTGGGGTCCCGGTGCGACGGTGGGCTCACGGGCTGTCGGCGCGATGAGCGGCCGGCGCGGCTGGCATGGAGGGGGGTCGGCGGGACAAGCCTCCCGGCGTGCCCATCACCCGGCGCGAGATTGGCGCCGAGAGGAGGCTGCGCCGGGAGTTATTGGCGCCGGGAGTTATATGGCGCCGATGTCGGTTTTTGTTGGGGTTTTCAAGTATTGTGAGGGTTTCTATGAGTCCAAAGGGGCCCTTTGTGTTCAATAGGGGTTTCATGCGTTTGTCCATGGTAGTATTTGGGTGAGGTGGAAGGTGAGGGTAGATTCGTCCACATGAGGTCTGAGGAGACCATGTGACTGTGATGTCTATATTCCCCGATGGTGGCCAAGGTGTCATGAGATGGTATAGCTCAGTTCTCTGCCACACAGTTGGGGGTCAAATTCATAATTTCAGTGGAAGCATTATACTATACGATAGAGTAAAGCTCGGGGATGAATTTTGACAGCACCTCCCCTTATTTTGGAGTGTGCCAAAAGGGTATTATAGGTCATCCACTCACGAAATGTCGGAGTGGAAACCAAAAGAAGAGCCGGGCATAGCCCGAGATCCAGGAGGGTCTGAATCTTATGAGGCTTTATCCACCTATTGTGGGATTTATTGATATCCCCTGTATAGTCAATGGAGAACATGTGGTGGCAGACCTCCATGACTTGATGGGGTGACAGAATGAGAGGGGGACCCTTTGATTTAGCTCCCATGAGGATCGAGGGAAAGGTAGTGTTCTCCACAGGAGGACAGGGTATTATGATTAGGGATGGCATGGCTCAGAAGAGTTTCGGCGTGAAGCTATCGGCATGGCCAACTTTGGAGCAAAAGGGGGAGATGGGGGCCTCGGAGCGACAAAATCTAGCCGGCGCGGGTAGCCCTCGGCGCGAGACTTGCGCCGAGAGGGGTTCGCGCCGGGAGGCTGGGAAGGCTTCTGAACCGAGGGTATCAGTAGTGTTTTGAGGGGATTTTTGAGGTGAAGGCTTCAAGGGACTTTGGGCATTTCGAAGGGGGGTTTGTTCGACGATTCGACGACCAGTTCAGATGATTATAGAGAGGATGATCCAGGGAGGAGATGGTCTTCCCTCTAGGACCTCGCTGGGAGCAGAACCACTGAGTCTGTCCCTCTTCATTTCACAAACGAGAAGCCATGAGATGGACTCTCTCAGGCCCTCGATGTGGACGCGAGGTGATGAAAAAGAATAGCAGGGAAACCTTCGAAGATTAAACTGTAAGATCTATATAACTTACGGTAGCCGTTGCATATATCAAACCTCGGATGCAGGGGAAGAGAAAAAGATAATGAAAAGGGCGAAACTCAGCCCATTTTTATTGACTATTTCATCGAAACGGCGTACAAGAATTCAACTCAGAAGAGAAATCGAACCAAAAAAAAAGCGTATACACCGACTCTATCCCTGAGAACAGGATTACATTGGCATTCAATGCTACTGGAGCAAAGATGCTCGAAAGCAGAGATACAGAAGGAAAAAAAAGAAAATATTCAGACAGAACAAAGGGGAAGAAGGACTGTAGCCCCTCGGGGCGTCGGCAGCCAACCCCACCTTGCTTCTTCCTTCGAATCGTTGCAACTCTTCCTTCTCCTCAGCTTCCTTAGAGGGCTCTCGAGCTCCCTTTTCTTTTAGTGGCTACGGCTCTTCTTTTTTATCTCTCTCTGTATATCTCTCTGTTTTGTTTCGAAGGGCAGCCTTCTTATAGAGGGATGGCCCTCATCCTATCGGCGTGAGCTCCTCGGCGCGCCAGCATCTAGCTTCCCGGCGTGGGCAGCCCTCGGCGCGTCTTAGTTCACATTGGGCTTGGCCCATTTTCTATCATCCGGCGCCGAATCCATCTAATGGGCTCCTTCAGATGGCGTGGTGGGCTTCTTGGTATATATATTTATTCTTCCTGGGGCTTGTTTAACACCTTGCGTTCACGAACATGTGTGAGGCACTGTGAATCCCATTTCCAGAGAATCAGAATTGTTTGAGCATCCTTTTCAGCAGGCAGATGATTGCCCGAATGTTGGTATAGTTTTATCAGCCTGACTATCTGAATGATAGCAGTACTGGACAGCGCCCTATCCAGAGATGACTTTAGCCGAGCAAAGTGTTAGGAGTAGTGGGTCTCTTCTATTCTGATTCTCAGAACTTCCAGGGACAGTGCAGGAGCCGCACCATTGGTTGGCCTTCAGAGCCTTGAGTCTGATTCAGTCCCTTTTGATATATTTTAGGTGCCAACAGGCCCTTAGGCTTGGCTACTCCTCTCTCACACTCTCTCTCATCGTCTCCATTTTCTACTGCTCTTCACCTCGTCACGATCCTTATTTAAGCATTGGAGGGTTGTCCCGTGGGATAATACCCAGGGTTTATTCTGACGCCTTCTTTCTGGTGTTTGTAGGCTTCTACGGGTGACTAAGATGTTCTTCCCTAATCAAATAAATCTTAAAAGTGTGATATGAGATTCGAGAAACTATTTTTCCATCTCTCTCTCTCTCTCTCTCTCTCTCTCTATATATATATATATATATATATATATATATATATATATATATATATATATATATATATATATATATATATATGTTGGAGCTACTCAATGGAGGGACGTAAACATATATATAATTTGTGCATCACACTACAAGCGATCTATGTTCACTGCCATGTCATGCATAACGCTATCAAATTAGGGATTTTTGTTAATAAGTCTTTACTATCTTAGCTAATTATATATAAGTTTCATAGTTATTGAGACATCTATATAAGTCTCTACAATCATCGTCATTATATAAAAAAATCTCTACTGTTCGTTTTGTTTAATAGAAGTCAACCGAATTATAGTTAACTTAACCTAAAGTTAATGAAAAGATCAAAGTATCGTTGATTTGTTGGGTGTGTGTGTGTGAGAGAGAGACTAGGGATGTTCGACAGTGAGGGAGAGGGTTGCAGATGACAGCATAGGCGTTGGAGGGGGAAAGTGGCCCGAGAGCGAGGTCCAACAGGGGGAGAGGGGGTAGGGATGGGAGGGGGTGGTGAGGGTTGTTTTAGGGCGTCGAAGGGAGAGAAGGTGCCGAGATTGGCGGGGGGGGGGGGGGGGTACATTGCACATGGCGACAAGAATGGGGGTGGGAGGTTTTGCAAGTTTTAGACATGGGGAGGGGGAGAGGGGGCTGGGAGCAGGGTTCGTCGGGGGGGGTGGAGGTTGTTCCGGGGCATCATAGGGAGAGAGGGGGCCGAGGGGGGGTTGTAGACGGCGACAGAGTGGGGGCAAGGGGTTTTGCGGGTTCCAAATGGTAGGAGGGTTGGGAGCGCAATGCGGGGAGGGGGAGAGGGGGCCAAGATGGAGGCGCGAGGGGGGGGGGTGTTGTTGTTCCAGGGCGTCGAAGGGAGAGAGGAGGTTGAGGGGGGTTGCAGACGGCGACAGAGTAGGGGGGCAGGTGATTTTTTGGGTTCCAGATGTGGGAGGGAGAGAGGGCGCCAGGGGGTTACAGATAGCGAGAGGGGGAGAGGGGGTCGGGAGCAGTGTCCGACAGGGTGTTTGCAGAGGGCGTCGGAGCGATGGGATGGGGGTGACAAGGTGTTTGTAGACGGCCCAGGGTGTCGGAGGGAGAGAGGGGGTTGGGCATGACATCCAATGAGGTGTTTGCAGAGAGCCTAGGATGCCGGAGGGACGGGGATGGGGGTGGTGGGGTGTTTGTAGACCGTTGTGGTCGTCACCCAAGGTGTCAAGGAGGTCGTTGGTTGGTTGCCGAAACTCCCACGGTGGTGCCCGGGACCTCTGGGTGGCTAGCCTGTGCCGATGGGAGCCGCTCCATCAAACAATTATGGTTTTCTCAAAGAAGGAGATGCTAGCACAATGGTTCATGGCGCACGTGCAAAGGACATCGACATAATGATATGTCGTCACATTCAAGATGAAATATTCTATAAAATTATTTTTTTTACGGAGGCCAATAACGTAAAGTTTCTTATAAGAGTTGAAAGATTGCAGTGAATTATATGGACGACTCACGGTTAAGATTGTAGTGATTTATTAACAAAATTTTCATCAAACTAATATGAGTATAATTAATACTTGTCGTACATTCAGATGTGCATTAAACTTGTATTTCACCTTTTTCATTACTCCAACCACCTTTTTTACTGATCTAATTGGATCGATGAAATGAAAAAAAAGAAAATTTTGAAGTCTATTTTAAGAAAAAAAAATATGAAATTTTCTATTCATCCAATCAGACCAACGAAGAAAATGAGACGCAAAATTACTGCACGTCTGAATGTGGAGCAAGTTTTACTCATTCTAACTGCATCGGCCACTAGTCCATCCAGAAACACTCACTCCATCTGGACAAGTACATACTACATAGACAAGGACGACGCGGCGTGCATGCACTGTAGTTTCGTCGCTGCGGCGTTGACCAGGTCAAGCCCGCAGTTCGTGACGGCATGCCGGATGAGTCATGCCCATCAAGTCAAGTATGAAGCTTCGTCCCGCCCCCTTCCCGGCCGCTCCGATTGACACTTTTTTGGGAGACCCCTGCGAGGCCGCTAAGAAAGCGTTAGACTTTGTCTCACGACTTAGGGCTCGGCTGACATCTTCTCTTCCGAGCGGCTGTACTGCCTGCACATCTATATAAACTCGAGCAAGGCCTGAGAGTCCCCAAGGAACTCTAACAGATACAAGCAAACAGTTTCTTCGTCCCCAGTTCTCGGTCATTGTCCCTGATCAGAAAGCATTCAACTGTGAGAGTTGGACATGGGCCTGGCTCTGTCTTGTGCTCAAGCTTTTGCTAGGATTTCACCCGCGGAACCGGCGGAAGCTTCATCCGTTTCCAAAGTTGATCGCAGCAATGAGAAGTTGGGAACTGGGGAGAAGAAAAGAGAAGAACGGAAAGCGCACTTGGTGGTACCTCATTTTCCCTTGCACTCTCGCCCTGGCCTTCTCTGACGTACTTCTCCCCGGCTCTCTTGCAGCGGGAATTCTGTCGAGCTCATCTTCTTGAGTGAGTGAGTGAGTGTGTGTGTGTGTGTGTGTGTGTGTGTGTGTGTGTGTGTGTGTGTGTGTGAGAGAGAGAGAGAGAGAGAGCTGCTGCTGCTTTGTTGTGTACTCTCTGTTTGTAGTGACTGGTGAGCAAATTAATTATTCATTCTTCTTTTGACCTTCAAAATTCTGCGGACCGATGGTTTTCAGTACGTATTTTGGTATTATTGGTGGTGGAAACATTGTGGCAACTCGCAAGGAAGCCCCAGTGATATTTTCACCGCCTACAGCGAAGCAAACGACATCACGAAATGGGTGGCGGAGAATATATATATATATGTTCTTCTCTGACGACCTTATTCCTTTTATTAGTTTTCGGACACTATATATATATATATATGCGTTCTTATCTGCCTATTTTTCTAAATAAAAGATATTTTATAAATATTTTAACATATATATTACTGTGTAAAAATATTATATTTATTTACAAACATATGACTTTTTTTGTTAAAAATATGTAAAAATATCACGTTTAAATAATATTCATGTACTATTTGAATTAGATATATATGTTAATATATTTTTAAGAATACTTTTTTATAAATTTAATTATAATAATAATTTTTATGTAAAAAATCTTAATAATTAAAGATACTGTATAATTAGATTCCCAGATTAAAAAGGATACTAAACTGAATTAAGATGTGTCTCAATCACAAAAGAGATGCGTATACGTACGTATGTATGTATGTATGTTTGAAAAACATACGTTATGTAATTCTCACATTAGATCGGAAGGATATTTTCAACGTCCCACTTTGGGATTTGGGGATAACTACGTACCCACCTGAGTTCATTAATTGGTGAACTCGATCGTCAACAGCCAATTAACATAGGATCATAAAGCTTTCGCTTCCAAGAAAAAAATATATTAGGTAATAAAAGGTGATTAATTATTCTAGCTAATTAAGTTTGCGTCATAAGAACCCAAGGTGCGTGATTGATATAGCTAACCAGGCAGAATTAAGGGGATTAATCTACCATATATGTCAGCCAGGGTCTCGGATAGATGGTAGTGGACGTGTCGATATGCCGATGTGTCCCGTGGCCGATCACTGTTGGTCTGCCTTCCACGGCTCCTCTCCAGTCTCCACCACACAGTGGAGGCTGCACAACCCATCAACAATCAAACAGATTAAGCAATGACCAAATTAACATGCATGCTCCTCTTTCAAATTCGATTCATTTGTTATTTAAATCTAATTTTTATTTGAGTTCAACCTATTTGTTCGATTGCATGCGTTTAACCAGATTCTTATTTGTTTATTAGTCATCATTTTATGTACAAATCCTCTCCATTAATAATGATAGGAGTGCAATTTCAAATATATATTCTCGTGCACACCTCGTGCACCAATCAAGAGAAGATAGAAAACTAAAGGTAGATCGAGTTTAGTAGCTAATTCCCCAACAAAAAGGCGCGCTCTTCCTCGAACGTTCCTCATCTTCGGTCTTGACTTTTCGCAGCATCTTCTGAATCTTGCCCGCCAAGGAAACGAAGCCACCAGGCCAGGCCCCCCACTACGTCACGGCTTGTGTGACATGCGCTCTATATAAAATGCCACCCTGCTCATCATCACAAGGCACTCCTAAATTGCCACCAGCGCTAGTCCACCCACCCTTTCATTCCAAGGAGCAAAGCCCCCCCTCCCCTTGCTCTACAAGGCTGATAGAAAACCCCCACGCCACCCCCAAGCCAGTTTTGAGCTTCTGTGTTCGGCAGCAAGCTGCGACAGACAGCAATATCCATCAGGGAGGAGATTAAAGATGGGTCTCGGGCTCTTCTGTGTGCCCTCCATCGCAAAGGTCTCATCCGAGGCGGCTCCTTCTGTTCAGAAAGCAGAAGATCGCAAGAAGAAGCAGCAGCAGCAGCAACACCAGAAACAGAAGGAGAAGGTGGTCATCGAATCGGAGCAACAGAAGAAGAAGAAGAAGAGGATCGATGAGAGCTCCGCCTTGGTGGTGC
Source organism: Amorphophallus konjac (assembly GCA_022559845.1). Classification (NCBI taxonomy): domain Eukaryota; kingdom Viridiplantae; phylum Streptophyta; class Magnoliopsida; order Alismatales; family Araceae; genus Amorphophallus; species Amorphophallus konjac. The sequence goes on along the minus strand of CM040128.1, from coordinate 9,672,327 downwards.
CTTACTTTCCTCATCACTCTCGTCCTGGCCTTCTCTAAAATTCCGGTTCTGACTTCACTAGCTAGATCGATCCCTACTTCCTTTTCCATCTTCACGAAAAGAACCCCATCAGCTGGAACCCTGCAGGAGCTAGCGTGTCATATGTACCTATCCTGCGAAACACCATCCGGTCCCAAATTTCAGACGCGTCATGTCCTACGAAGCTTGGAATTAATCCTCACCCCAAGCTTCTTCATAAATTCATATATCGATGCATCCAGATGATCAGAAGTCGTACGTAGCAGATATGCATGCATGTGGTTGCTGCAGGCTGTGGAGAGTTGGAAATCGAATGGCTAATCTTTAGCACATGATGTATTGTAAGCTTATGTGCATAGATAGGCAAGACTAATAAGCCCTAAAATTAACAAAGTTGTTTCTTATGTATGTGTGCAGAGTGTACGCTAGTTTGAATCCTATATGACGTCGGCTTACTAAAAAAACATGGCGCTGTTTTTTTTAACCTTCATCGATAAGATATATATGTGCGGCTAATATCCATTATTTGAGTTCCACCATATATATATATATATATATATATATATATATATATATGTTTGATTGATGTTCTTTTACAAAAAATATTCTGCCCGGGAGGCAAATTCTTCCTCCGCAAAAACATGTGGGAAACAAAGAATCGAACCCGGTGGATGCCCGGAGTCAAAGAACGGTCCGTCGTACGTGGCATTGCGCATTGGTCCAAATTTAGTGAAATTTTACTCTGACCCACCTTTAATCAATTAAGTTCAAATCGTTTGAATACTAAAGCTGGGATTGTTAATCTTGAGGAGCAGGTGGTGAGAAGATTTTAAAATTTTTTAAATGATTGCAAATCCTGCACGAGGCAGTGATTTGTACGGTGAGGAGATTTTTTAAAAAATGAAGAAGCCGACCCTCTTCTCAAACGGGGCCTTTAGAGATCATATATATATAGAACTCCCTCCGCTTAAACGAATTAGGATAATAGTTCGAAATTTGTGAATTTGTCTGAACTATTACATAATCTCACCAAAAAAATGTATTTTCTTTTTAATTTTGCACATTAATTATTTATGTAATTGGACGGGGAGAGAGGCCGACTTTCCCCTCCACCCGTGGACGGACGGCTGAGGAGCGTTGCAAGTCACTAGTATTTTTTTTTTTTTGTGGGTGCGTGTTTCTTTGAACCATCGGTTGGAATATATATCATATGTATAGGGCTGTCAATGGCCGGGCTGATTCGTCAGGTTTGCGGGTTTAACTTAATTTTAGACCGGATCGTAAAGGTTTTTTTGATCCGCAAATTTTTAATCGGGTCTAAAAGGTTGACCCGACTAGACCCGCGAGCCGACCTCGGATTTTGAGTTCGGCTCGCAGGTCGATCAAGTCCGTTCTCTTTTTTTATTCTCACTTCAAATTTTAAAAATTATTTAATAAAAATTATGTTATTTTACTTAATTAAAAAATTTAATTTTTTTACATAAATTTATTAAAAAAATTAATTAATTTAGTGAGATTATAAATTTTAGATTATTAAATATATTAATTTTTATTATTTTATTTAAGTTATCGGATCGGACCTTAGTCGGATTTTATATTTTTTAAATAATATCAGACTCAATTAGAGCCGACATAAGTCGGGCCTAAATCAAACTCAAAGTTTTAATATTGATAAATCTGATTCCTAAATCAAACTCAAAATTTTAATATTGATAAATCTGATTCAAATCAGACGGACTTAAATCTGACCCAGACCTATGGACAGCCCTACATATATATGCATACGAAAGAATAAGCCCTAAATTTATTTCTTTCGTTTTTGTCTGCTTAGACCCACCCCGTTTGAGACCTGTGACATGTTATTTCTGGTTCACGTGGAGATAGTAGCTGCTCCAGCCTTACGCTAAAACCGTTGTACGTAGCCCCTCTATCTCAGTGGAAGAGCGTCAGTCTCGTAAACTGCTGATGGAGATGATACAGATCGATCCTGCGTGGGGGCAATTTATTTACATTTTAACAAGCTTGGTTCAGTGTCAAACAGCACCTAACCAAGTTGACATTCGAACTTATCACAACACCACTCGGACGGCCTCTCTCTCTCTCTCTCTCTCTCTCTATATATATATATATATCACAACACCACTCGCACGGCGTGGTGAACCCCCCCCCCCCTCTCTCAGATCTCGAAACCCAAATCAAGCCAACATATTCTTAGTGATGTAAATAGATCGATTCAACTCGGGTAAGTTAACATCATATCTTATTCATAAAAGATTTATAAATATTATATTCAAATAATATCTTATTATTTTCGTAGAGTAAGGACGTAGATATATATATCTGCAGATATCTATATCTATTTAAATATATATATATATATATTATCATTTAAAATTAAATATTAAATTATTACATAAAATTTTTAATTCTAAAATATACAAAAACACGTCTAAATATAAATAACAATAAACATAAGAATTAAAAATGTCAAACTACACAACAAATTCAAACACAATTAAAACCAAACAAATCCAAACGGCTGCGTGTGGGGGGCGGGCGTGGTGCTGGCATGCTGACTGCATGTGGAGACGGGCCGAGGGGGGACGAAGCCTGTTGCGTGGGGGAGCAGCGGCCTGCTGCTTGCACCGACGATTGTTAAAAATTAAAAACGACTGTGGCTACGTGTGGGTGGAGATGAAGGAGGGTGGTCGATAGGTTTTGATTCTTCAAATTATTTTAAGTATCTAAGAGTTAGGAGGTTAGAGTTTAAAACATTAATAATGAGTTTTTAAAAAATAAATTCAGATCGGATATAAACTCAGGTGGATTAAATTCATATCCAATCCACGTATAGAAACATATATTTTAAAAATATCTGAATCTAAATCTATATGTAATTGTTCGAATATTACCCTACTCACCACGAGTCAATTGACCGACGTGAATAATCATATTTACATGTATTATTTGAGAGACCGGATTACCCACTGCCGGCACTTCAGCGACGCCAGAGGTCCCTTCCAATGATAAAAGAGGACGGGCACCAGGGGGGATGGGAGGGGAGGCAGAGTCGTCGTAAGCCCAGCAGAATCTTCGAGCGAGCGAGCGAGCGAGCGAGAGAGAGAGAGAGAAGGCCCAGCTTAGAACATGGCTAAAAGGAGGGACGAGATCACCTACCCATCCCCATCAGTCGATCAAGTGAAGGAAACACTCCATTTGGTTGCACCCGAGAAGTTGTCTCCACTTGTTTGAATGGATATTGATTTGCAGACAGTGGTGGACATACATCCCATCCCCCAAAAGGAGGCATAGGCCTTTGACCAGGACATGATCCGCTTGAACCATTCTCTTCTCTATAAAGGGTAGTTTGGTTTGATTTAAACTACTGTACAAAATCATAAAAGCATTGTATTTCATGTCTCGAGCAAACACAGTGGCTTACAGCAATTTACGTCAAAAGCCCATGCAACACAGTCAAGCTAAAGAAGCAAATTAACATCAAGTTCAAAACCCCAATGCCATGATTTGCACTTGACTCACAAGCGTTCAATCATCATCACCTTGAAGGCTACTGATTCATGATACACTCGCGAGGATTTCTGTCTTTGAGAGGTTTTCTTATGAGTGTACGCATCAAAATCATCGAGCATAACCGAGTGACGGGATGGGGACGAATGAGATTTTCTGTCGTTGAAGGCGATAAACTTTTACCGTAAAGAAAGTTTCCACTATCTTCATAAATTTCCTGCGGTACTATTAATTGAAGAATCGAAATTAAAGGTTCCACGAGACAGAAGAAGTTGGAGAAGTAATTAGGGAAAAAAAAACTAGTGGTACACGGAAAAGCAAATTTCTTTCACACAAGAGCCTGCACAATCAGCACGTTTTGGGGTATATAAGGTGAACCATCCAATTGGAAAAGCTTCTAAAATATCCACCCAGTCAATCTGGGTGAAAACAAATAACCCAGCAAGACAATTATCTCTAGTTTTTATCTTCTTTTTCGGCCAGTTGTCGGAAGTTCCAGTTTGGAGCTTTCTAAAAAGCTCTAAGTGGAGTTTCATGAGGCAGCTACTCAGTTTGAAGTGTGCCAACAAAAACTTATGATTGTGGAGGCCAGAGATGAGTGGCATTCAAGTTGATAGCCACATGGTACATGGGCTGAAATGACACTGCTAAACCTGCTTGAAAAATGAATGGACTGCAACTAATAAAACCACAGATGATTACCATAATTACACATCACTTCAGAAAGCCACACCATAAATTGAAGCCTCTGATATCAAAATACAAACCCAAAGGCTGTACATTGAATGAAAATGATTTCAACTATGACACTCAAGATCATAAATGAAGGTCTATGTGACATCAAAATACAACACATTTGTAAGGCTGGGAAGCATTAAGACAAGGTACCACTACCATCACAAACCTTTCCAATGAGCACAATTTACCAATTATGACATAGACATAAATAGAAGTTAAGCTTTTAATAATAATGGTAGAAGAGATACCCCACAGCTGTTGCAATCCAAAAAGGCATACGCACTACAAGCACGAACAAGAAACAGGTTATAGCCTTTGGTCCCCGGCGAGCTAATGGTGACAATCTCTTCTCAGAAATGACTTACTCTCCTCATATTAGCTTCCCTGGAATGTATCGTCAATGAATGCATATGTAAACCTTAATGTCACTATGAAATAGAAGATCATTTGGGATTGACAAGAGTTGCCGTAAGTAGCACACATGCATGCAGTCACATGGCACACATGCCAGCATTCTTGGCCATGAGCTTTCGCTCAGGGTGCCACTAAATGTCTCTTGTAGGATTGTGATTAGTCTCATCTAACCAAATGTTCAAAAGCAGCACACATGCATGCATTCACATGGTACACATGCCAGCATTCTGGCCCTGTGTGTATCCATGGCCATGAGCTTTTGCTCAGGGTGCCACTAAATGTCTCTTGTAGGATTGTGATTAGTCTCATCTAACCAAATGTTCAAAGCACACATGCATGCATTCACATGGTACACATGCCAGCATTCTGGCCCTGTGTGTATCCATGGCCATGAGCTTTTGCTCATGGTGCCACTGAATTTGTGTCATGCTTTTGTAGTACTGTGATTACCCTCACCTAACCAAATGTCCAAAACGGCAACAGCAACTGGCATAGATTTAGATCCTTGATACAACAAGGCATCGACCTACTGATGTTGTTCAATAAAGCTAATAAAAACTTAATGATGCGAGAAATAAAAAAAAAGAAGAAAGATTGATATGATATAATAACATACACTTAAAGATATAAGGATCTCCCAATCATCATGCAAAGAAAATAGTTAGTCCAGTATACCTTCAAATATTTAGCACACTTATAACCTCACTTAAATCTAGCAGTCTAGCAAACACAAAAAACAAAAAAAGAGAAGATTCCATAAGTAAATTATAAAACTAGATGCAAAAGAAAATCGGATGCCATTTTGAAATCAAACTGTTCAGAGAGAATATATTTCTACTTCTGGAATCAATGCCCATGTCTCAATGAAGAAAGGACTCATAAAACAAATTGTTCTGGAAAGTCTTGTAACACACACTATTGTTCTAAACTAGTGTAATATATAAGGGTTTTTATGTAAAAAACCCAATATAGGGTTTTTTACATAAACACCCCTCTAAATATCGGTTATGTCAAATATACCCCTCATTTGAGTATATTATCAAAATATCCTCTATTTAATCTTAAATGTTGCAACTATGCCCCTGTAGTTTACTGACGTCGACGGGAGGCAAATATTCCGTGGAATATCCTATCTATCGTCATTAATTGCAGTGAAATGAGAGATATATTTAGCATAACCGATATTTAGAGGGGTATTTATGTAAAAAACCCAAATAATTTTACTGCTTAACTCATGTTTAACTCAAGTTAAATCAACGAAGATTACGGTAGAGGCATAGTTGCAACATTTAAGATTAAATAGAGGATATTTTTGATAATATGCTCAAATGAGAGGTATATTTGGTATAACCGATATTTAGAGGGGTATTTATGTAAAAAACCCAATATATAATATGTTCTACAAGAGGCATGAGTTGTGATCTTCATTCCAACATAAATGACATCACCCACATTTAAGGCAAAAATACAAGGCGAAGAGTTTTTTTTTTTAAGTTACATGGCCTAGTGGTCAGGGATCGCGGGGGATACGAGGAGAGGAATGAGGGAACCGGGTTTTGAAACTAGTGCTTCACAATTTTTCATAATCAGGGGGCAGGTGATCCCGCTAACTAACAGCCTGACGTTCGCGAATAATCCGGAGGCGGGTGATCCCACTTCGCACGCTGGGGAACGGAGTCGAACCCATGACCTCCCATAGTGGGGCCGGTGGTGAACCACCGAGGGACGCCTTGGGTTCAGGCCAAGAGTCAATCACCAGTATTGATTCACTTCTTGGCTTGAAAATGAACTGAAAATGAGAATCTGTTGCTTCTCATGTGAATCTAAATCACGAAAATTCCCAGTCCTTTGAGACATGAATCCAGAATCACCCAAAACTTAATGTAATTAAAATCATGCACTCGTGGACAATCTTAGAGCAAACAGGACTGAAATAAGTAGAGATGCAAGGCATGCACATTTGCCAGGAGGACTGGGCAAACTCAAAACTCTTATAAAACTGTCATTGCACTTGTTATGACGGGACAAAAAACCTATCCCATATTTCTTGCAAAAAGGAAAGTGCATGAAAAAAAACCCAGAATAAGAGACATCTGGTGTAATCATCCTGCTAAGATAGAACAGTGGTACCAGAATGTCCTATGAATCGAGGAACGACTTATAGCAAGGAACTGATAATATTGCATTACTACATTTATAAGAAATGAGTTCCTAACACAAACTAAAAACACATTCATTTGTAGGTAGACATACTTGGGATTCACCAAAGCATGCACTAGTAGCATGAAGAACAGCCACCAAAACATAGGAATGTGAAAGGATACCCAATATGTGCGTATCCATCTGTTTTTGAAGCTTAAAAGAGGGATAAACATACAATTTTTGTAGTTTTTTAGGATAATATGGATGACGATACTATATACATCCATAAATTTTCAGACAAGGACAAGGATGCACCAGTATCCAAGTTCATTATCGAATTATCTGTCCTTTTCGCTCATCTTGGCCATTGCTTATTTCTATGACACCCAGTATTCATCTGTTTATGAATACAGTCCAATCATGTACGTACCATCCTGCACGCCACATTATCTCCCAACCCCCCTTCCTTGTTCACTTCATTATAAAGCTTATCTTGGCACATATGCGTAGTTAATATTTTGGAAGTAGATTTTTTTTCTTAGAAACAGCATAACAGAAAGCTTATATCCACCAGTAATATCATCCAGTGATTTAACCTTTATATTTTCATTTTTGGTAATTTTAAAGAACAAGGATGAATGAGGGTAAGGAAAAAGGATGCACCCTTTTCATAAAGGATAATGCAGTGATAATATTATCCAGTAATATTATTAGTCTTTTACATCCCTACCCAAAAAGAAATGTGTCCTAACTTTGATGTGCTGTTGGCCATGAATTTGTAATATGAAGAACGGTGCTTGCCACATACAAAGGCATATTCAGGAAGAATTATGGTCTTCACATGCATTAGTTATGACGAAAAGGAAGAAGTATGTGTTACCATCCTAAAAAAATAAAATTCATCCATAGGTTGTCTAAAACAGTTTAGAGCTATTTGCATGTAAGGTAAAAATTCCTAGGTTAATATTAGTAGTACCAGTATCTTAATGATAATTAGGGAAAAAGTACTTTGGAGGTTGATCCAATTGTGGGACCATTTTGCAATCAGAGTCCAACCCCAGCGTTTTCAACAGGTTGAAAATGAGTTTCTGATTCTACGATTATCTTATCCTCCTCATTGTGATTGAGAAATTTCAGGACAATTGAACAACCTCAGTAATGGTCACAGACAACAAGTGAATCCAAGTACAGACAGATCTTCATAACATAGTTAAGCAATTAAACACATGTTTGCAGTTCTGTTCCTCTAATAAGTAAGCAATTATGCATGCATGTAATTCTGCTCCTCATTCTATAGTCAGCCTACCTTTGCTATTAGTTTATTAGAATCAAGAATGAAAAATTATAATAGGTGGAAAACTTAGCTCAATGTATGTTTAGATACAGCTTTATGCAACTGAGATCCCCTTCTTACAAATTTTTCAACACCAAGTACAAACGTCGTACCCACTTGACTAATTAATCTTGAATTTCTACGACGGTAGCACTGTTTTTCTGATCTTTCAAAAAAAAGTGTTTTTTAGGCCCCTGTCACAGTGGCAGGGCACTGTTTACAGAAACGAAAATGCACGCAGCCACCCAGGTTCGGACGTGGGCACCACCCAAAATCCCCCAGTATCAACCAACCAAAGCTCAGCCAGTGAGATGGTAATGGTGATGCTGTTGAGACATTCAATAAAAAATTGACCTAATGACTCAGCAAAAAAAGTGTATACACTATTCAGTATCATATTCACCTTTAAATATAGATCCAGTCCACAAAGACATGCACTTTACAGCCTGTGCATATTGCCAAACGCATTCTTCTATGTATACATTTTCGATATAATGTCTATATTTCTATAAAAGAACAAAGAAAAGTACTAATAACTGTTACCCATAATTTGAGCCATTCATTGGGCATAACATCAGCGATCCTCATCATGTAGAAATCACCCATTAATCAAGAAGTTGAAAGACCATGCATTGCTCGAGCTAGCCGTTTTATCTCTGTCAAACGTACATTGTCAGGAAGAAAACTGGCTCGCCATGCAACGGGTTGATGTATCTGGGAAGTTCCTTCAAACGATGGGGCTCTGGATGTAACTGATGCAAAAATACAGAAAACAGAAAGAGACTTAACTATAATTAGACATATCTTAATACTGGTGCTCTAAAAAAAAATCTGTGGAGACAAGATACCTTCATCTGTGCACCCAACATGATCAACATTTGGTGGTTGATTGCCTATCATAAGGGAACCACCATGTCTACCCAGAAACATGCCTTGCCAACTATCATCAGTTTCCGTTGTCTCAGAGTCATCAGATTGTCCATTCACCGCTCCAGTGGCATCTCCAACCATCAGATTGAAATGGGAACTCTGCGCCTCTGGATCAGCACTTCCTTTTCTTGCTTCAACCTTCCACCGCCATTGCCTTCGCTGAACCCCATTCTCCCTTTCTCGCTCGCTTCCAACCTGCACCCACTGCTGTCCATAGTTCAACCTTTGCTGCTCCAGCAGCTCAACCGGTTGGCCGGTCATCCACGCTTTCCATTCAAGAATGCTTCGCTGCTGTTCCTTTTCAAATTCCACTGCCTTCCCCATCACTTCACGGCCATTTACCAGGGCGCTTCCTTCATGCAGGCCCAGCACTGGATTCCGGGATGTCGACCCTTCCGCCTGCTCCGCGTTTGCCTTCAACCGCCGCAGCCTGTACCTCATCCTCCGCCGCTCGTTCAGGTAGGCGATCTCTTCTTCAGTCATCTGCGACCTCCGCCTCCGGTACCACTGCCGCTGCTGCTCTCGGCGCTCCCTCCTCTCGTCCTCCGACATCTGCAACCCCTTCTGCCGCTGCTGCATGTGCGGCTCCCCGCGGGGGACCATCTCCAACCCCTCCATCGGATGCACAGCATGCATGCATGCTTCAGCACCCTCCTTTATGCAGTTCGTGCACAAAACCATGATGCGAAGCTACGTATACACATACCCATCAGAAAGCAGTAAAACGGAGACGAAACCCGCACGATCGTCACCCAGTTTTTTGATATCAGAAAGATGGGAGAACCCCCCACAAAATAAAGAAAGCTTACATTTGAATGTTCTCCAAATCGAAGACACGAACGAAGGAACGATCGGAAGGGGGAAAAAAAGACTTCTTGAAGCACTTTGAAGAAAAAAAAATGGAATCTTTTCTGTGAAGCACGATTGTTTTCCCTCTTTTTACACATCTGTTAAACATTCTTACCTGCGGGTTCGAAATGGGTTTATCCTTCTCTTTCCCCCTTCCACCCAGTCACTTCTGATCCCCTCGTTTCCCGGCAGAGGGAAGAGGGAGAGCAGACGGCAACGCAAGCTAGGAAGAGGACCTAAAATGCCGGCGCCGCCGCCGCCGCCGCCGCCGCAGGTCCTTGGGAAGGCGCTGCTCCTGGCGCACTCGACGGAGGAGAGAAGAACGCAGGACGCAGCGCGTAGCGAGGAAGACCGGGCAGGAAAGAAAGCGGTGTCAGAAGGAGAAGAAAGCAAGACCCTCGAGCTCTGCTACCGCTGCAGGCATCATCGCATCGACCCGCGGCAAAAGTGGAGCGCTCCTGCTGCTGCAGCTGCTGCTGCACCCAGCAAAAAGAGGGGGCGTTTTAACTTGCGACGGGGCTCTCGCCCGGTGAGAGTTCGGGAACCGCGTGATCGCTGGAACCCGCCGTGCGTTTTCAAAACTGCTGCAATCCTGGCCGTTTGATGGGTAAAGTCCACGCACGTTCCGAGAAACGTAGTTCGTTCCTTCTGCCCGGGTTGGCAGGAGAGGCGAGTCACCGGGCCGTGAGACGGCGACGTGCCCAAGGACGAGGGGCAGCCGGGTGTTTCGAGACCGGATAGAAAACCAGACCTCTCTTTATATTAATTATTAATTATTAAGAATCTATTTGATGTTCTCTGTGTCACCTCCGATATGATCTTTTAATAACGGAACAGATTTTTTTTACGTGATTTTGATATTAAAATAAGATTAATTAAGGTTAATTATGTGCATAAAATTGAGTTATTCAAATTTTAGAATCAAAATACATCGTTCAGAATCAGATAAGATTAATGCATTTAACTCGGAGTTAACTTAGTGAACTTCTCTTACGAAAATATTTTATCTAACTTCAAATAGAATAAATACCGAATCAAAAAACTCTTTGCATTTTCCAATGCATGCATGTGTCAGAGGATTGTGGTATTCAAGTGACTGTTCAACTCAACAATACGCCATTACCCTTTCTCTTTCGAAGTGAGTGGATCGGTACACAACTAACCTTGCCACCTCTCAATGGGTAGAAGAATCCAAGGGATCGATATTGAAGGTCAGCCCAAGCCATATCATATGGTAACTTACTGTTCGACTTCTTATCTAAAAAAAGAAAGAAAGAAAGAAAAGAAATTATTGGAGCTCTAACATGTGTTTTCAAAGGTCTTCCACCATTGACTACTTGATTGGTGATTCCAAGGCGGTTTCCCAATAACAAAACCCTTCTTTTCAATAGACGAGGAGCAGTCTCTCTATCTTCAAAGAGGTGGGGCAGTGCCGTCTGGAGCTTTTATTCACTGTGTTAGATCGAAATTGCATTTTAGATGGCCATGTTAAGTGACAAATATGGTCACCACGTTCAGGAGGCAAAGCTCACGCACAAAGCACCCAGATGATATTCTGCAACACCAGTTCTAAGAGACTCGCACTCCCTCACACAGATGACGAATCTCAAGTGGTGTGTGCATTTGTTAATTAATTGCTATGTACTGATTTTGTTTTCTCAATTAACTTTCATAGATCTTGTAAACACATGAAAAATTAGTTAATTTTTTTTCTCCATGTGTTAGAAAAAAAATTATTTCTTTTACAGGATCTATTCCCCAACTATGTTAGGAAAATTAGTTAAAATGCTTTTTGATGCTGATTAGTGCCTTCCTCTCCTCCCTCTCTCCTTCGTTCTTCCTTGTTTGGAGAAATAGAATTTTATCTGGCTGGGTATTGTCTAGAGTGCCATGATTAAAATGATGTATAAAATGCTATCAATATCATTTTTCGGTGCCTCCACGACACTTTTGTGTACCGTAGACATTTGGGTTTCAAAGTACAATCAGCGATATACTATTCATTTTCTCTCCAATTTCAATTTTCAACATAAATCATATATCTTAAATCAAAATTCAAAGACTTCAAAATTGATCATAACTGAAAAATTACTGTATCTTACCCCAAAACAGTGCACCAGGTGAATGTTGGCAATTGTTATGCTCGGCTTATCCAATTTCATATAATTCTGAACAAGAAAAAGGTTGCTTGCTATAGGATGCATGTATACCTGCTGACACTCTCATCCACCTTCCCCTTCCACACGGGCACAGGGATGAACAGCACACATACAAGAACACACACACAAAAGCACAAACAGTACTAATTAAGTACGCGAGCAATTGCTCGCCGTTCCCGACTTTGACAACAAAAGTGTCAAACAGGAATCCCCTTTTTAATAATTCCTATTTGGGTACACCCATCTTATTCTGTCAACTCGTGAAATCATTACACCAGATACCTTTCTTTTGATTCCACCGGTAGGGTTTTTGTACTGAAAGCGCGTGGAAGGAAGCAGATCTTCTATGCCGAAGGGACGCAAAAGGAAGATGATGCGCTTGTTAAAACTTTTTAAGGCCTTCTTAATTAGTATGATATGAAATGAATTAATGAAGGTACTGTGTGATGTATTACCAATGATTTCTCTTCCCTCTTTTTTTTTTGGGATTCTGTTGCCATTTTCTCTTTTGGGAAAAGCTTTTTCGTTTACTCAAGGGAAATATTTCCTATCTCCTTCAAATATATATTCTCTTAGCTTACTTGGTGTTGTCTTACTTTTAGGAAAGCATAGGCAGGCCATTTCAATTGCCTATGATTAGCAAAATCTCTAGCAAGGATAGAGTTACTAATGACATGGAGGATAACTTATTTCAACAATTTGATGGAGTGAATTATCCTCACTTTCAACAACACGACTGGCCAGTGGCCATGGCCGCCCTCTCCTCTCTCATCCTCCCTCCTTTGACTGCCCTTCACTCCCCTCTCCCTACAATATCAGCCGGCTAGTGGCTCGACTGCCCATCCCTCTCCTCTCCTCCCTCCTCCCCCCTCCCTCCTTTGGCTGCCCCACACAAACTCCATCTCCCTGCAGCACCATCAGGTCTCAACAAGAGAGAGCCAAAATCCATTGTCGACAACTCATTCTCTGGCACCCTCAACGACAATGGTTTCAAGGTCATCAAAAACGAAATTAACTTAGCCCTTATCAAAAGTTTGACCACACATGATGGTTGCAAATGTAGAAGAGGACGTAGAGAGATTACGCCGTGGCTGTAGGAGGACGGGGGAAATAGAGTAGGTGTGATTCTATGTGCATACCGAACATAGCTCTACAAAATTTTAAATACATGTAGAGGTGAGAAAATAATCTCTCGAATTTTATATCACATTTTTAATATTTATTTGTTGGAGGAAGATCAAGAACGGTGTCAGAAGGAGTCCTACGCATTATCTCATGGAACAATCCTCCGATACTTAAGTCAGATAAAGAAGATATTACTGGGCACAAGCACAACTCGGAGAACAACTTGATGTTAAGTGTGGCTAGGTTTCTCTTGATTGGAGGAAGATGACTGTAGGGAGTGCAGATGGGATCAATGCATTTAACTTTTTTTTTAATTTTTAACCCTTATAAATTTTCATATTTACAAATTAGTTCCTCAAGTCTATATATTTTTTTAAGTCCTTAAAACGTCAAGTTATTTAGTAAAATACCCCATATTAGTTATTATGAAAACTTTTCATGTATTTACGTGAAGTCCCTGGAAAGGGTGTTTAACAAAAAATGTAATTGTGAGTGTTATAAATAAGTAGTTAGATTAGAAGAGGTAATTCATAAGGTGGGGTTTGATATTAGAATAAGTTAGGATAAGATATCTTAACTCACGAAAGAGAAAATACGGGTTCTACTCTCACATCTCACGTATAATCGTTTTACCCGACCCCAAGTAAGATATTCGAACTCTTGGGCTTGAATATCTTAAGTCTGCCTATTTTTCAAATAGGAACTAACTGTGGAAGACCACGAGGACCAAAAACAAAAAAAAACCCCAAAAAAACTGGCATAATACGGCTTCATGCAGGGGTTCTCCGTAAACTGCGGGAGCACAGACAGGCTGAGACCATATACTCTATTAATTTTTATGTGCACCATTTGATACTCCAATTCACCTCAATCCTTCGTCTATAAGTATTTTTTTTTACCTTTCGTGGATTTGATTCCCTCAATCTCAATAAAAGAGGAGTAAATATCATGGCAAAGGTGATGTACAAATGGTATGGAAAAAATAGAATAGAGGATCGATCATCCAAGTGTCCAACAATGGATGGACGTCTGCCTCTCATCCCAGTTAGCCCATCGTGGGGGTACTCACGCAAGTGTTTCCATTTACATTTTGATTAACTAACTTGGCACACATAGATTAATTCCTTGTTTAAATAAACAAGGAATTAATCTAAGGGTTTGCAACCCAAACGCCAACTGCAAATTCTTTCCACTCCTTTTTTGGTAGGGTTACGTGTCCAGGGGGTGACTTTTGACCCAATAAGTAGCACCTCTTAAAAATCAAAATAAATAGATCATTATCACGTCGAATTTTTCTTAAAATTATTTTTTAACTTTAAAAAAATATAAGAACAAAATATTATCTTTTGAAGAGTAAAAAACACTCTTATAAAAAAAATTAGTACCTTCTTAGAAAATTTTTCAAAAAATTCAAAACTCACGAACCTTCCCAATCGTGCGCCCTTATATTATGACAAATTAATGCTTTCTCGTTCGAGAGAACCATGGGACCACGCGATGGGAAAATGTGGAAACTCATTTCTATTTGAGAAATTAATTAAGGAGGATTAGAAGAGAAGACAACCGGCAGAAACGATTCAAATGCAACGCTTAACATGGGCATAAGCTGCATTCGCAATTGCCAAATGAAGGAAGAATACGAGAGGGAGGCAACATGGAAGATTAAAGGTGGCATGCATCCGGGAATGCAGCTTAAAAAAAAACCCGGAAAGCTTCAAATCAAACTGCAGATGGTAAGGTCTAAATTTGGTTTATAGCTTCTGCGCCCAAATGAAAGTTTTAATTACATAGTTGCAGTTTACTTTCATGTATGTTGTCTAAATCCCCAGGCAGATGAGGCAATATATCTTGTATGTATACGCATATACACAAGCAATGCAAAAGGCTAACTTTTGGACATCATCCTCTCAAATAAGGCCCATCTCTTCGAGATAAAATGTGGACAATAACTTTAAAAATCGACCGTCCATCTTTTTACATCCGAATAACATCTAAACTCTAATTACTATAGTTTTAAATTTTATGTAATATCTATATCTCCTTAAGAATGACAAGGGTGTTCTCAGGTGATCTCTTAGGCCCTGTTTGACAAAGGAGTGGTCGGCCGATTAATCGACATGGGCTAACCGGTGGACCCCGCCTCCCCTCGCCCTCCCCCCTCACAGAACTCCCCTAACCGACCTCGGGCACCGTAATTGACCCTTCCGGGACGATTACGGCACCCCAATGCTCGGTTATCAAATTCCCCCCTTAATTCTTTCTCTCCCCTTTCCCACAATCTGATTTTTTTTATTGGAGAAAACAAGTGAATTCTTCTAACCGAGAGCAGAGGTGACGCACACTGTTGTTGTGATCAATCACACGGCTGCAGAAGCTACAATGGCGTGGCTCATTGCCGATCACATGATTCCGGGTTTCGTCGTTCTCGATAACTAGAGGGTCCACTTTTGGTCACACAGCCACAAAAACGACGATTTCCCCAAGTTACGTACTGGAACCTCCTCCTCCTCCTCCTCAAAATCTCTGCTATCGGTCTGATCAGAGGCAGAGAATCGAAAGAGAAAAGGCTGGTTCTTGTGTACACGACGAATTCGAACCTCCCTCTCGCCTTCCCATTCCCAGTAACCGCAAAGAGGAATAGGTTTCGGAAGTCTGAACGCTACACTGTTCTTGGCGGTTGTTGCTCTGAAGCAGAGCAGAGATGAGCACTGCTCTCTTCAGCAGCTGCTGCTGCTTTGCTTTTCGGAGTGATTCTCACAGAACACACGTATGCGGCAGAAGGGCTACAGCGGGCAGGTGTAGGAGGCCTGCTGATGAAGGTTCCGAGATGTTTAATGCGGAGGTACTAAGGAGGAGAACGGCCATGATTTCCGGGTTATCCTTGGTTTCTTCTGTGGCACTGGGTTTCCCAGGAGAGGCGTTGGCGGTGAAGCAGGGCCTTCTGGCAGGACGAATTCCGGGCTTGTCCGAGCCTGATGTGAATGGTTTGTCCTTCTTTACTCACTTGTATGCTTACCCATCTTCGTTCCACGATGATGTGGGATGGTAGAGTTTGTTTTTTTTTTTTTTTAGTATGACCGTGTCTCAAGAAATCACATGGTGAAGATGCAGGAAAAAAAAACCCCCAAAATCCTGATTATTTAAGGCGCTAGGAGATACAGGAATCATTCAGTGTCAGGGTCTGGATTAGTGTCTTTATAGTAGTAGTGCAGAGCAATGAAGTCCTCACATGGGAAAACTGCTGAATACTTACGCTCGCCTCTGTTCTTCTCGTGTGAATTTCTACTGTCTTATGCTTCTTTAAAGTGCTTTTAATTGGTGGAACTTTACAAGCTACACATGTATGTGTCTTGCTCAGACAGGTTGGAGGACATATCGCAGACCAGATGATAAGTCTGGGGGACATGGGGTGGGTTGGAGTCCTATTATTCCATACATATTTATGGTACCCGGTGGCTGGGAAGAGGTACACTTCCTCCACAGATCCAAATTCATCACATTAAAGCATCTGCTTAAAAAAATAATAAAAATAAGGAACTTCTGTACATTACCGTGTTCATCACAAGCAATTCATAAATACTGTGATTCATTCCTGATTTGTCTTCTGATACCCTGTTTTTATTAGGTTCCTGTATCAATTGCAGACCTTGGTGGCACCGAGATTGATTTGAGATTTGCAAACTCTAAGGAAGGTCGATTATTTGTGATTGTAGCTCCTGTTCTTAGATTTTCAGGTGACAAATCTTGAGTTACATTTGCCCTCTCTTGTACCTTCTCTTCATGCTGGACCCTCAGACTCAAAGTTAGTGCACCTGCTGGAGGAAAGCTGAAGATTTGCGAAATAAAATGGCCATTTTCCCCCTAAGATACACGATTATTATCAGTGATTCAATTACCCTTTTGCAAAGCATCCTTTGTCTCCCTCGTATTTCGGGCCAACAACAACAGATGGCATATATTCTGCGATTTACTTAAAAAAAAACAGTTGAAGTGATGAATGAACAGAAATAAAGGGGAAAAATGAGTAAGTTGACACAAGAGGGGAAAAAAGTAAAGCTTTTTTGAGGATTACCCAGAAGCAATTATTTTGTGCGCCATCATTAATGATTAAGAATATTTGGAATGTCAACAGGGATGCCCCTATGAAGCAACATCTTCTACAACTGGCAGAAACACGAACGTGTTATATCAATCTCAAGATGCAAGAGACATCAAAAAGATACCTTCATAATAAGAGATAAAAGATTCTGGACTCAAGATGCAAGAAACATCAAAAAGATATCCTCATAACAAGAGATAAAGGAACCCAGTGATTTAAAGAAACTTGTTAATTTTCTGTTGTTAAAGAACTTGATATGATACTTGAACTCTACCCAGAGATAATATCTGAACTCTACCATAACAGTCTGGTGCTAAAGAACTTGATATGATATTTACTGATCTCATGCAACATTTTGTTTTTGCCCTTCAAGTCTATGTTGGCCTGGACTTGTCCTACGAAGGCATTTCCTAGCTTAAGAGCATCAAAATGTCTCGTAAAGTCGTTGGGAAATTTCTAGTTTGGCAAAAAGATTCTCTGTTCAGCAACAAATTTTGCAAAACTGTTTCTCTGCTTTGGTTTATCCTTCGAGTACTGCATGGCTAAAGGTTCTAAGAACTATCTAAAGTTTCACATATTGCTGGTGGTTTGGGATCTTAATTGTGATTTAGATCTTGGAGAAGATGCCACACTGGAAAAGATAGGGCCACCAGAAAAAGTGATCAATGCCTTTGGTCCTGAAGTCATTGGGGAAAATGTAGAAGGGAAGGTTTTAAGCATGGAAGTGGCTGAACATTCAGGAAGGACATATTACCAGTATGAATTGGAACCTCCCCATATATTCATTACAGCAACAGCTGCTGGGAACCGGCTCTACTTGTTCAACGTAACAGCAAATGGTATGTGTTTTTGTTCGTCATCCTTTGATTGGTGTTCCGAAATGGAAGCAAAAGTTATAATTTTACATCTCATGATGGTTCTTTCAGGACTTCAGTGGAAGAAGCATTACAAAGACTTGAAACAGATTGCAGATTCTTTCCGCGTTGTCTAAAACTACCTGAGGTTCATTGCTGCTGAAATGTTATGGTGAAAGGAAATCATTGATGCTGCTCCGTTGTCATTTGAAGCAAATATAATGTAGAACCAAGGGACACCACTTTTGGGGTCAAAGAAACCAGTTAGTTATTGTAAAGAAAATACATAATGGAGCAATTTTGATGGTACATCTGATTATGAGCTTTCATTGTTCTGATCTTTTTACTTGCTTCAGTGCATTCAATGGGACTCTGTGAAGAGCCTTCTAGCCAAGTGGGAACAAAGCACAAAATAATAGGTTCTAGGTTAACTGAACCATGAAAGGAAGCAAACACAATGACGAAGCATTTGAATGTCAATGGAGTACAAATAAAAAGAGAGAAGCATATAGTTCAAAGAAACAATGCAATCTTAAATTGATGCTTGATGGGCGCCAAAAGTAAATTTATTTCTATTTGATATAGCTTGAATACAAGTTACAAGATGTAAATGTCGATCTAACACTAATTTTAAATCTATGGTTCTATAACATTGACTAATTAAACAAAGTCAAATGTAAAATAGAATATACACAAGCTTTGATGACATCGTTTTTGGATGCCGAGGATAACCCATTGGTCACCGAGTAAACTCAGGGGAAGACGAAGCCGCAACGACCCGTCACCATTTTAGCTCCAGGGGGCATATATACAACGTTTGCCTCCCAAGGCAAACTTCGCAGCTAACTGAGCCACAGGATAGGCATAGGCCATAAGCATAGCTCAATCAATCTTGGTTGACACCTTTTGGAATCCAACACAGAAGGAAAAATTATATCGAATACCCAAATCAGATAGGGCACCAGATGACATGTAGGTGTTCTGATCTTCCTGCTCATCTTAACCAGGAACATCATTTTTAGGCCCTCAACAAATGCAGCTTATGCCCTTACTGCTTATGTTCTGATCTTCCAGCTCATCTTAATCAATAGCGGTCATTTAGCCCCTCGACAAATGTAGGAGATCCTCTTACTGTGTTTTCACAAAGCAGAATATATCCTCCTCTGCAATTTAATACAAACTTGCACCGGCCATATTTAATCTTCCAGTATCATCATTTTTCCCTTTCCTAGTAATCGATCCAGAGGAGTCTTCATTTCAATATGACATCACCACACTATTAAGTTCTCATAGGTGTTGGATTTTCTGCCAGACTTCCACTCGGAAAAGCTCTTAGGGGATGCATCTCATGGTAGAGAAACTCCTTGCACCCCCTTGAAGCTCAAAAGATATAGTTCGAAGACTCTCAATTGGCACCTCTGATATTTAGTTTTGCTTACCACAATGTTTGGCCCATCTTCAAGGTCACGCTTTAGGATAAGGACCCCTCAACATGAGCTGGTTGCATCCAAAGAATTCCATTCATCGAGAAGACATTGCACAGGTCTACGTGCCATAATGCTGAAGGGTTTGAGATTCGGGGATTGGATTGGAACTGACCTGCTGTTCTATCCCAGCCATAACCAAACTACATCCTGGGATCTTTGGTACTCTATTCTCCACCATCTTCCTCCGCATGTTCTCTGCTTCCACCCATCTGTTTGAAGCAGCATAGATATTTGACAGCAGTACGAATCTTGCATCATCTCTAGTCTCTGAATACATCCCTATGCTACCAAGCTCCTCCGCCACTCTTTCTGCCAATTCAGCTCGTGCATGTATTCTGCAAGCACCAAGCAGGGCGCCCCAAACCACATCATTTGGTTGTATTGGCATCCTTTTAATTAAGCCGTAGGCCTCATCCAGTCTGCCAGCACGGCCTACAAGGTCTATTAAAGATCCATAGTGCTCCATCCCTGGATGTAATCCGTATCTCTTCTCCATCTTTGTAAAGAGATCTAGCCCTTCTCTGACAAATCCTCCATGTGTGCATGCTGAAAGAACGACAAGAAATGTGATACTGTTGGGCTTCTGCTCTGATTTTTCCATCCGAGCAAAAAGTTCCAGCGCATCCCTACTCCGGCCATGGCTGGCAAGACCTGAAATCATTGTGTTCCAACACTCTGCATTCCTCTGGGTCATCCCTTCAAAGACCATCTTAGCTCTTTCTAGATCACCACACTTGGCATACATGTCAACCAATCCATTCAAGACAAATTGGTTCTGTTTAATTCTCTTGCGCTTAATAAGTTCATGAATCCCTTTACCACAATCCAAAGAACCTGTTTGTGCACAAGCAGAGAGAGCACTCGCCACTGTCACTTCATCAGGTTCAAACCCATCCTCTTGCATTCTTCTGAACATTTCCAATGCCTCATTCGATAACCCATTTTGTGTGTATCCAGCAATCAACGCATTCCAATTCACCAAATTCCTTGAGGGCATCTGATCAAACAATACCGTGGCCTCCTTTATGTTCCCTTCTCTGAAGTACCCAGAGATCATCGAGGACCAAACAAAAAAATTTCGACAAGGCATCTCATCGAACACCTGTTTTGCAGCTTCCATCTGACCATTGATCGTGTATGCATGAACCATTGCCGTCCATGTCACGACGGTCCTCATCTTCCATGGGGTCCTGTCAAACAGCTGCCTGGCAGCCACAATATTCCCAACCTTTGCAAACCCTTCTATCATCACTGTCCATGTCACCGGCGTCCTTGCAGTCATGCTGTCAAACAGAAGTACTGCGGACTCCATGTCCCCACTGTCACAGTGCCCACTGATCATGGCGTTACCCGTCACCACATTTCTTTGAGGCATTCCATCGAACATCCTACGGGCCTCTATGACATGGCCGCACTTCGAGTACATGGAGATGAAAGTAGTCCCCACTCTAACATCAGAGTCCAGCCCAGCTTTGATGCATTCTGCATGCAATGACGTTCCCAAGGAAAGAAGAGACAGGGCTGCACACGCCTTGAGGACCAACGGCAGCGTTGGCTCGTGGGTCCTCTGTGGGAGTTGCCTTGCGTATAAGAGGAGTGCTTCCCCAGAGAAACCCTGGGACAGGTAGTTACGGATAAGCCAGGACCACAGGGAAGGATCGCGCCTGCCCGTCGTCAGATAGAACCCATGGAGCTGCTTGACGAGCACTGGTCTCGGTGGCGACGGCATTCGGGTCATCAGGTGGTTCTATACTTCTACCATCTATCTATGGATCCTTGAGGTCCCAAGGGCGACCTCACTGGCCTGACCTTGTGTGCGACCCTTTATGTTCGACGTTTTGTGTCAGCGGAAAACATCGGATTGATTGATTTGATCAAGCAAAAGCCAACCGTTGGATCCTGCAGAGGTGCACTGTGCTAAACCCCGACAATTGCAAGAAAAAACTCGGAAACGAGGAAGCAAGCCACACAGCCTTCCTCCATATGCTTAGGGGAAGGTTTCAGTAGAGGAATGGAGCAGGAACTGCTCCGAGTTCTCCAGCAGTGTAGATATGCCAGGGAGTTGAAGCAAACCCACCTCCAGATTCTGGTCCGCGGCCTGGGAGAGAGCTGCGCCCTCCGGCCCAAGCTTGTCGACGTCTCCTCCGCCGTCCACTCCCTCGACTACGCCGTCCGGGTGTTCGGCGGCGCCCAGACACACAACATTGTCGTCCACAACAACATGATTAAGTGCTTCGCTGCACACAAGTGCCCAACCGGGGCCTTCTCGACATATGACCGGATGAAGGCTTCGGGGGTGTCACCCAACAACTTCACTCTCACCTTCCTTCTGAAAGCTTGCGAATCGAGAGATTTCCTGGAAGGTGGCGAACAGGTACACGCTCAGATCATCAGATATGGTTTTGGGTCGAACGCCTTTGTCCAGAACACTCTCTTAGATGTCTACTCTAAGTGCAGCAGAGAAATAGCTTCTGCACGTCTTATCTTTGATGAAATGCCGGAAAGAGATGTTGTTTCATGGAATTCTATCATATGCGCGTATGCGACTCGTGGGGACATGGTTTCGGCCGTCAGCCTGTTCAAGTCGATGCCGGAAAGGAACGTTGTGTCGTGGAATTCCATCATCACAGGGCTCTCGAAGGCCGGAGATATGCGCTTGGCGCAGTTGATCTTTAACCGGATGGTTGTCAGGAATGTTGTCTCTGGGAATGCCATGATCACTGGCTATGTGGCGTGCGGCGATATGGAGGCTGCCCAATCCATTTTTGATCAGATGGATGAGAAAAATATTGTTTCCTGGACTGCCATGGTTTCCGGTTACATCAAGATTGGCCAGATGGGGGCTGCAAGAACACTGTTTTACCAGATGCCTGTAAAGAATGTTGTCTCCTGGAATGCAATGATCGCAGGGTACAATCAGAGTCATCAGTTTGATCTAGCTCTGCAAGCTTTCCAACAGATGTTAGTTGATGGGAGGTGCATCCCTGACGAGGTCACTCTGATAACTGTTGCCTCTGCCTGTGGTCATCTGGGTTCTCTGGAGCATGGGAATTGGGTCTACTCTTATATGAAGAAGAACAGTTTTGAATTATCAACACCATTAGGAAATGCTCTTATAGACATGTTTGCAAAGTGTGGAGACATGAAGAGATCGGAGGCAGTGTTCCATCAGATGACAAGATGGTGCGTCATTACATGGACCACTATGATATGGGGCTTGGCTATCAATGGCCAATGCAGAGAAGCATTTGCTTTATTTGAGGAAATGTGCACAGTAGGAGTAAAACCTGATGATGTCACATTCATCGCTGTTCTTTCAGCATGCACCCACGGTGGGCTTGTAGAAGAAGGTCGACGAACATTTAAGCAAATGGTGGGG
The DNA here is from genome assembly GCA_022559845.1 of Amorphophallus konjac. NCBI lineage: Eukaryota > Viridiplantae > Streptophyta > Magnoliopsida > Alismatales > Araceae > Amorphophallus > Amorphophallus konjac. The sequence continues at coordinate 9,649,272 of CM040128.1, read as the reverse complement.
GAGTTCGGCATCAAGCCAAGGATTGAGCACAATGGTTGCATGGTTGACCTTCTTGCGCGAGCAGGGAACCTGGAAGAGGCAATTCAATTCATCCGGAACATGCCCATGGAGCCAAATGGGGTTATCTGGGCTGCTCTGCTCAGTTCATGTAAGTTGTATGGAAATGGAGAGCTGGTCGGCTTTGTCAGCAGAGAGATGGCTGAACTAGAGGCCTTGGATCCTGGGCATCAGGTGCTTCTGGCCAATTCAAGTGCATCAATTGGAAGATGGGAGGGTGTCTCCAGCATCCGTGGGGCAATGCGGCAGGATGGAGTTGAGAAGGTGCCTGGCTGTAGCTCAATCCAGGTGGGAAGTGAGGTCCATGAGTTTCTGGCCAAGGACTTGAGGCACGAGAGGAGACGTGAGATCTACGAGGTCTTGGATGGACTAGCTGAAATAGTGAGACATGTAGGCCAGTCTTTAATTGCAGATATCGTATTTCTTCGATGAACAAACATAAGGTGAGTTCCGTTTGTGAAGCAGATGGAAACATTCAAAGTAACTTTTGAAGGACATGTTCCCAGCGAGGCAACATTAGAATAGTTAAATGCCATTACAGCAATTTTCTGAGATCTCAACGGGTTTTCCCTCGGATGAGTGAAGACGGCTGCATAGCATCTCTACCCACCCCCACGGATCCTTGATCTTATGCTCGCGTAAGATCATATTCACCAAGTGGTGACTTCTAGCGTGGCTCTTAAACAAACACGTCTACTGGAATGCATCCGGGATTGTTTTCCTTGCTCCAGGCAGACAGATGGTTTTACACGATCGTGTCAGAGAGCGACGGAAAATGCTGACCGCTTCCGTTTCTGTTGAGCTGCTGAATGGCAGACTCACACCCGTCCGAAAGGTTTCTTGACTGCATCTTGAGCAGTCAGAAACGTTGGCGAGAATTGGAGGATGGAAGAGCAGTGAAAGATTTCTTATTCTTTTTATCCTCTCCTTGAAATGAAAATTCTTGCTTTTTATAGGGTGAACGTCGGCCACTAAGAATTCATTAACACATCTGGTAGTTCGTGTATGTAACAACTTCGATAAACTGAAGCCGTTCGTATCGTCGTTTAACAAAGTAAAGAGGGGAGAAGAGAGAATGCTATTGGCGTCTAGTGTTTCCAGAGCTGCTGCTTCTGTTATCCCCAACATGCCGCCTGCAAGTTAAAAACGAATCCGTCGCCTGCAACTAGACATGTAAACGGTCGGATACGAAACAGATAATGTAATATCCGGATTCATATTTAATTAATAATCAAATTATCTGATTAATAATCAAATTATCCATCAAATATTTTATTCAGATAACGATCGGATAAATATAAATTCGATTCAAATTTTAAATAGATAATTATTAGACCTATTTAAGGGTGAGTTATGTTAATCATGTGAGAACATCATATATTATTTTTTCAAAAAAATAAAGAAAGAGTAAATTTTTTTTTATTTTGAGAGATGTTATCAAAATATTAAATTTCAGATAATTTATGAAGTGAGTGTAAGTGAATTTTTTATTTTTAAATTATATTTTGAGACTAAAAAATAAAAAAAAATAATTAAACAATATATTAAAATTTAAGCTAATTATATATAGAATATATATATCATTAGATTTTTATCTAAGGGTTCATATTTAGTCAGATAATATCCGACACAGATATCTCAATATTTAAATTCGTATCCGATTAATAATCAAATATCCGATATCTAATTAAATTATTTATCAAATATTTTATTCAGATAATTATCTGATTAAATAAATACGAATTAAAATTCGATTCAAATTTTAAACGAATAATTACCGAGCCTGCCTGCAACCATCAGAATAAGCGTTCAACTATATGAAGGGTTGCTCAACCTTACACAAGGAATTCGAGGCAACCTATAGTTTAGGATAATGCCTTTCAACTTCGAGTCTTCCAGTTACTATACATCCACCACACATTCGATTATGACACGTGCTCCTAATAATTTCTTGAGAAAATTATATATATATATATATCCCGATAAAGTTTCTGTTTGTCAAACATATACCTTATTTAAACCTATTACCAAAAATACTCTCCAAATAATTTGAAATGTTACAATTATATCCCTGCAAATCTCAACCATCAACTTATTTTGTGGAATATATCACATAGATCTGTTCAGTATGTGAAATAATATATCCAGAGAGAGAGAGAGAAAGAAGAAGAAGAGAAATAAGCACCTGCTATAGAAGAGGGGCGCGTTCATTCGTTGGCGGCAACAGCGGCTTGTCCTCCTCCGTCGACGGCGGCGGCAACTCCAGGGCCACTAGGCACGCCCGTTAGAGCTAACAAGTTCTCCTCCACGACCTTCCCCTTTGCCACGCCCCCTTTGACAGCCTATCACCGCCCCTGTCGACGCGCCGCGATGGATGTCTCAAGGATGATATTCCACGAGGGCGACGGCCGCAATGGGCCCTTCTCCGAACTCCACAAGTCCGCCGGGGATGCAAGGAGGGTCGGCGAGGAGCTACTACCCCAATAGAGAAGAACCAAGCAGAGGAGCCGTGCCCACCATAAACCTCCCTGTCGATGGTGGAGTAACCGAGATCGAGGGTGGGTGGTGAGATTGCCCTACGAGTTCACGCTAGAATCCCCCTCCCCGCCGGAACTCTCACCTCCACCCACCCTACAATCCCCCTCCCACCGACCCCCCCCCCATCCTAACCCCCCTCCCCGCCAGAGTCCCCCCCCGCCCGACCCCCCTCCCCCAACCTGGCGATAACACAAAGAGACACATTGCAACCCCCCTCTTGGCCACCCTCTCCCCCTCTAACAAGCCCTCCCTGCTCGTAAGCCCCCCCCCCCCTCTCAGCTGCCCTCTCCCACCTCCGACCAACCCCCTCTCCTGCTCACAATACCTCTCCTCCCGACTACCCCCTCCTCAACCGTGAGGAGAGAGAGAGAGAGAGAAAACCCGGGGTAAAGTTAGTAATCCCACCATTTAACCTGAGCTTAACCCGAGATAAACTAACGGAGTTACAGCAGAGATATAACCACAACATTTTGAACTATTTGAAAAATATTCTTGATAATAGATCTAAATAAAAAATATATTTGACAAAAGAGAATTTTAGAGGGGTATATATACAATTTCCCCTAATTTCTTTGGCGCTTGATTTTTCTATTTCCTCTACAGTCAAACACATGCAGGCATACTAACAACAATAATTTGACTAAGCCAACAAACAGTTCATTCATTCAGAGGACGCTAATACGCCCCAGCTTTCTTCAGCTCCGTAGGATGTTGAAAAAAACAATACACCATGATGATACCTTTAGAATATATATATTTAAAGGCATGATAATTTTATACAAAATTTTAAGATAATTGACTTCTAAGACCTGTGACTATCAACAGAGAGCTCCATCTTCTGGCATGGTTGAAAAGGTTGGTGCAAAAAATTGAATGGTGTTCTCAGCAGTATTGTTGTTATTCGCGATCTTCCGACCAAGTGGATTTTGGAAGAGATGCTCTTCAAGGAAATGTAAGAAACGTTGCAGAAATTTGGTGACCATCCCTCAGTGCCAACATCCAAGACTGCTGCTTAATTTAGCATCGGCGGGGGCAATAGGCAGTCATAACCTCAAATGGGAACGAAATGCTGCGGTAAAAATTGAGAAATAGATCTCTTATGTTAATTGTGGGAGGGAGCATCTGTCATACTTAGTGACTCAGATTATCAGATTTTCAGGTTCAAAGATAATTTAACATCCTGAAGCATGAAGAATCTCTGGGCACCTTTTCCAATTTGATTCCGTAATGTCGAATTCTTTCATTCCCCTAGTCGTAGAATTACTTCCACCCATTTGAATTTGACATTAATTCCACCAGGACATGACCAAGGTTCAGTTTATTCCACTCATCACCCGCTGTATCTAAGCATGTTTTCGTCTGAAAAAGTAACTTGAAAGGGAAGAAAATGATCAAGTTCTACCTGGAAAATGTGATCGGCTCATAGGAAGTAGTCAGCCATCAAAAGCTGTGGTTTTTCTGTATCTTCTTCAATCTGCATAGAAACTTCATCTTTGATCTCTTGCACTCTTCTGTCCCAAATTCCATCCACTAGCTTCCATGTTTCATCACTAATAATCTGGGTCTGCATGTAATAACAACCGTGCCATTATCAGGTGCAACATTGGGTGCATGTGTAGGACACAGACAACAAATGTATTTGCTCAATTGGCTACAAACCTCCAGAGGGCGAGGTCCACCAAATGTTGAGAACCCCACATTTCCTGGGGCAAAAGTAACCCTCCCAGGAAGGGAGATCCCGTGAATTCCCCAACGTCCAGCATAAATAAGTGCACCATATTCATCAATAGGATGCACAAGTGGCTGCAATAAAGAACGTAAGAATTGTATTTTGTGCGAGATGTCACAATAAAACATGATAAAAAATCTGGATTGACACACATTTCCCTCAGATGGGGAATATAATTCATCAAAAACCACTACAATTTTCTTTAAGGTCCTCATATTTTGAAAGAGACACAAGGATAACTCCCAGAAATAACTAACCAGATGGTAGCATAAAAGCGTGACGCAAGTGCACATGCTAATAAGGATAGCCTCCCAACCACATTTGCAGTCTTGCCCAAGAACAGAAAATGAACAATGTTTTCTATCATGTGATCTCTAATTTGGGTACTATGGAGAGTTGTTGCACACATTGTTAGCACTCACGGTGACTGAACGTGTACATCTATAGTGTGACTACTAAGGCTCATCCATCATTCTGAGGTTGAAATAGTAAAATCAATCCATCAAGGTAATGTTTTTATGACAGGCTGCCCACCAGCTGAGGCCATCTATAGTGTGGGGAACAAGAATTTTTTATGCTTGTGCAGTCTACATTTAAGTCAACTTCAAGTCTCAAAGGGAATCTAAACCACGAAAAAAAAAGCGGCATGTTTTAACATAAGGAGCTACATGTTTATCAGAGGCACTGGTGCAGAAATGGATAGGCAGTGTCACTTCAAGTGGGTGTCATTGTCCAAAGGCAACTTTCTTCAACCCAAGGCTCCAATTTGAAGATTCGTGAGTCAAAGTGTAATACCCCTCCTGCACATGCTGTGTACCGCTACCAGTGAGGACTTCAATGAGGTAAAGGTGCATCTAGATGGCTTAGAGACAATGAATGGTGACCTCTCAGATCCCCCACCATGATGACAATAAAATAAAGAGATATTGATGTGTAGTGTACTATTCTTGTTCTTCACTAGAAATACTTAAAATAAATAATATGCATATAAAATATACAATTTTTCTGAAAGACAGCTACATCAGGTTCTTATACAGGTGGGAAATTTTGCAATTCTGACACCTGATTGGAGAAATGTATTTTCTGGTACCAACATTGGTCTTCACATGGTATCAAGGAACCAATATTGATCTTGAAAGATGACGAGGGAATGACAGCACATTTGAAAGCCAAGCACAAGAACATGAGAATCGGCATGGTGCTGAGACATCTCCACTGGAAAAAAGTGTATGAACACGTAACAACAATGACTGGACTCAGTTTCTGGCATTTCCACATTGGATGATTATAAGCCAAGTCATCCTGACGGGCTCAATGTAACCCGGTTCTCTGGGTTTACTCGGTTAGCATCCCATACTAGCCAACAAAGATTTCTGTGGGACATTGCAGCACCACTAGAGAAGAAAGACAAAGATGCTATGAGAAAAAAAAACAGGGAACGAAAAGTGCTCATAGGGCAAGACCTTTCAATGTAGTAGTCTTTGGTGAACGAATATGCAGAGGCACATAAATAATGAATTTCATAAAATTCAACACTCAATACTTATTTAGTTGGTTTTCAACACTACAAAATGGCAAGCCCATTGTCACTAAGTTGGCTTCCTTCCTTTATGTTGCGAAGTGTAGAATACCAAAATTTTAATTAAAATTGCAAAATAGATTAGGAACAGTTAGTTGGCCCTAAATTTTGTAAAATGGAAAGCCCATCTGGGATTGTCTCTTACAGTTAAAAGCTACAGTCTTAGAACATGGTTTTATATATAGGGGCAGGCTGCAATTTGTTTCTTCCTACCTCATCTGAAATCCAAGGTGCGTTGTAACCTGCTTTTCCCATATATAAGAACAATGGTTTAGGTGGCTTATCCTCCATGCAACTTCATGGACAATCTCTGGGGAGAGGAATACAGGATTTTAAGGAAAGAAGCACATGATCCAGAAACAAAAATGTGCATTTTGTGTGGGGTCATGTGAAGGAATAGGGTTCCATTTTTTGTAATGTGGACAGGTGTAATCCTACTTTTGCTTTGTTGGGGGCAAGTGGATACCTTGTGGTGGTGTTTGTTTGTAGGGGGGAGTTTTGTTCTTACTCCCTCCACACTTGTACACACCTTTTCTTCTTTACATAAATAGTTGTACTGCCCACTTTGAGGAAAGGGGGGAAAATTTGAACAATAGTTTTGGCCCTCCACTTAACTCAATGTTTTGATATTCTGTTTTACTGTTACGATTGCTGAATCAGGGAAAGGTAATATCCCTGCTTTTTCCTCAGTATATATGCATTTGTGGTGTTATCAGCCAAATCGGCTCAAAGAAATTTCTCCAGTGCAGTTAATGCCTAGACAGAACCTGTCAGCAGAATAAACCTATCCATTATAAAAAAAGCTTACCCACCTATTGCTGCTTATCGCTAAGAGTCTTTTGTCACATGAAATAATCTGCAGGTTTCTCATAATTTAGCAAGCTTATTACAATATGGAAGACATCAGGAGCTTTTGCAGATCATAGGACCTTTTCATATACCTTCTCAACCTGAGACTTCAGATAAACATATCAACTCTACAAAATGCTTGCTTGATGGACCATGCTTTGCAGCCTCAGTCGTAGGCCTGGCAATTATCCGTTTAAAATTTGAACAGAATTCGAATTCATATTTGTTTGATGCAGATAATTATCCAAATAAAGTATCCGACAAATAATTTAATCGGATATCGGATAATCCGATTATTAATCGGATACAAATTCGGATATTGGGATATCCGTGTTGGATATTATCCGACCGAATATGAACCCTCAGATGAATATCTAAAGATCCACATATTCTATAGTGTTTGATTGCTCTTTTTTACTTTTTTTTCTCTCAAAATAAATTTTAGAAATAAGAACCCACTTACACCCATTTGGTAAGTCTTCTCCTATTTTTTAGGATGAAATCTAATGTTTTGATAACATCTTCTAAAATAAAAACAACGTGCACCCTTTCTTTTCTTAAGAAAACAACTCACTACGCTTGTGCACGACTCGCACGACTCGTCTCCAAGTAGGTCTGACTATTATCCGTTTAAAATTCGAACCGAATTCGAATTCGTTTGATCGGATAATTATCCAAATAAAATATCCAACGGAAAATTCGAATCGGATATCGGATAATCTGATTATTAATCGGATACGAATTCGGATATCAAACTATTCGCTCCGTATCCACTCCGTTTACAGGTCTACTCAATCGGTCTCATGGTGACTTGCACAACTTGACTTGGTAATTGAACTCTCCAGGACATGATAATCATCAGAGCATCCACTCCAAAATGGATCTTTACAAATTAATCATAGATCATGCAGATGTGTCATATTTTATCGGATCCGTCCCAGTCAAATTGTCCAATTTCTTCTTTCCCCCCCTTGAGACAGGTGGGCAACTGACTTGTCTGACAAACTAATCAAAATCCCTGTAAAGTATAAACTCCGACTAGCTCACTAGCTTGCCCTGATTTGTCTGTATGACTTGGCTTTCAAAGTTTCAAGAATCATACTAAACAACAGATAGGCAATGGCCATACCATCAGAGGAGCTAGTTGAATAATCTCTTCTTAGGTTAAAAGACTTTCAATGCCATTTTCCAACCCTATTTCAGACATCTGACATTTAGTTTTTTAAACTGGATAAAGATAGTAGTGATAACCGCAAATAATGGGATAAGGCTCTGATGATGATGATGATGCAAAGATAGTAGTGATAAGACCGCCACCTCTGTAGCGTCCACTACATGCTCGTAACTTCAACCAAATTTGATTACTTATTGCATCCATAGATGCTGTTTGTGATTATTTGTAGCATTATGTGCATGGTTAAAAAAACATAATAATATAAAGATTAAAATGCAGAAGAAAGATATGGACAAATGATGGTTGGAATGTCAAAGATCTAGCACTTTCTTTCTGTTTCCTGAGAGTGGATAGTACCACAATTCATTGATAAACAAAAGGAAAAGAAAATATAACTCTTTCTAGAAGAGATAATGCTAACTTGATGGTAAAAATCCTGAAACATAATACCTGAGGTATTCGTGGGGCCTTCTTGTATACTTCCCAAATTTTCTCTGCCTTGATCTCTCCTTGCTCAAGCAAAATATCTAAATCAAGGAGGAAGTATAGCGTTGTGCATTCAATTGCCATCAAATGATTTGAAGCAATTCCAATAACTCATAATATCACAAACATAGACCCCGACCAATCTCAGCATTTTTTAATAATCATCAAAGTTTTAGATTAGTTAGCACTTCTCAAAAAGTTTTAGATAACAACAATTCGATAAGAATTTTCCAGAATGGAAAGCAAAGTAACATTCTCTACCTGTAATTGTTTCCACTGCTGAGCGATACTCTCTCAGCACAGACGCACACTTTTCTACAGCAAAACACATATATTCATCCCTGAGTGCTTCCAATTTGGCTGCAAGCTGTAGATCCACACAATTTCTCATAACCTATGTTACTGGCCCAAAACCTCCTTGCAGAACAAAATGCTAGTGTGAAGAAAGCATTCTGTAGGTGAAAGGCTTACATACATGTGGTACCAGATCACTTTGAGTTTTATAATATGCTTTTCCAAATGCTGTCATCCCTGTCTGCAGGATCAACAGTTCTGTAAGCCTAGAAGCTTCAGATGTGGCCTTTGCAGATATCCACCACAAGTTATCCATGCCAAACATCTCCTCCTCGATCACTCTAGCTGTCAATTTAGCCTATTAGCACCACATTATGGTTTGCAGAATATCTAGATGCAAATAATGATGACAAGTTATACAAAAATACTGTAATAGCAATTGAATATAAGGGAACAAAGGTGTAACTAGAATGACAGCTGATCAAATGCAGATGATCAAGTCCATAAACATCCCCATGTGGCAATGCGCACGGCCAATGATACTTCTGGGTTCTACCTATTCACTTTTTCGGTGGATGTAGTGTCTCCTTGTAAGGAAGGTTTGGAACACAGCACAAACAACCAAGCATTGCAAAAGGTCAAATGGGGCAAATGCACAATGACTTCCCAAGAAGTTACAAGATGTTAAAATCTATGCACTAGATTGCTGTACTGTTTTCTAGTCATGGATGTGAGAATCACTATCCGTCATGATAACTAGAGGGAAAATATCCATATTCACGACCATGTATGGGGCAAAATCTCACCTTTCCACACTCCCTTGTGTAGAACTCGAATATTTGGGGCTATTAACTCCAGATATAGGAAATCAATGCAGAACATGAACATCCACTTCCAAAATAAAGACAGAAAACGACTCTTAGAGTTCAAAGAAGTATAACATGCAACAAATCACTTGATAAATGGGCCATAAGAGGTGGTGCAATCCACTACCTTTTTCAGAAAAAGAAAAGGCCCTAAGAAGCAACATGATAAAACTTACGTGCACATGTTCGCACAATTGAATGCACATAATCTGATTTCCTCATAAAGCCCTTTCCAGATGTTTCAGCATAGCGCATATTTGGCTTGCTACGTATAGAATGGATATCAGTCTGCAACAAATGAAGGTTTGTGTGAGCTAAGCTTTGAGGGGGGGGGGGGGTGTTTTGTTCATAAGTTTATGGATAAGTTGTCTTTCTGGATGGACCTCAATAAAAGGACGATGAGGGTTTGGATAGTAACATTCAAGGACAGCCACAGCTGCTTCTCTGTATGCCATCCTCAGGTTCAATTCGTGAGGAACTTCCCAACTGTCTTCCTGACCAGTTTCAAAAGTACCCTTTTGCTGCGTGATGCGAAAAAAGTATGTAACATCAGTCAAAACTATGTCATATTTTGGATATAAAGTACTTCCATATATTATCTGAACAATATGTTGTGAATTTCTACCCTCTTCAAGGCCTCCAACAACTCTTCCCGCCCAATGTAGTCTTGATCCTTTCTGGCAGTCAAGATTCCAGCCTCATTCCTGCAAAACAATGCAAAAATTGTCAAATGCTCTTCCAGTGAAACACCAAGTGAAGAAGTAAAAAGTTTAGATGGTAACTACAGTATATTCTGAAGCTCTGCACCAGTGAAATCTACTGTAAGCTCTGCAATTTCCTGAAGAAGCGCATCTTTTTCCTTCTCTGACTTGAAAAATTTATTCCTCGCATGAACCTGTCATATATTTACGCTGTTAGAAAGATGATGTGCCAAATTAAAGAAATGCTACTTAAAAAATAACTTCAAAATGGCAACTTAAGATTAAATAGTAATAAAGAAATAAACCTGTAATATAGCCAGTCTCCCATCTTTCGACGGCAAGCCAACCCTCATAATTTTGTCAAAGCGACCCTTTCTCAAAAGAGCAGGATCCAGTATGTCCAATCTATTTGTTGCCCCGATAACTAATACCTGAAAAGCTGAGTTTACCAGCATAATACGAGAAGTCCAAGATCATGACTCAAATGGTTATAACAACTTAATAAACTTCACCTGTGATGTGAATTCTTTGAACCCATCCATCTCAGTCAGTATCTGAAGCAGCCCTTGCTCCCTTTCAGCACCACCCTAAGACAAATATGTAAATCATTTTTAGCTAATGGATTGGTCATCCAAGTTTACTCAAATCAATCAGATTTTAAAGATACAATTAACTGAGCAGCATTTTTATGGGAAAGAAGAATTAGAGCATGAGAGTTAGTCCCATGAGCCATACAAGTTGCTTTCTATGTGCAGGAAACTGGATTATTTAAGAGAAATGGCTCTTCTGGGTTCTATTTCTATCATTTATTTACAATCAGCTTCAGTCTTCTCCCATAAGTCATGGTTTCAACTTTCATGAGGATTTCATCTTCTTACACTATATCCTGCATGTAGATGGTCCATTATTTCTTGCTTTCACACACAAAATAGACAATTGCCATCCACTGTAGGCTTGAACTTCATCCTCTCATTGATGAACTACAGCAATTTCCCACATAAATATCTTGTCCTTGATGGAGACACCTTACATGCAAGTCTTAACCCACTAAACCATGATTCGCAGTACCACCAGATACGTACCAGTACTGGGCGGTACATCTCGGTACCGGACCTGACCGGTCTGGTTCCACCATTTAGGTACCAGTACCGGCCGGTACCTATTAAAAAATTAAAAAAAACACCGGACAAACCAGTACCCCCCTTCTGCAGCAGTGCAGCCAGGGGCACCACCAGCAGTCGGCAGCAGAGTTCCACTGGCCAGCAGATTCCCGCCGGCCACCGCATCCCCACTGCGACGCATCACGCAGTCTGCGATCGCAGAAAGGACAATTAAAAAAAACGGACGGCTCGGGGAGGGGGGGGGGAGAGAGAGAGAGAGAGAGGAGGAGGAGGAGGAGGAGGAGGAACCTATGTGGATGTGGGACCAAAGCGACGGCAGAAGACGATGAAGCGGGCTTCGGACGGTGGCTTCGGACGGCAGAGACGGCAGCTTCGGACGGCGGCGACGGCAGCCTCGGCCGGGGGAGACGGCGGGGATGGCGGCCTCGGACGGCAGATATGTCGGCGACGGCGGCTTTGGCCAGCAGAGAACTCCCAAGTTCCAACCCTAGGGCAGGAGGGGAGGGAAATGGCTACGGGTCGGGGGGGTGTCAGGGGGCAGAATGGGAGAGTGGAGGGTTTTTTTAACTCTTTAATAGCCGGATCCGGCTTCTAGACCCGGTTTTGGGCACTCGGGTCAGCGGGCAGGTGGGCGGGTGGGGAAGTGGGCTGGGCTGGGTGGGGAACCTGATGGGGAATAGGGAAACTGCCCAGTACTGAACCGGTACTGGGTGGTATATACCAGTACTGGTACCAGACCTGACCGGTGCAAACCCGGCACTAAACCCTACAACCACCACTTAAAAGGACAATGTGGCAATTTGACTCATGATCTTTCTCAATGCTCTCAACTCAGGCACCTTTTATCCTAAACTCCCTATTAAGGCATACCTGATTTAGAAGAATGTAAGCTCTAGAAATTCCTTCATTTTAAGCTCCTTTCTCGTTAATCGCGAACCCATAGGCCACAGTCTTCCCAGTTATCACAACCACTAAACTTGGCTCATGATTGCTGAATCTAACATAAGATAGAGTGTCGCTTGTGAAAGACTCAAGAAAGGTGAACCATCCATCATTCCAAACCTATTTTACTATCTGTTGCCTGCCATAAGAAAAGTTGATCTGAGATGTGCATTTTTCAACTTCCTTCCACCTTTGCTCTGGTCAAAAAAGGGAAGAAATGAAGCAGAGAAAGGGAAAACAGACATGATTTTAAAACTCCCAACACCAACCACCCCGGAAAAGAGTAATCTTGTCAAACCAATGCGTAGAACTCTGACCCACAGTCACCTACTTAGACTGGCTCAAGAGACCATACAAACTAAAGATATTTTATTTGTAACACAGAGGACAAGCATTTTAAGCAAAAGGGGGATGCATGCATGCAGTTTATTGTTAATAAAGAGAATTGACACTTCCAAAACTTAAGGTAGGATACATCAGCACACCTGCAAGAAAATTCACTTTAAGAAATTAAAAATAACCCAAAGGAGATGATACTAGATGGAACATATATGTGCAATCCAGCTCACAGACAAGCACAAAATGCTAAACTAAGCATTATGGCAGATCATAAGCTTCCAGAGTGAACACTATAGTCATCTTTGCAGTGCAGTCATTCATACTAAAAAGAGCCTGCTTTTTCTCTCAATAGGATGATCATACATGTTTCCCAGTTGTAGTCATGAGCTGAGCAGTAGGAGAGAGCTACCCGTAGGAAAAAGCAACCTAGATGTACAGGAAAAAACCGTGCCAGCATGGAGCTATCAGTGTTTTGGGGGTTAGGGAAAGGATGAACTGGATTATTTGCACATCAGAAAGCAAGGAAAAGTTACTGGGCTGTATATGTAAGGCTTGGATTCATAACCTGTGAGGCACCTTTTGGGCCTGTTTGCTTGCGGAATAAGGCACTGGTAACCCGGACACCAGCGCCTTATTCCTCCTATTCTGTTTGTTTGCACAGATCCAGTATTCCGGCCTATATCCGGGTTAAGAGTCAGTATCCGGGTTAAGCCTGTTCCATGGATGGCAGTTTCAAAACGATCAGACACTACCCGGCCGAAACCGGGCCGAAACCAAAACCCTGCACTTTGGCAAAAAATAATAATTTAATTGGTTTCGGACCCGGCCGAAACCGATACCGAAAGGGTGGCATAAGTTAACCCAGATACAGTCAAAGCAATATTGTTTATTTTTTGGTATACCCTAAACCCGGTTATGGTATCCCCCTTAACCTATTCCGTAAATAAACAGGGCCTTTGGGAATTTAGGAACATAACCCAAAGCAAACAATACTTTACAGAATTAGATCAGACCATGACACTTACATCTTCATCTTCAGCATATTTACTTATTTCCACCTTTTCTTAAAATTTATCTGTACAATGTATCAATATACGAAATAAGAGGTGACCAAATAGAACAAAGTATAGCTCCCACAATAAAGAGAAGGGGGGTGGGGGAGAGAAACAAATCTCTCAAACAGTAACTAAATGACTACTTAAAAACTGAAGATCTTGTAGCCCATTTAATCATGAACTATGGACCAATCAACATAATAAAACAATCTCCCCAGCCCTTCCAACATAGAAGACCAGCCAGCCAAGATCCCTCCAAGAACTCTTGCCCCACTCTTAGTGAAGCTTTTATGTCCATGAAACAACCCACATACATCCATTTCTTGAACACTATAGAATGCCAGCTGTATCTTTTTCTAGTATAATTATTAATTGCCTATACAAAGAACAATAAAAATCATCCACAGATTCTTAAACTTCCAGAAATTTTGAAATACCGCCTGTGCCTGGCCACCTTTCCCAAACATACATATTACATATATATGAAGACAAATCCAAATGAACTTCATTTTGCATATTTATAGACTTGTAGGATGATAAGAATAAATAAAACCAACAAAATGTCTCACCCCTCCAATATCAGGACCACCACGTTTGCTGCCAATTGCATCAATCTCATCAATAAATATTATTGATGGTGCAAATGATCTAGCAGTTGAAAAAAGATCCTTAACTCGTGCTGCTGCAACACCTACAAACATCTGCAAATGCCTGTGTAAGACGATGAATTGATGTAGACAATCCAGAAACACATGAATAGTATATCCATATATAGAAGCATCAACTTTCATTTCTTTGGGATAAGCAATGTTAAATCAATCTTGTATACATGAAGCACATGCATGGAGTACATGACAGATGTGAAAGAATTCTTAGCTGCAGTATGCTGTGTACATAAAATGTCCCAAACACAAGAGAAAATGGTGTCAATATTACAAAAGCACTGCTTTTCAGAAAGAATCAAACAAATAATCCCATCTTCAATAGCTATAAGTTCACTTGCACAGATCAACTTTTAACTTTATCTCGCTTAGTGCCTAGTAAAGCATCTCTGCAGGTACCATGGCCATAAAACTAAAATAACATGTTTCTTCTTCAAAAGTGGATAATGCCCATTGTGTATATATAACTGAAAAAAAATTGAATCTAAATGTTTAAAGAAAGAAGTCCCTCGAAAGTTCCCTTGTACAAAAAACACCTAGGTGGTGTGACCCTTTAAAACTGTCAAGAAGTCAAAAATTGAGAATTTACAGCTATCCACATTACATAAAAAGTAGCCCACTCCCTCGGAAACAAAAGTAATAACTCTCCTAAGGACATTGGCTTCTCTCTTAGAAAGTCCCATCATTGCCCCCCCCCACCCGAGTTAAACACATGGTGGATCCTATGATTCCATTGGTTCTTGAGTTGTATCTCTATCAATAATAAAGAACCATACAACCAAAAATGTAAAATTAGAAATAAGCATAATACCAAAAGAAAGGGAAAAAAACATAATACAAAAGCCCAATTTTCTGGTTCACTGCAAATGAGTAATGCTTCCAAGACTCAACGAATCCTTTGTTGTAACCAACATCAGGATAGAACAAAATAATACGGACCAATTGTGAAAGGCTAAAATTTGGCACCACTAGGTCAGGGGAGTTCCTCCCTCTCTGCCAACTAGCTGATAGACAGCCATGGGTCGCAAGTCTACATCCACCAAGGCCAGACTGAGAGCTGAATAAGTTATTGGATAATGTTTGATGTGCACCCATACAAAGAGCAAAGAATAAGCACATTCTGTTCTTTTCTTTCTAGAAAGTGGCCAGTACCATATAACATTAAAATTAAAAACAAACAAATAGAAGTTTACCTCCACTACCAGAAGGCTATACACAAAACGCAAAGAAAAGCAGCAATCACGACACTGATGCCAAAATGAAGTGTTATGAAGTGGCACATTGTTCCTACAAACCAGGCTGAAGCCACCCCAAAAATAGATAGAGAACCTTGATGGATGTAAAATTTGCATCAGATAGACACACCAAGAATTAAAAGGATTATGTCAAGAAAAACAGATGTCATAACATAGACACTAAAATAATTGCCTAAAGGATGGATTTTAAGAAAATCAAATAAAAACATTGTACATTCTTTCTTAACCAGTGTTCAAGGATGTCATCAATCAAAAAGCTCATAACTGAATACATGGAAACATTAAGAATGTTTACAAATGCAAACAACCTCATTACACTGGTTTCGTGATGGGAAGACAAAAATAAGACAACTTCGTATTCACAGAGAATAGACCCTCTCTCTATTCGTCAAGATTAAAACCAGACACACACCGGAGACATTCTTGACCAATAAAAATAAACAAAAATTATAGTCCTCATGCCTCAAAGCCAATGATAGATTCAAAATAGTACTCCTATCCTCGAGTAATAAGGTAATATAACATGATCATTGTCAATCAAATAACATATAGACAATGCCCAATGATGATGCAGGCTCAAAGCATTTTTGTGTTGCTAGCCTCTACAAAGAATCTCTAGGGTGAATATCAGCTTCACCTCCACAAAATCAGTTCCATTTGCAGCAAAGAAAGGAAGCCCAGCTTCACCAGCAATAGCTTTAGCGAGTAGTGTTTTTCCTGTACCAGGTGGACCATGAAGAAGAACTCCTTTGGGGCAGTAGATGCCTTTATTTTGAAATTCCTCATCATTCTTCAGGATCCGCACTATTTCTTGCAATTCTCTCTTTATATACTCCTGGCCAGCAAAATCATCAAATGTGACACCTGTAGTTTCTTCTGCCGATATGAATTTTGCTCTGTTATGAAAAAATGGATTAGCACGGTGGGAAACCCATGCAAGAATAAGGCCCAGATTACTTCAAATGATTTGCAGAGTCAGATATAGACAGTCTCAGCTAAAACAATAAAAATATGTTTTGAAGTGTTAAGGATGCCTTAATTCAATATAAACAAAACTAACAGTAAGAATTACTTGCACCTAAAAAACTAATGTAAAGGTAATAACATGACCAGGCTAGTAAAACTTTTCCCACTCACCGGCTTTTGCCCAAGGATCCAAGTGCAAATTCTTTAAAAGGCATCCTTGCTTTCTTCTCAGGGACACCCAAGTCACAAGGTATCAACTTGGCATAGATAGGTCTCGCCCAATTGTCAATCCACAGGTACAAGGCAATCGATAATGCAAAGCGCATAGACCAGATAACAGCAGTTGCAATGGTGGAGTAGACTTCAGCAGGCACTGAATTAACATTAATAACATCAACATGTACAAGTTGTTGATGCAGCTTCTGCCAAACATCATTCCAGCAATCAATTGGCATCTGATCAACAATGTGGCGGTGGAAAACAACTTCATTGCTAGAACCTGCGAAACCTTCTTTTTTTCGGTCTTTGTAGTATGGTAGTATCACTGCACAAGTAGGAAAACACAACCTTTCTATTTACATTGCAGGAATAGTGCAAACAAGATATATGATAATTGTTTAACACGTGGAATTAAATAAGAACTTAAAGGTGTTCATTTATTGAACACAAATGCATATTTATTAGATATTTAAATAGCATGCGCATTATTAATTTCGCAAATTTGATTCATCAGACGATTTTGAGTTCGTGTGCAGGACATTTCCCCATCAACCGTAGTTGATGTTAATTTACATTAGCATAAAGTCCAAACACCTTTGATTAACTATCAAAGATATATTTTCGACCCCTACAATATATGTAGTGATATTGTAGAGTTTGTCTAATGTATGTGACCTTGATGATCATTGATTAGAGATATACTCTTGCCAGAAACTCGAAGACTTTCATTCTTTAGAAACATGAAATTTGGATTACAATTGATCTTTTGAGACCTTTACATTTGTCCCCAATTAAGCAATCGGGTCATCGAGTTGACATCCAGTCACTCTGATCATTGATTAGGCTTCTGCTTACACTTTTTTGATTCTCTTGAACTTATCTGTCATTTCTTGAATTTTCAGGATATTTTTGCCATTTTTTGACTTCCTGGATCACTGTCATTTCTAGACTGTCCTAGGCAGGGTTTGCTGACCCGTTCGTACCGTCCGTCCCGGTCTTTCACTGACATAGTTGTCAAGGCGACAAGGCGACCCAAGACGTTCACGGGGTCCCTAAGCGCTTAGGCGACAAGACGTCCGCTTAAGCGTCACTTAGGTGACACTTCGGCCACTAATTAATAATCTAAAATATATATCCTCCAATATATAAATCAAGAAGAAAAAATGTGAAAAATATAAAAGATAAATTACATGAAGAAATTTTTGTAATTAAATTATGTGACAGGTATAGAAAATTAATTGTATCAAAAATTATAAAAAATTCAGAAGTAAATGCAAAAGATTCAAAAGTAAATGTAAAAAATTCAGAAAAATTACAAAAGAATACAATAACATCAAGAAAATTATAAAAAAGAAAGAGTTAAACGTGCATAACCAGGTCGGATCTGGTTCGGATGGGTCACGGTTGGCCCGCCTTGGCGCCTAGCGCGCCTTTTCCACTGTCAACAAGGCGCTGGACCGCCTAGCCATTTCAAAGGCGCCTGGGCGCCCGCCTTGACAACTATGTTCACTGGGACGGGACGGGACGGGATGGGTTGGTACCGTAGCGTATCGAGACAAAATATATATATATATGTTGTAATATAATATAACTCAAATGGTTTCTTAACACAGTTGGTTAAGTGACCCGTTGTTTAAACGGGTGTCCATGGTTCGAATCCTGCCTCTGCTGTCTTTTGAAATATTTTTTTAAAAATAACAATCCAAAAAATCGAATAAAAACGATGCCAAAACTCGTTTCGAACCGAGGACCTCACGTTTAAACGTGAGGTCTCTCAACCAACCGACGTACAAAATATATTTGATATAAAAAATTTAAAATAATATATAAAGCGTCCCAGTTGTATCCCACAGACTGGTCGTTCCGGTCTGTGGCTGGGACGGGACGGGACGTGCGGTTCGAGCCGTCCCGTCCTAGTTTGGCAAACCTTAGTCCTAGGTACTTCTGTCAATCCTTAACTTTTCAGGGCATTTCCATTATTTCTTGACATTTCTGGGTGTTTCTATAATTTCTAGACTTTCCCGAGTATTTTCGTCATTTCTTGACTTTTCTGAGTGCTACTATCATTTCTTGACTTTTTGTGAGTACGTTTGTAATTTCTTGATTTCCTGGACATTTCTGACATTTCTTGATTTTCCATGATACTTTTGTAGTTTCTCGATTTTCCTTGGCTTCTCTATCCTTTCTTAACTTCCCAGGGTATGGTTGTAATTTCCGAGCTTTCTTGGGATTTTCTATCATTTCTTGATTTTCCAATGTTTACTTGCAATTTCACCTTCTTTCTAGGTATATTTGTAATTTCATTCCCTTAATGGGTTTATTTACAATTTCATCCTCTTTCTGAGTTTATTTACAATTTTTAAATATTTTTGAATTTTTTTATTGACATTTTCTGACTATGAAGAGGCACATGGATTTAGTAGCCTTGAGCAGAGTTCAAGAGAGCGCACATCGCTTCAAGGAAGTGACATGATCTCACTCCACTGAGTCGTGCAGAAGGCGTGAACCTAAATAAGGATATTTTGATAATTTTGGGACAAAACAAAAGGCTTTGTGTAATTTCTGGATTGAGCAGGGATTTTTGTGTAATTTTGGCCAGATCAAGGACTTGCAATTTCTTAGTTGAGTAGAGGTTTTTGTGCAATTTTTGGATAACACAAGGGTGTTTGTGTAATTTTAGGACAACACAAGAGTTTTTCTATAATTTTTGGACAGACCATGACATTTTTGCATTTCTTGGACTAGACAGGGATTTTTTTGTAATTTTTGGACAGACTAGAGATATTTTTGTAATATCTGAACTGAACAAGGATATATTTATAATTTTAGACAGGCCAAGAATATTTTTGTAATATCTGAACTGAACCAGAGTTCTTATGAAATTTTTAATTTTCAAAAAATTACAATATTATCCCCCCTAAGAAATTACACAAGACGTAATCACGGGGCATGCAAACACAAAAGCATATATGCAGCATACCCCTGTTGGGCTCCAAAAGGAGCACAAGACACACCCTCCTTGCTGTAGGCACACAAGACACCTCCAGAGATTGCTTCTCCTCCTTGGGCTTCGATCTCCCTCAATCTGCGTCCTTCTCCCCACCCCCATGGGGGGTATTTATGGGGGAAAAGGAACCTACCCGGGCCGGATAGGCCCCTTGGGAGACCTATCCAAACCGGATAAGTCCTTGGGGAGACCTACCCGGACCGGGTAGGTCCCAAATCGGATAAGCCCTTGGGGAGACCTACCCGGGCCGGATAGGCCCCTTGGGAGACCTATCCAAACCGGATAAGTCCTTGGGGAGACCTACCCAGACCGGGTAGGTCCCTTGGGAGACCTATCCGGTCCAGATAGGCTCTCGGGGGAGAGAGGGTAACGCGGATGGCGTCGGAGGACGGATCGACGGCAGCTCCGGGATGCGAACAGGACGGGATAATTTGCTGTCTCGCACAGCTCGGCCTCACACCGGACGGTCTCTCACCGGGCGACTCTCAAATCTCACAAGAGGAGAAAGGAGGGAAGGGAATAGTAAGAGGGGATAGCTCCTACGTGATTGCAATCTTTCATTCATACAACATGTTACAAACCTTCATTAGCCCCCCTTTATATAGAGAAAGCCATTACATTCTTACCTTTAAACTTCTCCTATTTGCATATATGCCCTAGCTAATAAAACAAGACTCAACAACCCACCTTTGACTTGTGGGTTTAATAAAAATAAAATACACACGTCTTTTGACCAACCTTGCCTAATAAAACAAAAGTAAATATACATATAGTAATACATGTATTTTACACACGTACATACTCAATACTCAAATACATACAAATATATACAAAGTATCTAGTCAGGATGCCGAGTCTTCGAGTGAGTCTTCGAGCCACAAGCTCGGTGTCGGGGCGGTGCGGTCGGTTCCGAGTAGTGAATCCGATAGTAGGCCCGGTGTCCCCACCAACCCTCCCGGGGCGGCTGGAACTCGACTCCGTCGAGTAAGGGGGAACACTGCTCTGGTAGTGCTCCAGCAGATCTGGATCGAGGCGCTGGAGATCTTCCCGGCTGATCCAGGAATCATCAGAAGGTGGACGGTCCCGCCAGCGGACAAGGTAGCGCTGGTACACCCTGCTCCGTGTAGTTGTCACCTGCTCATCCAGTATCCTCTCAATGTGCTCGCGCGGTACTCTCGAGGCTGTGGGACGCACAGGGGTGGGCTCACTCTCAATGGGAGGAGAAGGCTCGAAAGGGTCACTAGGAATCGCTGTGGGTTCCTTGTAGGCCACTAGGTCTGCCACATTAAAGGTCGAGCTAATCCCATATTCGGGAGGTAAGTCCACAACATAAGCATTGGAGCCAATCTTCCGCAGATTGGGAAGGGACCATCACTACGGGCTTGCAACTTTTTAACGGCTCCCGAGGGGAGTCGTTCGGGTCGAACCCGTACCATAACCATGTCACCTTCTTGAATTCATGGTGACGCCTATGCGAATCAGCCAAGCGTTTGTAAGTCTCATTACTGAGGTTATTTGCTTGCTAATTGACTCATGCAGACTTTTGACATGCTGTGCAAATTCCTCAGCTGACTTGGATGTTCTAGACTCGAGGGGAAGGGGAATGAGATCCACAGGTTTCCTAGGTTTGTAGCCATGCACGACCTCAAATGGACTCATACCTATGGACCTATTGACAGAGCTATTGTATGCAAATTCGGCTCTGGGCAAAAGAAGGTCCCAAGTGCCAGGATGATCCCCTACAAGACACCTCAAAAGATTCCCTAAACTCCTATTGACGACCTCGGTTTGCCCATCGGTTTGGGGGTGATAGGCAGTGGAAAATTTCAGCTTAGTGCCAACTAGGTGCCAAAGTGTCTTCCAAAAATAGCTAGTGAACCGGACATCTCGGTCAGACACTATGGTTTGGGGGAGACCATGCAGACGCACGACTTCATCAAAGAATAGGTGGGCTACTCTAGATGCATCAGATGTTTTGGAACATGCAATGAAGTGGGCCATCTTAGAGAACCTATCAACTACCACGAAGATGGAGTCATGTTTGTGAGCAGTGCGTGGTAATCCAAGGATAAAATCCATGCTCACATCAACCCATGGTCTATCAGGAATGGGGAGAGGAGTGTAGAGACCAGTGTTCTGTTTGACCTGTTTGGCCATTGTGCATGTCCTACACTGGGCTACAATTTTGGCCACATCTTTCTTCAGGCCAGGCCAATAAAAGTGCTCCTCTACAGAATGGATGGTCTTGTTGCGTCCAAAGTGACCAGCAAGACCTCCAGCATGCATTTCCCATATCAGAAAGTCCCGAACAGAAGTCCTCGGGACACAGAGTTGCTGCCCTCGAAATAGAAAACCATCCTGGAGTAGATAGTCAGCAAAGGCTGTCGAGGATCCAGCAGACAAGGCAGAGTAGGCAGGGCCAAAGTCGGGACACTCTCCATAGAGTTCCTTCATGCGGTCAAATCCAGTGACCTCTACCCTAACAGTGGAAAGAAGGGAGACCCTTCGACTCAAGGCGTCGGCTACCTTATTCTCTTTTCCAGCCTTATGTTTTAGGACAAAGGTGAAGGACTAGAGGAATTCTACCCACCGACCATGCCTAGGGTTTAAGCCCTTCTGAGAGCTAAGGAATTTCAAAGCCTCGTGGTCCGAGTATAAGATAAACTCTTGTGGTAAGAGATAGTGTCTCCAGTGTTTGAGGGCTTGGACCACGGCATAAAACTCCTTATCATAGGTGGAGTAACGAAGCTTTGCATCAGAAAGCTTCTCACTGAAATAGCCACAGGGTGGCTCTCCTGGCTAAGCACTCCTCCTATTCCTACGCCAGATGCATCACAGGATATCTCGAAGACTTTGGAAAAGTCTGGCAGGCGGAGGACAGGGGCTTTGGTCATGAGCTCCTTTATGGCAAGAAAAGCCTGGGAGGCGGCTTTGGTCCACTCAAAATTCCCTTTACAGATGCAATCCGTAATGGGTGCCATAATGGTGCTAAACCCTGAATGAAGCGTCTGTAGAAAGTGGCTAGCCCATGGAAACTACGAACGTCATGGACGTTCTGGGGCTCTGGCCAGTCTACTAAGGCTTGGACCTTGGATTGGTCCACATACACTCCTTGACTAGATACCACAAATCCGAGGAAAGTGACCCGGTCTGTCATGAATTCACATTTTTTGAGATTGGCAAACAAGGTTTCTCTCCTCAGAGTCTCGCAAACTTCCCTCAAATGGTGGATGTGGTCCTGAGGGTTGTGGCTATAGATGAGAATATCGTCAAACTAGACAAAAACAAAGCAACCGATGAGCGGGCGGAGGACTTCCGTCATAAGCCTCATGAAGGTGCTGGGGGCGTTGGATAGCCCAAACGGCATGACAAGCCACTCATACAGACCTTCTTTTATTTTGAAGGCTGTCTTCCACTCATCCCCTGGTCGATACGGACCTGGTGGTAGCCACTTTTCAAGTCAATCTTGAAAAGATGGTGGCTCCACTCATCATGTCAAGCATGTCATCAAGACGGGGAATGGAAATCTATACTTGACAGTGATCTTATTGATGGCGCGGCTGTCAACACACATCCGCCAGGTGCCATCTTTCTTGGGTGTGAGCAAGGCAGGGACAGCACATGGGCTCTTGCTCACCCTGAGGAAACCTTTTGGATAAGGTCCTCGACAATCCTTTGGAGCTCAGCATGCTCCTTGGGGTTCAGTCGGTAATGGGGAAGGTTGGGTAGGGTGGACCCAGGGACAAGGTCAATGGCGTGTTGTACATCACGCATGGGAGGGAGTCTAGAGGGCAAGTCCTCAGGGAAAATGTCTTGGAAGTCCTGCAGGATTGCCTGGACTTCAGGTGGGACTGAGACTCGGGACTCCTCGGGTGTGATGGTGACAACAACAGCCCAAACTGGGGCACCCTCGGCAACCTCCCTATTCAGCTCACGGACACCTATGAAGTTAAGGCGCCTAACCGGGTCATAACCAACCTTAGGGGCCTTAGGAACGGGTGTGATAGGTGCGGGGGAAGAGGGAATGGGAAGTTTTCCTTCAGTGAGAGTTCGAGGACTCTCTTGAACCTTGGGGGTTCCAGTGGGGGTGGAGGTGGAACTCTTTCCCGGGGTCACCTTTGGGGGTGCCGGGTACAGCTGTATCTTCTTCCCATTGTGTGAGAAGGAACACTGATTGGACCGACCGAATGTAGTAAGGTCTACATCATAGATCCACGGTCGTCCTAGGATGATGCTACCGACCTTCATTGGCACTACATCGCATAAGATCTGTCCTTGGTAGGACTGGAATTGGATGGGAATGACACATGTAGTGGTGACTGGGATAGAAGTGTCGTCAACCCAAGCCATGTTGTATGGCCTAGGATGAGGGTGGGTAGGTAGACCTAGGCGGGAGACAAAGTCTGAAGAGACTACATTGATACAGCTCCCGTTGTCAAAGATCACCTTACAGGGTTGAGATTTCACCATAATATAGGTTTGGAAGATGGAGGTTCGACGCCAGTCGTCCTCCTGGGGGTGTGTTAGGATGCAGCGAACTACACCCAGTCTTCCCTGGTTTGAACTCTCGGCAATATCTCCCACTTGCATGTACTCGACATGCGTTCCATCATACCCTGCATCCATTTCCTCAAACTGGGCGATGAGGTCAGGATCGGCCTCATACCTCTCAATGGCTTCTCCTTCCTGAGGTGGAAGCTCCACAGGCTGGGGGTCGGTGATGACTAAGGCTCGGGTGGGGCAATTGGAGGCAACATGCCCTAGGTTATGGCACCTAAAGCAACGAATTCCCGAGACAGGGACTGGTTGGGAGGTGCTAGGGATGACTCCCTTTCCCTTGTCATCTCTCCTATCAGTTGGCGGAGTGTACTCCAGCCTGGGCACAGCAGCGGGTGCAGGTAAGGGGTTCCTTGGGAAAGGAACAGTAGGGGCAACGGCCCTAAGTGGGGTAGCAGTAGGGACATAGGAAGTGGAGGGGCCAGGCCTCTCAGAGTAGCGGACCACGGGGTTTCGGGATTCAGGTTGGCGGTAGGTGGGGACCCGAGGTGGGACCACCCTTTGAAACCGCTCGACATCTCGAGCAACCTGATAGGCATGCTCGAGAGTGTTAACCTCTCGTAGGAACAGCTCCCACTGTATGCTCTCGTGTAGGCCAGCCCTAAACCGTGAGAGGGTGACAGAGGCATCCTCCATGACTCGACTCCGAAGGAAGAAGTCATCAAATTTGGCGATGTACTCGTCCACGGACTTTCCATCTTGGGTGAGTTTCTGCCATTGGTCTAAAAGACGCTGATGGTAGGAGGGTGGCAGATACTTCTCCCTCAGTTTCTCCTTCATTTCTTCCCACGTGCTTATGGGCTCCTCTCGTCTCCTTGCTAGGAGATTTTCAATGTTGCACCAGTAGGTCTTGGCTTGACCTAGGAGTTTCATTTTGGCAAACCTCACCCTTGTAGCAGGGGTCATGCGGCGATGCCAGTCAAAATATTGATCCATCCCGGTCTCCCAATCAAGGTATGTAGCGGGGTTTAGGGACCCATCAAAACTCGGAGCGTCAATCTTGACGTTCCGTAGGATGATATCCTCATCGTCGTGGTCTCTCTCTCGAGGCGCACGGGCCTCTTGCTCTCTACCTTGGGGAGCCTGATTCTGGCGGGCTTGCTCTCTCTCCTCCCTAGGATTGGCTACGGGATCGCCGCAGCCATTCACTTTTCCTTCCTCTCCCTTCAGTCGTTCCTCTAAAGCCTGGATCCTCTCATCTAGCTCCGCTCGTAATTGGCCTATGGATTCTTCAAAGTGGGCCATAAGGTTATGCTCGAGCTGGACTAGCATAGCACTCACGCTCTTTTGATCCATGGGTAGCGTTGAAGGGCGCTCTAGACGGCCTGATGAATTCCTAGACCAGCGTGGCATGCACGGGCTCGGACCTAAATGATGCAATCCTGGGACCGAAATTAGCAAGCTATAGACCCAATTTGTTGGCTAATAGGCAAAGGGTCAATTTGAAGGGACCGGTCAGGGAGAGTTGCTCGCCCGTAGGCGGAGTAGTTGTGGAACTACCTCCTGACAATTAGGGTGCCCTAATGCGACAGTTCTAGGGCTTAAAGGATGGGTACATACAAGCTCTCTCTCTCCGTCCAACGATGCACTCAGAAGACAGGCTGCATGGATCGGCTCTCTCTCACTTCGCGCAGCAATTGAAAAGATACTAAATAAGCAAGTGATTGGAGCACGTACCTAGCTAGACTGAAAAGTCTAACTCCGACCGGAGACGAAGGCGAGCGGGGACGTGCGTGCCCGCACGGCGTCGATGAAGCTTGAGCGGTTACAACTAATTTACTTCACGCAGGAGAATTTAATTATTACAGAACCGCGTAATTAAAATTTTCTGGGCAGGGGAACAAATAATTCAAACTTCCTCCGCGCAGGGAGACTCTCGGACACTCACACTCCGTAAATTACGGACTGTGTGTCGGTGACCGGGTGACTCGGGCGCCGGTCGAGCCATCGTTGAGGACTTCGGTGCCACAATTAGTGACTTGCTTCAAATGATATACATATTTATTTATACAGATACATATATAATGTTATATACATATCCATTATAATATATATATATATATTTAGATATATATATAAGATTATATATACCCCAAATATATATTATATATATGTATTTAACACCCCTTTTTTCAAACCTTTCTTTTTCTCTTTTCAAACCTCTTTTTTTTGACTTTTCAAACTCCTCTTTTGCTTTTTCTTTTTCTTTTTTTCAAACCACTTTCTTTTCAAATTGCTACGCGGCTGGTGGTCAAACGGGCGAGGCGGCCCACGCGGTGCAGGGGCGACCAGGCCGGGCGGGGCGGGCCCGGGCACGGGCGGGCTCGGGGGCCTGCTGGCGCGGGCGGCGCGTCGGCAGCGGCAGGCGCGCGCTGGGACGCGGGCGCACGAGCGCGGCAAGTGGCGCACGGGCGCGGAGCATGGGAGGAGGGGCCGGCGGCAGCGCGGGCGGGACGACGGGGGGCTCGGGTGGCGAGGTGCCACGCGGCAGGGCGGTAGCGGGCGGGCGCACGTGGCGCAGGGCGGGCGCACACGCGGCGCGGGCGACGAGGCCGTCGTGGCCACGCGACAGGCAGGGCGCGGCGGGCTCGAGCGGCTGCAACGCGGGCGGGCTCGGGTGGCGAGGCGCCACGCGGCAGGGCGACAGCGGGCGCTGCGCACGCGAGCGACACGGGGTGCGGGGTGGGCGCGAGCGCACGCGGGCGCGGCGGCAGCGGTCGCGGCGCTGCGCGCGGCGGCGGGCGGTTGCCGCCGGTGGCCGCGAGATGTATGGGGGTGGCCGTTGCGGCCACTCCCTTATTTTGAAACGGGCACGGGAGACGAGGCCCGTGCCGCGAACTCTTTCCTTTTATTTTTTTTTTCACCTTCTCTCTCAATCGAAAGAGATGCCTCTTGTATTATTTTTTTTTCTTTTTTTTTTCAAAACTCCTTTCTCTTCTCTCTCAACCGCAAGGGCTCTCTTATGTTATTCCTTTTTTTTTCAGTTTTGGGAACCGAAAGAAAGGAGGGGAGACGATGCCGACGTCGGGGTCGATGGAGGCGCCGTTGTTGGGCTCTGATACCAAATTTGATGCGGACGGCGTCGGAGGACGGATCGACGGCAGCTCCGGGACGCGAACAGGACGGGATAGTTTGCTGTCTCGCACAGCTCGGCCTCACACCGGGCGGTCTCTCACCGGGCGACTCTCAAATCTCACAAAAGGAGAAAGGAGGGAAGGGAATAGTAAGAGGGGATGGCTCCTACGTGATTGCAATCTTTCATTCATACAACATGTTACAAACCTTCATTAGCCCCCCTTTATATAGGGAAAGCCATTACATTCTTACCTTTAAACTTCTCCTATTTGCATATATGCCCTAGCCTAATAAAACAAGACTCGACAACCCACCTTTGACTTGTAGGTTTAATAAAAATAAAATACACATGTCTTTTGACCAACCTTGCCTAATAAAACAAAAGTAAATATACATGTAGTAATACATATATTTTACACACGTACATACTCAATACTCAAATACGTACAAATACACACAAGTATCTACTCAGGATGCCGAGTCTTCGAGTGAGTCTCCGAGCCACAAGCTCGGTGTCGGGGCAGTGCGGCGTCGGCTCCGAGTAGTGGATCCGATAGTGGGCCCGGTGTCCCCACCAGAGGGGGAGAGCCTACCCGGTCCGGGTAGGTCCCCCCCTACCCAATCTGAGTAGGTCTCCTTTGTTTTCCTTCTTTCCTTTTTCCCTTTTTTGTTTATTTTTAGGGTACAACAATAATTAACCACCTAAAACATGCAAGTGAAAAATGAAATTTTGGCTTAATTAGTTTTACAGATTACAATTTTTAAGGTATGAATAGACACCCATATCACTGCAGAAGTAGGAAAGCACAACCTTTCTATTTAAATTGTGGGAATAGTGCAAATATATCATATAATAAATTAACCAGATAAAACAAGCAAATGAAAAATGAAAGTTTACCTTACTTCTACAAATTATAAATTTTAAGGTATTAATAGATACCCATATCAGTGCAATGGTGGATACATGATTTCTAGACTAGACCTTCTATGGTGACAAACTACCTATTGGAAGCAATTTTTTTCTTGAGGTGGATGGGGATTTGGGGCGGGGGGGGGAGGATGGGGATGTGTTGGGGTTGGGGAGTGGGCGGGGTTGGTTTGAGGCAGTTTGACTATCTTAACAGACTGATATATAATTAACGTGTATAAATGAAGATACATAAATGAAATCAACATGTATATACATCACACATTGATATTATATATACATCAAAGATGACTACCAGTCCATGTAACATCAACACCATCATACTTCACACACTAACATTAATGTGCACATCAGCTAAATGATGTAATCATCTATAAATTAAAAAGAAAAATTGCTACATAGCCTAAGCCTAACTCCTTAAGCTTGATCAGCATTAAGCTTGGACAAAGATCTTGGAATATGTGCTTCGACAGGCTGGCTTGGTCCTGCTATTTCTTTGTGCTTGGGCTCCCTTTGAATTTTTTTTTTTAAAAAAAAGCGCCTGACCCAAGCCTGGCCCATAGACACCCCTAGTAGCAAGTGATCCAATCTGCCTGAACCAGCATGTCCTCTGTCCCTTGTCTGCAATCACCTTGTATGTGGATCTCACAGTATCTCCCACCTCCACCTCCAAGCATTCTGAAGTGACAAATGATGATGCAAGAAAAACCAATAAATACCTAAGCCTGCTTAATCTCTCACTCACATATGTTTCTTCTAAATGTAGGCAGGCAACAACCTCCTGTCGGCCATCAAGAGAGACAGTGTAATCATCGTCTAGTAGATGGCCATAGAGAATAGGAAGGCAGAATCGCCCGGGATCGGATCGGATCGCCCGATCCGATCCGATTTCGGGCGAAACGACCCGATCCCGATCCCAACTGGAACGATCCAACCCGGGATAGGTGGGATCGGTCTGGGATCGCCCTGGGATAGGCCGGATTGGCCCGGATCGGCCGATCCCAGGCGATCCCACCGATCCCGGGTTGGAGCCATTTGAATTTCAAAAAAAAAGTGGTTTTGGGGGACAGCCAAGTTGGGGTTTTTGGTCCTTAGACTTTTTTACCGGGATTTCCCTCTCCCTCACACACACAACCTTTCTCTCCTCTTTCACTCTCCCAAGCTTATTCCTCTCCAAGTTTCTTTCACATCTCTCTCTCTCTCACACACACATACACACTCTCTCACTCTCTTCTCTCTCAATCTAGGCTCATTGTTGCAAGAATATAATTGATCAAGAGTGATTGGTGTCAAAAGATTACTTCTAAGCTCTACTAGGACCATTTTCTCCAAGGGATTTTTGAAGGTAAGTCTCTTTCTCTCTCTAGAAGTATTTTCTCTCTCCTCATAATTAGGCTTAGGAGGTGATATTTTTTTTTCTATTTTCATTATTTTGTGGCCCCTAACATTGTTCAGCACCCCACCATGGTCCCCCCTCTCTCTAGGGCTCTCTTTCTCACTCTAGAATTATTTTCTCTCTCCTCAGAATTAGGCTTAGGAGATGATTTTTTTTTCTGTTTTCATTATTTTGTGGTCCCCTAACATTGTTTAGCACCCCACCATAGTCCCCCCTCTCTCAAGGGCTCTCTTTCTCTCTCTAGAATTATTTTCTCTCTCCTCGGAATTAGGCTTAGGAGGTGACATTTTTTTTCTGTTTTCATTATTTTGTGGTCCCCAATTGTTTAATTGTTTTCTTTGGTTTCTCTTTGCATTGACTGAAGGTAACTACCAAGTCCCCGAGATCCCCGGTTGGACCCCTATCATGACAGTGTACACTAACACCGAGGAGTATAATCGGTATCTCATGGACTATCAACTCATGTATGCCACGTACATGTCATGGAATGACTATGTACAATATGTAGAAAACTCTTTGAATATTCGATTTCAATGAATGAAAGGTAACTCTCTCATGAAATCCTTGTATTATTTGAGTATGTCACTTATTCACAAAAGATTAGCAAATGTCAACTATTTCACATTAAATTTGATATAGATTGATGTTAGAATGAATTTCTTATTTTTTCAGATTTTTTCCAGATTTTTTTAGACACTTATATCCCTAGCCGAGTCAGCTGGCCTGACTCGGCCGGGATCGGCCGGGATCGGTCCAGGATCGGCCGGGATCGGCCAATCCCACCGACCCGGATCGGTTTGGGACCGGCAATCCGATCCCGATCCCCGACTCCGCCTTCCTTGGTTCTTAACGGTTGTAGACAGACAATTTGCTTGAAGGCTAGTAACGGGGGGGCTGCATTTGGTTCAACATACAATTTCACTGAACTTTAAAGAAAAAGAAAATAATGTGTGCATACCAGGCCAGAGAGCAGCAGGTGATCTGTGTGGCCTGTTCTGTAGAATTGAAGAGAATATGAGGAGGCTGCAGTTCTCTTTGGTTAATGAAAATGACAACTCCTTCTCCTGTGGACTAGCATGAGTAGTCATTGAAATGTTCATATGGAGTGGTGGATAGAGTTTCACTTCCTAGTTCCTAATTGTCAGTGGTTTAACAATGTTGTCCAAACAGGGGCCTACAGTGGTGGGATGAATGCTTGGCAGCCATAGAAGAAAAATAGGAGACGGTTATTCTGAGGTTGTTCACAGTTTACCCAAGTTAAAGTGTGTTACCAGTTGGTTGGCATTTCTCTGCATCTCACTATTCAGATTAGGTACCAGGTATAGCTGTCATGGGCAATTACATTTAGATACACCTCTATCTACTTCTAGGATGAAGAACATGTGCAACAATGTGCAGGTCAGCAATATCGTTGTCCTTTTCCATTTGAATTCAGGCAAGTGTTATTGTGGAACCCTTTCCCCACTAATTTGCATGCCCTTCTCCTCTGCTCACCTCTCCTGCTCACAGAGGCTATTTGTTGAATGTGGTTGACAATCTCAAGGAAGCAGCTAACTGCATAGAGAGGTAAGACTCATTCAGTCATCATTGATTCCAATTTGGAGGATGCTCCATATGCCATGAAGCCACCTTTAACCTAGCACATCAGCACATCCTGCTGTAGCCTTAGCTGAACTGTCCTATAATAATCTAGCTAGGAAGAAAGATATGCCAAGTCCAGTTTCAAGTCCTTTTTTTTCTCTCTTTCGAAAGTGGGTAGTATCACTACATATATAAATATAAAGGGAATGTACAAAAGTGGAGGGAGAAGCAACAAAACTCCCTATACAGGAAAACAACAAAATAGCTCCAAATGCCTCCCCAAAAGAACCAACAAAGAGGAGTTAGAGCTGTCCACTTTACAAAAAACAGAGCCTCATTCCCTGACTTTGCCACAAATAAAAATAACCACCCTGTCCAGATCATAAGCTTCGTAAGCTTCTTTCCTGAAGATCCTAGATTCCTACTGTTCCTTTCTCCCACAGTATCCAAAGGGTTGCTTGAGGGATGATCCACCATAGCTTGCCAAATTTCTCTGCCAATTCTGAAGGAGCTCGTCTACAGGTGCTGCAATGTCAATACTGCACAAGAGTTTGCCCAAATCCGCTGCCAATCTTCACATGCAAAAATGCGCAGGCAAAAACATGGTCCACACTTTCCTCTTCCTTTCCTCACATGCAACACAGGTTCCCAATGCCATCCACGGAGTGGCCTAGCCTCCACAAGTCAGAAGCCTTCCATGGGGATTCTCCACATGATCAATGGAGTAGCAGGTGACAACACATGGGAGTTTCAAATCCTATTGATGGAACAATATCTATGCATGATTGAATGAGCAAGAGAGGTTTGGCCCAATTGATTTAGCCCACATGAAAATAAAGGTCAGGTTGGCATTGCAATGTGGTTCCACAAGGAACAAACGTGCATTCAATAGATGGTACACCCCATATGTATTTTAGATATGGAGACATGCAGCCAAAACAGCCTTGTTTCACAGTCTCTACAGGTGAAGACAGACTCTGTTTTCACTAGAGTCATTATGCCTGTGAACCAGTTGCACAAGTGGTCCATTTCTTTGCCCAATGTCTCCACTGAAGAACAGAGAAGATGAAATCCTCATTTTCAAAGAGGATGATCCTTATTGTTCCAAACCCCATCATACCATAGAGGAACTAAACACTGGATCTCCCTTTTAACCTTGCTTATTCCACAAAAATTCTCACCAAATGCCGAAAGAACGAAGACAATGAAAACATCTTTCTTTGCAGGGAACCAAGCCATATTAGAGGCATGTTTGCTTCTTGTAACGTCGCCTTAAAAGATGCCGAGGAGGATCATGGATGGTACAGAAGGAATTAAAAATACATAAAATACATGAATGGCATTACTCAGACTCAACGTGACGCATAGAGCACATACCAGAGACAGTTTGGCCAAAATTTGAGTACTCCATAAACTGAACATTGTTTGAGTTGAGGAGCCTCCAGAATTCACTATAGTCAATCTTATGTGAATTTTCAGGGTCCCACTCAGTCCCCTTCAGTTTCCCTTGCAATCTCAGCAATGACCTACTCCAGGATGAAGCCAAAACTAGTTGCCTCTCCAACTGCATATCAGCCTTTCTTTCAAAGTCCTCCATTTTGTTGACCCGTTCCCTCTCTGCATCTTTCAACTTCTGTAGACACATTTTGCAATGTTTTGAAAATTGATTCAGTTCCAAGTGCTTCTAAAAGAAAATGAACATACAAGTAATGAATATGCTGTTTAAAATTTTGAATTTCTTCTAAGCCAATTAATAGGAAGAGGTACCATCCAGATTCAAACAAAACAATTGGTTTTTTGAAGGCTATGTGGCATAGATGTTTCAATTAGAAATGTTTCAATCTAATGTGCATGCATCGCCTCTTGGACATGTGGGGATTCTTTTCAGAAGCTTCTGACCATAATTAAGAAGACAAATTACCAATTCATCACCTTAGGGGAGACAGGTCCTGAATCAAGTTAATGGTTTGATAAAATTCTCAGGTTAACAAGAACAGAAATCCTTGATATGATAAAATCACCAGACAATTACATCTAGTGAGAAAAACAGATAATAATAAACAAGGGTTCTCGATCAAAAGAAGGCTCGTACGATATCATAGAAGAAGAAGGAGGTCAAGTGTCAGCTAATAATATTCAGTTAAGTTCTCCAGAACGAAGCACGTGCATTAAGCGAACAGAAGACCACGACCGCCCAAAGCACCTAGAAGAGAGCTATAGAATTCTTCTCCGGTACAGGCACAGCATCTGGACCACAGTGTTCCCCATCCTACCACACCCCAGAAGCATGCCAAGATTGGAGAACCTCTATCATATAGACTCACTCAACATTCAATTAAACTTAAACCCAAACAAAAACAAACAAATGAAAAGGAAAAGCATGGAGATTCCAGCCAAAAATGGCAGGCGACGCGATCACACTCCGCACCTCGAAGAGCTGGGTGGACTCCGGATCTCCCCAGCTGGCGCTTGGCTGTTGGACACTAGGGCCGTGTCCGGAGGCGAGCTCAGAATTCTGAAGTTGGGGATGATCCTTCCACCTGACCTTGTGCCAATGGAGGAGTGCCTCTTGAGAACCAGGTTTCTGTTGGGGAATGGAAGCGGGGCGAAGGGTTTTGGGAAGCCCCAGCGCGCCACACTTTGGTTCGGAACGGCGAAGAACATCATCCCTAGATTTGAGGGGAGGAAGGAAGAAAGGAGATGGGTTTTTCTGGCCTGGTCGGTCCTGCTGTGCTGCCCCGCGACTCCGAGGAAAGAGGGGAAGAAGAGCAACAGCTGCTCTATCCTTTCTCAGGGTTTAAGGTATGCATATGCAGATAATATGATTCTGTTAATGGGTGGCGTGAACGGGCCCAGATGTTTGAAAGGAGGTGTTTAGCCTGCCGACCCGGCCCGCCGTTTTCCCCATCCGGGTGGCCCAAACTCGGCCCGTGTAGCTAGCCCGCCCCTTCACAATACCACTGACGACTGACGCCACACTCACCGGAGGATACACGAGATTTCGTTTCAAGCATTGGCGTCTTGTTGAAACTTTTCAAATGATGGGCCATTTAGGAAAATAAAAGAATATTGAGACAGAGGAGGATGCTCAAAAGAATATTGAGACAGAGGAGGATGCTCATGAAACCGTGTGACAATTGACACCATTTTTTGGCATGTGCCGCGAGTCAGATCAGAGGTCGAATGGGGAAAGTCTCTGATTCTGTTTTCAATACTACCCTACACTTAAAAGGTTAAGCCAGTTGAATCCGATGCTTATTGGATCCCCAATCGCTATCAGCCGACAACAATTGGAATACAACGTTGATGAAACATTTCTAAAAGGATCAAATGCTTCATTTCGCTTGGCAGCACCTCTGGCGAGACTCCCATGCAGACGGAGGCGTGGCAGCCAACTTTTCCGGATGTTGGAAGGATCCTACATCTTTTACTCTCTGGACGACGAAAAGAATCCATCGTCCGCTCTTACACTCTTCTGAATGTTGAAGGAAAATAGATATCCCACCCACCTTGCGCAAGTACCCGCATACGTGTCTCCGATCATGTGCGCCGGTAATACATGCATTTTTAAATTACACAAACCATTGCTTTTAACTCTTCAAAAAACACGATTACTTCATCATTTCTCTAATATAAAACTAAAATGAAATAAGAAGAACATCAACAAAAAATACGAGCACTGAAACCAAAGGATCAATTTCTCATCACAATGCCTCTTCAATGTACATAACAGGCGTGAAGACTTCACCGTTCTCCCCAACCAATTCATTATTCAAGGTAGTGGCAATGATGTGCTCTTCATTTCCAAAAATGACATTAGATAACCCACTGAAAGGTTCATTGGAAGCTGTGCAAGATTGGTCTAGGTAACTCACCTTTCACCATTGGCTTTTACTCCACGGCACCGCATATACGGGCAGAATTCATACAACCTCCAGCCTATGAAAGTAGGAAATCTAATGACCCACCGACAAGAAGGCGTATTACAAAATCAAAGCAAAGTTTATTCAAGCTCTTCTTGTGTGTTATTCAATAACAAGGGAGAGAGAATTCTCCAGTAACTTTTTTAGATAACCATTTTTCGGCTGATTACTGAAATAAATAACTCTGAAGATAGCCGGTCTTGATCGAGATGGTTTCTCCTCAACCGGAAGTCCAGCAAGGCAAAGCTTATCTTTTGATCTTCCAATAGGGTTAGTCAACGAAGGCTGAGATCTCCCACATACCGGTTTTAAAAGCAAAGGGAAATCCAGTTGCCAACCATCGCTTCACCGGAACAGCGTCGGCACTGAATGACTGAAGGCAGTAGCATGCATAAATCCCATTCAACAATATCTTCTGCGACGGCATATGCACTCAGGGAAAGGGTTTTCATAAAAAGATTCTTCAGTTCTAAGACGGGCCCTACCTTTAATTCCTGGCAGGGAACCATACCTTTTCCTTGGGGATCCCTGTCTGTCAATAGAAATAAAGCAGCTATGTTCAGATGCTAAAGAAATCAAGCTAGAGACGAAAACACAAGATCAACAAGGCAACATATAGAGTGACTGTGAATAGTCCAACAGAAATGCTGCAAGTAAGAAACCAAAGAGTGGAC
Organism: Amorphophallus konjac; assembly: GCA_022559845.1. Classification (NCBI taxonomy): domain Eukaryota; kingdom Viridiplantae; phylum Streptophyta; class Magnoliopsida; order Alismatales; family Araceae; genus Amorphophallus; species Amorphophallus konjac. The sequence continues at coordinate 9,613,298 of CM040128.1, read as the reverse complement.
ACGCTGTGCCACTTGTGTCAGGAGTAATGAAAAGACAGCATTACATACCTGAACTTGTGCATCTGATTTACGTGTAGGGATAATGAGGGACCTTCTTTCAACTCTCCCCTTTCTATTCTATCAAACAGTTCTACCAATCTTTTCCTGAAAATGAGTGGTAGCAATAATTTAAAGGTCATCTTTTATTCAGCTGACGCAAGAGAACACCCTCATGTTATAAACCAATAAATCAAGGATTCAATGTATGAGTTAGCACTAGAGTAAGAAGGTTTCTATATTACACAAATGAGGATGGTTCTTTTTCCACTAATTATAGACTCCTCATATGCCAATCAATGTGTAATTACTACTGCACAAAAACAGAAATATATTCCTCACCCCCTGGGGGGCAAAAAAAGAGTTTGATAGTTCATGGCCAGTAAATTCCATTAGAATGAAAGAAAACATTAAAAAATAGATCAGAATAGAAAAGGTTCCCATGAGCATGATACATATTCCACAGTCCCAGAAAAATGCAGCCAAGAGAAAGTATTACCTATCAGGGCTGATTGTCCTGCGATGCCCTAGAAATCTGCGATGACCTTCAACAGCTCTTGCCATGTTTCCACTATGTGAAGGAACAAATACATCACTTTCCACAGATATGATGTAATCTAGAGCTGCACTTTGTGATGCATGATTCGAAAACATCTTCAGTTCTTCTGGAGTTGCCAATGTCTCCTGCCACCAATTGAGTTTGCTATCAGTGGGACATCAACTGCAGTCACTCATTCAGTTTAAAGAGCTAGTCAGGACATCGACAGACCTTAAAAACCAAATTAGGAAAGCGAGTTCTTAAACCAGAAAGGTGAACATCACCACCAAATATTTCACCAGCTGCTATGTAGATCCAGGTGGATGGAGCATATCCCAGAGCTCGAAGAAAAATCCCCACTTCCTTTGGGGTTAGAGGGCAATATCCTCCAACTCTTTGTTCTGTTGAGTTTATCTTCTTCAATTTCCAATGGTTCGTGTTTTCCCTGCACCCATAACAATCCATTCAGCAATCACGAACTGCTAAACATGCCAATCTTAATTCACAGAAAGAGTCTCACCTCATTTTTCTCAGATCTTCAGCTTCAGCCTCAGTAAGACCATGCGTACAACCAGTAAAAGACAGCATATCCTTTTCAAACCTCAAATGAAGAGCAATGTACCGCCCACGTGACTTCAACCGCTCCACCAACGTCTGTGGTGTTAGTATCATTGTAGACTCAGAACCTAGTTTACAAGATAACCCAAAGAGATTTCTTAAATGCACGAAGCTGGGAGATTAACACCTCCATCACTCAGTTATGAGATTAGAGAAGATGACATAAGAAAATAAAGCATCAGACCTTTCCCAAGATCTCAATGGGAGGAGAAAAATGAAGAGCGTGATATAGACAACGGCAACGCAACCTCTGGATATCAAGAGGAAGGTCATTGTTTGCCAATCTTGAATCAGACTTGGGAACATGAATCACCTGCATAAGAATTTCTAGGTCATTGCTGAGGAATTAGGAGCATGAAAGAACTACAAACACAGCTTATTCCAGACTACTAATAAGGCATATAAATTAAGCAGCTTTAGTACAAATGATTTGGATCCTGTTAACTTCCAAAAAAGAGAAGGCAAAAGATATGAGCCATGTAATAGGAAACAGACAACCGCAGGCTGATGGTAAATCACAATTAACATAAAGACGAGCTTTGAGGATAATTTTTGTTAACTTCAATCTCAAAAAATGCAAACAAGCCTTCAACATCCATCTGTAAGATGTTTTCCAAATTCTATTAAAAGGCATAGCTTGCATATTTCTCTAGACTACTAGCAGATTATCGACCAAACAACTGTTAACCCATCCAAGAGACCAGCCTCCAAGATCCTCCATAAAAAACATAAAGATCATGGTTCCCAAATCAGAGTGGACAGAGCAACAATGACAGTCCAGGGGTAGCCTGAGGTTTTCTCAGCCATGTATTAAAATACTCCCTCTTATACCATTTAAAGCATTGCTTTCTTAACACCATTCAAGAAAATGAAAATTCATGGATAAAGAACAATAAAAATACTAGACTGCTGCTATGTTCAAAAAGAAAGAGCCAGGATACCTCTCTATGGCAACTGATAACCGCTATGAATATCCCCACTGAGAGAAGATAGCAGCTTTCAGTAGAAGCACAAGATGCCATGACAAATTGTCATGTTATAGACATCTTGGGGACACTTAGTATAGCCCCATAAAAACTTCCATATGAACAATGAGCAAGACAATCCTCAGAACTCAATTAACATAAACAGTCATTATAAAACACCCAGTAACTAAGATATATAGAAGCTACTACCTTGTAGTCCTTCCATAGCTGTGTCATCTCCTCATAATAGCTCATACTAGCCCAGGAAGAGAAGTGCTTACGAGCTCTTGGAACAGATTCCATCTCCTTG